>BTPG01000004.1:5000406-5112906 GCA_036245525.1 Semisulcospira habei
CCATAGACCCAAAAAGATGTAGTTAAACAACCACACACACACACACACACAATCACACACACACACACACACTAACAACATCACGTTACAAAAATACACGTGCACTAACACACAACACCCAAACACACACACACACATGTACAGACACACGGGAATACCTCGGACACACACAATAGCTCTCTCTCTTTCCACATAATTTTACTCACTATCTCTCTTTATGAGTAAGTTGACAGGGTTTAACTGCAAACATTTTTCACGTCATGACTGAACCTCTAAGGTAATTTACATATCGCCTTTAGGTTCAGAGAAGGTCTTCAAACCCTTTTTCAAGTTTCAAAACTTTTTTCAAGCAGTTCGATATTCATCGCACTAACAGGGTATTCATGGGAAAACACCATGTTATGTCTAAACACGCCAAGGTTTGTCTTATTATTCATTATTGATATGGAGTTCCCCACAAAATGCTAATTGGTTTTGAACAGTGGCTCGCCCGCATAAACCCCTATGAGCTCCTCACACAGAGAGAGGCCCGCCATAAAGTCAGTGAATATACGTCTTTTACCCTTGCTGGTACAGGTCTGTGCTTATGACAACTGACAAACACTAGTAAATCTCTGCCCTTAACGCCACACACCACATGCCACAAATGAATACCCTATTCAATTTTAGGTAAGGGACATATCTTTTTAAATGCAGCACGCTTATAGCTGAGAGGTGTCAGCTTAATACATCCGTCTTGTCAACAAGTCATGCATTTGTGGAGTGACGCATGCGGGTAAACCCACCTGTGACTGAAACTTGAGAGCCCTCATAGAAATCACTCAAGTAAACAATCCACGCTAGTTAGCCTCAGGCTTTAAGAAAAAAAGCCATTTGAAGTCTATCTATACCATTATTTCTGAGTCAATACCCTAAAAACACGTCTATAAGAAACATTGTTAGCGAGTGTGTGCATGCACTTGTAAAAACATTTAAGCAGGTGTTTAAAGTGACAAAAGTAATTACAAAATAATGTATTAATTTGGTTTAAAAAAAAATCACTCATTGTTTTAACAAAATCAAATAACAACATCTTTATTCTATTATCTATTGTAATTATTTGCACATTTTGTTATTTACTTTTTTTGACAAAAAGTGTACTTTAGTCAAGAATTAAAGCATAATTTAATAAGAAAGGAAAGTAACTTTTTTTGTCTTGCTGAAATTTTTACAAAATTACTTCCCTTGTATTAACTTGTACTCAAACAAAGGAAAAAGTAATCTGAAATAAGGGGTGATTCCTTCCTTTTTCTGGTGCTCAAGTCATGGTAAAATTATCAAGTTACTGTCTATGTGATGTCTGATGTTTCATTTGGCTCTCACTTGATCAGGGTATGATTTATAATTTACTGCAAAGCCAATAATCGCCAATACTGTGTCAGGTATGTTTGCTTTAAAGGACAGGGTTATTGTACATGACACCACAATTGAAATCTGTGAAGCATGCCATTTATAAGCCCACTGAGAAAGACAATATAGGACAGGCAAGTCTTGTCTGGGGTAAACTCAAAAACTATTGACTACATTTGCTGATTGGTGCAAACGTATAAAGTTACTGTTCAGTGTAACTTCCTAGAAAAACATGATTTTGCTTGATAACAATTTTATTTTGATTTTTGTTTTAATTTTTATAATTATAATATAAATGAATTCTGATGAACTCCTTCTATTGAATGATATCAATGCGGTAGAGAACAAAGACTTAGACTCGAAAAAACAGTGTCTTTTGTCTGTAATTGTCTCAGGCAAATCAAAGGCTTATCTCGGAAAACAATACATAACAGACGACATAGAATCCCTCACGGCTGACGAACTAATCAAGCTTCATTCAAAATATGAAAACCACATCGCTTCACTAATGACATGTGATTTGAGTCGATCTCTTGTATGCCTGTACACAAAAGCAGTGAGTCACTTTCTACCTGTGGATAGTGACAGTCTATCACACGACCTTGAAAGCAATCCTATTGTTTCAAGTTCAATAGGCAAATTAGCATGCATCATGTTTTACAAGTTTGGAAATTACCTTGCACCTGTCGTAACCCTTCTTGTCACTGGCAGCCATATAAAATTTTCAAAATTAAATTTTCTAGAGAAAGAAAAGGATGGACCATATGGACGAGAACAAGATGAACCCCGACCCTGTTTTGACACAGGTTCAAACTGTGACTAAGGCTAAAATCCAGGCCGCATTGAGGCAGGGAAAAAATTAGCCAAATGGAACAGGCAAAAAAAATTACAGCTTCAAGCGCAAACAGAAAAGGCTCATGTGACTGACCCACCGTCAACACTGTCAACACCGACAGCACCATCACTACTATCACACCCTCATCAAAGTGAGAGACAAACAACTAAGTCTGACCCTGACCCCGAACCTCAAACAACAAAATATATAGTTGCCGGATTTGTTGTCGGATTTGGTTATGTAGGTTACCAATTATACAAAAAATACAAACCACAGACTCGTACAGTGACCAAAAAAATCAGACACTCCAAAAACAAAACCAGAAGTCGCCACATTACCAGTAACACCCAAAGCCGTTTGACCCATTTTATATGCAGTAAATAAAAATATTATTTTAATTTTTCTTGTATTAGAAAATGAGCGACACAAAAAACTTAATGAACCTTGTATATCACTCTGCCATGATAAGTGGACTAGCAGTAGCTTATTCTATGCTGGGAAAAAGTCTACTCAAAATAAAATCAGCAGACCTTAGCAGGCTAGACTTTGAAGACACCACTAAGCTAATTGTAGTTGTTACAGCGTCGATTGCGACAAAAGACTTTCTCGTTAAGCAAGGAATTATTCCCGAAAATGTTTCTATGTAAATAAAATAAGTATGGCAACTATAACTATTATGATTGGTGGTGCCATGGTCAATGCACTTGCATTCAGAGGCTCTAATTATCTCTTTTCAAAAATGGGTAGAGAAGAATCAGCAGAAGAAATGAAACATCACAATGAAGCGTCTGAGAAACTCGCTCAAGCCCAACAAGATTATGAGAAGCAAAGAATTGAGAAACTTGATTTCATCAATGAAAGATTGAGGCTTGAAGGTCACGCACAACATACGTTTTCAAATACAGACGAAGCAATCCGTGAATACTATCTTGTCACATGTCTATCCCAAAACCAAAACTAAGTGACTATTACAAACCAAGTTACAGAACAAAGAAACGGAGAGATAATCTTTGTTCTAGTGGGAATGACATTTGTATTTTTTTACGGGTCTTTATATTGCTAGAAGAAATGAACCCCGGGGTAGAAAATAAACTATCAAAAATATATTACTCTCCATCAGGGTATTGGAAAGGACAAACCGCTATTGAAAAATTACATGCCACTGTGGGCGGAGATATAACACTCAATCAAGTCAAACAATGGTTACAGAGACAGGCAATTTGGCAGATATATTTACCTGCTCCAAGAAAGATAACAAGACCTCATTTTGAGAACACTACCCCAAATGACACACACCAAATGGACCTCCTGTTTCTTCCACATGACACAATAAGAAAGAAACGATACAAATACGCACTGACTGTCGTAGACATAGCTTCAAGGTACAACGATGCTGAACCCATATCTGACAAAAACAGCCAGTACAGTTGCATATGCTTTATCTAGTATCTATAAAAGAGGCCCTCTGAAATACCCCAGACTCGTACAGGTTGATGATGGATCTGAATTTAAGGGTGCAGTTAATCAGTTATTTGCAAAGCATGGCGTACTAGCCAGACGAGGCATTCCAGGTGTACACAGATCACAGGCAACTGTAGAAAATTTCAATAAACAGTTATCAGAGAGACTTTTCAGTTACCAGTATTCTAAGGAACTCATGCATGACACCCGGAACACTGAATGGGTTAAGAAATTACCACATGTGATAAAAGCAATGAATAATGAAGGACACCCAAAACCTGCTGATGCTATCAAATTGAAAACAATTACAGAGCCAAAAACAATGTCAGCCCAGGCACCAGACACAAGTTTATTTACTAAACAGGTAAGATATTTATATCAACCAGGGGAGGCCGAGAATGACGTCAGACGCAGGGCGACAGACCCCATCTGGTCCACATCTGTTTATAATATAAAAAAAAATAGTCCCCAGTCCTGATGCAACAATATATTACCTGTATGACCCTGCACCCCAGAGGGCATTTGTCAGAGAAGAATTACAGATTATTCACTTTGGTATCAGTTTCAGCCCACTTAATCAAATTTCAAATACAAACGATTTTGAATTTCCAAAACTACAGTAGCTCGCTTGAGCTTGCCCTTAGCACCACGTGAATGTTCTGTGTTTATGTACAGTGTGTGAGTGAATGCGCGTGATTCACGTGAGCGTGCTTGTTGGGTTCAGTTCGCGGCGGCGCTGTGAGCCGATTTTCAATTGGGATAAAGCGCCTATTTAATGCGCTTATTATTATTATTATTATTATTCCCCCAGACACCGTTACTCATTTCAGTAACTAACTCGTCAATTAATTCATCAACCAGTTCATCAGCTATTTCTTCAGATAACTTGAGCCTGTAATGTCCAGGTGCATAAGCTTTTTCCTTACTGAAAAACACTCGTTTCGTGTCCCCAACTGCAAGTGACTTCTTATGTGTTTGAATCATTTCTAAATTATGTTTGTTTGATCTCAGTGACTTGTTTGGATAATCAGGCATTAATGCACCATCTAACACTTGCTTGTAATGTTCATGACGAATGTCTTTATTTTTTATTGCTGTTTTTTTTTTATTCCTTTGGCTTTTGACTGACTACCCTTTTGGTGCAGTATAGAATACAATTTTGATCTCAGTCCAACGTACTCAACTATTGGCACACCATTCAGTTCATCCTTAAACTTACCAGGCACTTTCTTATTCTGTGTGCTATACAGTGGATGATCCTTAGGGTAGTCAGACGTGTCATACATGTGTAACTCTGTTTTCATGTCTTCATAAAAGTGTTCAGTACACACATCAATGATCATAGAGTCAGTGTCAGTGTATAGCAGACGACACTCAGGATACTTCGGTTTGAAGTAATCATAATAAAATTCAAGCATTAATAATTTTGATAACTCAAGAATTGCCATACCAATGAATACTGGCTTGTCCAGTTTAACAATCTTTTTTTTTTTTGAGTGACACTGCATACAAGGATGAATGAAACTCTTTATACCCTGTGTACTGTGGCTTACCTGTAAGTTTAATTGCACCTGATTTAGTTGTTACCAGTCTCACATCTTTTCTGTGATGAGGATTTTCCATTGTCTTGCCAAAACAGGCATTGTTCATAAGCTTAAAGAAGTCTTTGTCAAATGCAGTGTTGCCTTCTCTTGCATGCAATGTTGTGTTCTTCATTATGTAATCTTTAACGAAAGCACTCTGTTCAAATTGAATTCCTCTGTGAACTTTCTTTAGTACTAACCCGTGTCTGATGTAAAACTGTAACAATCGATAGTGACACACGTAATTGAATTTATCATTCAAATTTGGTACAAGTTTAGTGTCTTCTTTTTTACCCGTCATACTCATTTTCTCAACAGCCAACGGATAATCATTGTGGTAATCATGTAGATGGTGTGGGTACTCCAGGTCTACTTCAAAAATCCAACCCTTAGCGTCGTTTCGGTAAAGATTCATAATATTGCTTGTTATGTCTGTTATGTCATACTGTGACAAATCATACAGACAAAAGTTTTTCAAGGGCAAATAACTCACACATCGCCCAGCCATACAAATTATTAGCGTCAAGGTTACATAATGAATGACCTTGACCTTGAGGGGTCAAACCCAAGGTCGTCCAGATATTTATTATTTGCCTTTGCATAATTGTTCGCTGCAATACTAATGCCACCCCTCAATCCACGTTCCACCATTTCACCCATCGTTACGATCAGACAACAGGTCTTTAGATATCTTACTGGATTTCAAAAATGCATCCATGTCATGCCAGGACTAGTTATGTAACAGGCTGGGTCAAGACTGTAGTGTAATAGACCCTTTTCACGGTAAGTTTCAAATACGTCTGCTAGCAAGCAAACGTCAGCTTTCAAGTACTGGTCATGATAGTCACCAATTGTTTGACACCCTAATTTATCCCACGCATCAAGTGCATGTTGATAATCAGAGTCAGAAATACCTTTTACCATTAAGTGTGGAATAAAATTTCTCTTTTGGTGGCAGTCTCCTTTCCTCAAACACAACCCAGTGATCAATGTACTCATACGGATACACTCCTTTCTTAATCAAGTCTGGTTCAAAATATTTACTTGTTATTGGATACTCAGTCAGTCCTTCTGCAAGACTAGCCAATCCTAAAGATAAATGTTGCATGGAGTCATAAAATGCTAATTTATCTAATCTAAAAATCAAGTACTTCTCAGTTGTCTGAGCAATACAACTAATGTTTTTATAAGACTCATCTACAGCTTGCATGATAATGTGTGAATCATATCCCTTTAGATTGTGAAAAAAGATTGGTAACTTTATATGTCTTAGGATCTCTTTTTAATAACAAGTTACAATTGTTATGTGCAGCACCTCTGTAACGCCCAGTTATGTGATCATGGTCACGAACTTTATCACCCCCCAGAGGTTGTTCACAAATCCAACACTTCTCTGCTGTATCAAATTTTAGTTTGTCTTCTTCTGTCATCACCAAAGGCATCTGACATGTTGTGAGATAATGCACTACCTGACTATACAGATGTCTCATTTCTGTTAAAAACAGACATGCTGCATTTTCACCCCTGTAGATAACAGGTTCTGTATGCTGACCGTCTGACCTAACAAGAATATATCCAAAAGAACACACCACTTGGTCACTCAACTTTATAGTCTTTGGTAATGACTCTGGAACAGGACCTTCATATGGTACTACCAGTGATTCAAAATCAGCATACACTACAAACGGCAGCTTTTGCTGATTCCCATAGTTCTTAAAATACACTTGACTACCAGGATCTGGATACTTAAGTACAGTTTGTATATCATCAGCTGATCTACAATGCAGGACGTGTTTATGTGCCACTGCAATAGAAGAAAATCTTTGTAAACATTTTTTTACAAACTTCTGTTTACCATTGTGTTTTGTTGTATGCCCTTGAATTAGACGTGACATATTTCTGATAATTGTGTAGTGGAAGTTATTGTCATCACCGGCAGGGCCCGATTAATAACATGTCAACATGCTTATCTTCTGACTGTCCGTAGGTTGGAGCAAGTGGTGATACTCTAATGGGTTGTAACTTGTCAACAAGACTCATTATCCCACACATACACATTCACAGATATACCAGGATTTAGTTTTTCAAAACAAGTCTATGTCTTCTATTTTAACAGGGAACTCAATGCCACTGAAGTTGAGTTCATTTACAAATTTGGTTGTAGTTAGATACACGTTAAGGTTTTGACTTTACAAAGTGTAGTTTAGCAAGCACACACCACATGAAACAATAGTGGTCATTGTTCTGTATATTAACTACAGCCTTTTTGTTTGCAACCTCAGTTGGCAGTGGCAACTATGCTTTACCTAATATGGGATGATACCTTGACTGCTTTAGTTGTAGTTCATGTACATGGCCTTCATGCCAGCCAGAACCTTTCATTCTTGCTCTGTCAATTGCTTCAAGAAAGTCAGGTAATAGTCTGTCTCTAAACACATTCTCTAATTCCCTTCTTGTGTTAACTGTGTGTTGTCTTGTTTGATATATATGATACAATCACTTCAACGTCTACTCTATTGAATTCTATTTTTAGCAACAATCTGAATCTTCACACTGCCTGTAAGAAGATTATCTTGTATGACAGAAAAAAGAGTTTTTCTATTGATTCATAGACATTGTTAGTATTAGATATAGGCAAATCTGTTGTGTGAAACACGTTTCTTAAACTTGATGAGCCTGATGAGCTTTGAGAATTGTCCGTCATTTTTATTTGTCTGACAAAATAATAAATGAAAAAATATTAAACACTAACTCTGCTGGCTCACCTTGTGTAATACCACTTTATTAACTGTAACACTGTTAATATGAACATTTAGTTTACGTAGTTGTTTAAATATGCTATAACAAACTTCCCCTAACCAACCATAGTTGGTATCATTAACTTTAAAAGTAGGTGTCTTTAAATCAACTGTCATGCGCTCCACATTTGGAAGCTCATCAACATAATCCAAAGTCACACTGTATGTAGCATATATTTCCGATGGTGCAGAAAGGCTTATGTATGTTTTGTGTTGGGTGATATTAAGTCAGTAAAGTGCATAAACATCTTTGAAACAGTGTGTGAGATCAATCACTTGTATGATTTGTCTGTCTGTCATTTTTATTAGTCAAGACAAAAGAATAAATTAATTTACTAACCCATACCCTGTGGGCTGATCTGTCTTTAAAATAAGCTTTAGATGCTTAGTTGATTTCAGTTTGTTTTTCACATCATCCCGTTCTTGCTTATTTGGTATTGACATCATTTTCTCTGAGACAGTCTTCAAAGCTGTCATGCTCCTTGCAGTAAAACAAACAGATAAACTTTAAACTGCTCACGAAAATCTTTCAGTACAGCATTATATTTCTGTGTGAGAATCCATACACTGACGTTTGCATGTCTGCCACTAAAGGCAAGTTCTGCTAATGTGTTTCTCTTCTTGACAATGTCTTTCTCTGCAGAACAGTCATCAACAATAAACAAAGTTGTCTGTCCTTCAAATTGCTTGTGAAAATATTGTAGGTAGTCATTCAGTTTTTTCTCTGGGTGTCGACTAAGTAAATGTTGCTGTCAGTCCAAATGAAATAAACGGTTATGATAAGCTTTGTTGTGTTTGATTGTAGGACAGAATATCACAATGTTTTCAAAATGATGTATGTATCTTGTTTGTAACAGATTAAGTACAAATTCAGTTTTCCCACACCCTGTGGCACCACAAAACAATCCACAGTGTGGGTCAAGTGTCATTATGTTCATTTTAATACACAATATAATTTTAATATATGTGTCCACTCAGTCTGCACTCTTGTATATTGAGTTGTGCATCATAAATCAGATACAAATATATGTTTATTGCTGCAGCATGTTTCAACCTTCTTTTTGTATTTGAATTGTAATCCCATCACTACCATTCTCAACAGTTCGACCTGACCCATGAAGGTTAATCATCATCTGTACTGCGAAGGTATAACCACAGTGCATATTTGTTTGTCAGGTATTGTCCAATCCTAACATAATACAGATGTAGATCTTTGCACGCAATGTTTGCTGGTTTATCTCTAATCCTTCCACCCGCAAAATACTTTGTGATCTCATCGTAGTGCTGGTATTGGTAACATTCCTGAAGCGTACACTTAATTAGGGCGGCCTTCAATTGTACAGGACAAATGTGTAATCTTTAGGATTGTAGAATTTTTCTGAATCCCTTTTGTATGGAGCCGCTGGTTTCAACAAAACAACATGAGTATACCTTTTAGTGACCTAGCTGGTGTGTTCAAGTTTATGTTCCACATCGGGTCGCTCTTGTCTTTTTGCATTTAAAACTATGTCTAATCACCCTGTCATAATAATTGGCAGTCTTGACTGGTACTGATTTTGAATGAGTCTGGCTAGATCAGTGTGTGTGTAACAATTTCATATTCCAAGGAGATGTTAGAGATCTTATATGTTGCACCAAGATCAGATGATTTAATAACTTTGGAGTAGTCATTAAAGGTTAGTTCAAAACTCAGACGGTCATTCAGTGCTCCTTGGTAATAAGGCAAATGAGCTGTTAGGATTTCAAACTCAAGTGGAATGTAAAATCTATTACCATATGTATCTGCCACAATAACATCCTTGACTTCTGTTGTTGATTTGTCTCCCGCATCGATTCGAAGTTTACCAACATTATCAGACTGTATGCCTTAGATAAATACGGTCTTCTCGTTCTTCTTTTGTGAGCCACAAATCTTTGTTAACAGTAGAACACATCTAAGTCATCAAGACTAAACACTTCCTGTCCATCAAGTTTTACTTTAATAGTTCTAACAATTGCTCTGCCAAGATTGTTAACTAGTGTTCTGTTTACTTCTGCGTCTGATGATAGTTTCAATATTAAATGCAAGGCGTGCGGGTGCCAGGAACAATAACGTCACTGGGACCTAGGTTTGGAAACTTGACTGTAAGTGTTTGGTTCTGGTCTATGGTGACTAGGATTGTTCGTGATGACGATTGTTTGTCTAATGCCCTTAACACCCAGAGGCTCACGTAGTTTTCTATATGGGTCTAACTTTGATCCGTAAGACTGTGTCATTTTTATTATGCACAATAAAAAATAAAAAAATTAATAAAACAATGGCTAGCGGGAGGATTTAATCATGAAGATTTTGAACTGGATGACATGTATGATTTTGGTAATACAACAGATATGACAGATTATGACATGGTACAAGAAATATTTACAGTTTACGTCATGAACTTTTAGAAACCAAAGTGAACTCGTTTTATGATCATGTTGGTGGTCGCCCAGACAACATAGATCCTAATCAGTTTGAACTTGATGTCAAGGGTCATTTATATTTAAAATACTGTTGACAAAGGAAAAGTACTATTGACTAACAAAAAAGACCTGGTAAGTTTAGGGCTTTAAGTACAATCAAAAATGAAGGTGGTGTTGGCGCATTGCGTCAACTTGGAATTGGTAGGGTCTCCTGTCACACCGCGTCTTGTTAGTGCGCTTTACGACACGCAAACAAAGTTGCCGACGGCACAACAAATTGAAATGGCACCAGTAACAAGCCTACCAGAAATAGCAAACACTGTGATACAAGAAACTTCATTTACTAAAGGACAATTAAATGATGCTATGAAAATAATAGACGACCCACCTTTGTCAATGCGGGAGATTATAGGGTTGGATAAATCACTGCAGATGATAAGAGGTGAAATGGTAAACAATGTTGCCAAACTGGGTGAGCTTGATAAACACATAGAACGAGAAAAAGAAAAACTGGCTACAGCAGACAATGGGAATCTTGACACAGAAATGAAAGAAAGAATACAACACAGATTAAATGATTTGCAGATAGAAAGATCTGGAAGGTTAGAAGTGATTAGTATTGGGAGGGAAAAACTTAAAACCCAAGTTAACAGAATTAGAGAAACTATTCAGAAAATACTTCACGAAGACACTACTCTGGCTGAGAGACTTAAAACACTTTTCAGAGAACAGGGTATTACAATTGCTAGTTTAATTACTGCTCTTGGATTTATTATCAGTAGTGTTGTGTTGGCTGTCTCCGGGGGGTGGTAGTGGTGGTGGTGGTCCAGCACCGGCACCGCCAGCACCACCAACAGACCCAAAAGATTTACAGTCATGGGTAAAGAAACAGTTGTCTCATATTTCAGACCTGCTTAAGAAATTGGCGCTGAAAGCAGTGGACGCATTGCCTGGCATTATAGGTACGGTTGTCAGCTGGTTGATTAGTACTACAGCGAAGGTAGTTGGTTTTATGGCGGAGCATGTTTGGGTCTTTTTGGTTACAGTAGGAGGGTTAATGGTGGGTTATTTAATGAAACAGGATAAAGAAGTAATTCATCCTAGTCCAGTGAGGCCTATTACCAATGCAGTTCTCTCCGACTCATGTGTGTCAGGGGTTGGTGATGGTGCCAGGGCTGGTGTTGGTGTTGGCGTTACTGTCTGTATGGGTGATGTTGTTACTGGTGCTGGTGTCATTAATGATTTAAATGACTGTACATGCGCAGTGGTTGCTCCTAAGTTTACAGATTGATTGAGACCTAATTTTTGATCACTACCAGCAACAATGATTTCATTATTATAATTCGTTATTGTACCCATTCGGAGTTGAAGGTCAGATGGTAACATGTATAACCCGATGCCTACTACAAAGTCAACTTTTGATCTGGCATATCTGAGTACGTCTTGGTAGCGTTGTATGCTTGATGGGAGATCGACTGTTGAGTTAATTGAATCTTCCAGGTTTGCTAGAAACTGTTTTTGAGATTCAAAATTTTCCACTTCCATTCAAAATATTCGATTTTGTTAGTGATTGTGCCCCTAATAAACACCAGACATATGTTCTGATAGACTCATTTACGCGCTCGACTCCCGCTTGAGTAAACCCATCACTCCTGTTTAAAATAAATGTGGTCCATGCGTTAGACTGTTTCTGTTCAATGGAACCTATCCAGACTTCAGATTTTGATGAGAATGAAATGTAACCAGGGTAATAATCTTGAGGGTATTGTCTGTGACTCAAAGCATAATATAATGTACCCATACCATTGTGATCATCAAGTTTTTGTGTAAAGTCATACCCGGCACTAATGTTAAATTCATTACAGATGCGTTCAAACGCTTTCATATCCATGGGGTTGTTAAACCTGTTCAAACTGGATTCAGTTGGTAGTGGGGTATGCAGTTCTGACAAAATACGTCTAAGCTGGTAGTATGTGTGAAAACGGTAGACAGACCTAATAAGTTTGTTTGAGTGATTCAAATGGTCTGTAAATGAAACACCACAGCCTGTAGTAGAACACAGTATAGCAAAGTTAAGTTGGTTTTGAAACATCTGTAGTGGGTTAGAGGACCACTTTCTTGCAGTTGAGTCGTCTGTTTATTGGAGGGTTTAGGTAATGGTCAAATGGATTGGGTACTTTGACTTGAAATAAATCTTGTACGCTTACAGCAATATCAAGCTGATTTAGTTGAATTATTTTCTGTTCATAAGTAGGTGCAAACATTGTATTTGGCATATATATTAAATTGAAATGAGTTTTGTTGTGGTAATGGTTGGTGATTTAAATTCCATCCTTTTTTATATGAGATAATAAAAATGTTTATTACCTTAACAAATCTTGACACAAGCAAACCAGTGTGGTTAACTAATGGGATTGATAATCGTGATGGTAGCAAGGCTGTAGCTATCCATGAAATGTTCTACACAGTAAAGTGGTTTAATGTAGAAGATGATATATATAATAAAGTAATTTTTGATGGTAAGACTGAAGCTATACCACCTGGGTATTATGACTTTGTACTATAGCTGAATGGTTTCAAAGTAAATTTAAAATTAAAGCATCTTTAAATCCAGCTAACCTACTTGTTACATTTAGAATTTCTGAAACAAAATTGGGTTAAAAATTTCAGATAGATTTGCATATTTACTTGGATTTTATATTGACGAAGATTGGTGGAGATCAGATGATTTAGATGAAGCTATGTTTGGTATTATAACAATGAAGACCAAAAAACTTAAAATAACTGGAAAACGCCCTGTCAATTTGTCAGTACACACAGTATTTAATGTTTATTTGAAAGAAATAAACACAACTGAAAATATACACAATGGAAAGCCTTCGACTTTGTTGAGATGTGTGCCAGGTGGAACTGCACCCTATTGTGAAAGTGTGGCTGTTAGATTTCCTAATTTACAGTTTAAGAAATTAGGTTCTAGTTTCTTTGAGTCACTGTGTATATCTGTAACTAATCAAGATGACAAACCAGTTGTTATGCATGATTTTAGTGTAGTGTTAGAAGTTAAATAATTTTATTTTTGTTTATAAAAATGAGTGGTCTTGGTCCAAAGCGAACAATCATACCAGCTGCGTGTCCGGTAACAGAGTTGAAAGATTTGGCTGATGTACAGGATTTTGAGAAGGAAGGGGAAATAGGGGAGGTGTATGGTTTTTGAACTTGATTCAACTGGTATGTACAAGAGAAAAGTAATTGTTGACATGAAAGACGGTGAAAAGCAGATTCCTAAACTTGGTCAGTTGCGTGATGTTACTGTACCAGTTGCGCCTAATCTTGTAAATAATGTGCCCTACAACTTAATACATGTTGGTAATAAATGGATTGTTTCACCTGTGCCTGCACCACCTCCAACAATTGACTGGGACATAAAGATTGAATTTATTAGTCCTTATGTATACACTGATGATGAAGGCGCCTTAGTGTTTAGGAAAGTTGTTAACTCTGGGCCGCTGATTGTAAGCCTTGTTCCAAGTTTTGCCCCAGACAACAATAGCAGAGAAAAACTGAAGGTGCAAGATTATGAGAAACGGAGGTGTCTTCTTACAACTAGAAAGGGTAGATCAGATACTTCTGTTGTGTTTATGCCAGCAAGCTTAGTCGTGGCTAGAGAAGCGACAATAGTATTTGAAATTATCTTGAGATCTATAGCTTCTGTGAAAGAGGCAAATATAGCACAGGGAATTAAACTTACATGGGATGAAACAGTAACAGAATCATCAAAGGTCTTTATTGCTATTACAAAAAAAATGTTGATGTTATTAATGTTTCAAGCAGTATTCCCGCTGTCAAGGTGGTGGTCGACAAAACAACTTTTGTTCGTCTAAGTTACATAAACCTTGAACACATTGATCTTGTTTCATTTTATTATGCCAGCAAATTGTATACTTTTGACGAGTTGCAAAATGTAATCACTGATTAAATAAAAAAAAAATATTTGTAAATAAAAAAATGGTAAACTTCTATCCGCAACTACCGACGACTGAGACTTTGTCATCATTTGTGCCTGATCCACATGCGGCAGCTATGCCAATTGCACCCGATAAAACATTACCAGCAGACGCATTTCGTTTAATAAATATTACAGAAGCAATTAAATATTTGGAAAGTTAGGAAGCCAAATATTCACGGTTTAAGAGACGGTATAAGACCGTTTTCAATTCTATTCAAAATACTTCAATGGCTGTTGGTGCAGTTTCAGCTGGATGTTCTGTAGGAGGTATTGTTCTGTTTGCCACAGGAATTGGAAGTATAATTGGAATTGCAGTTGAGGGTGTTTGCGTTGCTACATGCCTGACTTGTTTTGGTTTGGAAGCCTTAAACAAAAGGTTTCACACAAAATTACAGAAACATGAAGCATTGAGTACGCTTGCTGGTGCAAAGCTGAGCAGTATGAAACTTATTATTAGTAAGGCATTGAACGATAATTTTATTGATGACGAAGAATTTAAGCGGGTCCAGGATGATTTAAATAATTACAAACAACTGAAGTCTGAAATACAAAATAAAATGCATAGTCAATCTCCCGTGAATGTTGAAGAACTAAAAGCCAGTTTTTTAGAGATGGGGAAACAGATCGGTGTTCAGGAAACCACAGAAAAGCTACACAATCTTTTAAGCAAATAAAAATCAGATTTGGTAATCCTTTAATAATGTCATACACTTCACAGAGAGATGACACGTCATTTACAACACTTGTGCCTGATTATTTAACACCATCTGCACCACCGCCAGAGTACTACTGAGAAAAGAAAGTTTTTTTATTGTCCTTGTATCTTGATAAAACTGTCTCAGTGTCTTGGGACTTGAGTCAAGTTGTTGTAAGAACGTAAGGTAAGTACTTGTAAGAACTTTAGGGTAAGTACTTGTAAGAACTTAGGGTAAGTAATTAATAAGTTCTTATGGCAACACACTTAAAGTTTACCTCTGCAGGTTCCTAAAAATTAGTTGTAACTTGTTAGTAAGTATAAAGTTTCACTTGGCATCACTTGGTCAGGTACAAGGTTAGGTGTTGACAGAGACAATAGTTATAGAGATAGATAATAAGAGATTTAAAAGATAATCAAATCAATAATGACGCATCGGTCATGGTCGTCACTTTAAAAAAATCAAAGGGTTGATTGGGTAATAATGGGGGCGTATTGGGGTCAGTAATTTTTATTATTAAAAATAACGTAATTTAATGACCGATGCGTCATTATTGAATTCATTGTCTTTTAAATCTCTTATTATCTATCTCTAATGGAGTACGGTTGTCATATGTATCGTCCAGTTCATTGTCAGCATCAGGAACTAATCCCGTAGCAGAGGGTACTGACACATAATGGAGTGCGGTTGTCATACGTATCGACTTCATTGTCAGTGTCAGGAACCAATCCTGTAGCAGATGGTACTGACACATAATGGAGTGCGGTTGTCATGTGTATCGTCCAGTTCATTGTCAGTATACAGGAACTAATCCCGTAGCAGACGGTACTGACACATAATGGAGTGCGGTTGTCATATGTATCGTCCAGTTCATTGTCAGTATCAGGAACTAATCTAGTAGCAGACGGTACTGACACATAATGGAGTACGGTTGTCACTGTGTATCGTCTAGTTCATTGTCAGTATCATCTGCTACAGAATACGTTCGTGTGTAGGCCTAAGTTATCAGAGCCCTAGCTGGGTCCTGGAGCGTTTTCCAAAAACACGTGCAGGCCAGAACAAACAGACTGAACCGCAGATTTAAACCATCCCATTACTTCACTAACACCTTGCATTCCACTACCCTGTCACATCTACACCAAAAAACGTGCTTGAAAAAGAGTGGGCTCTCTAGGATAATTTACTTCTACATTTTTAATAGAGTGAAACTCTGATCGAAACGTTCCTGTTCAATCCAAAGACGTTTTGAAATTTGTTTAATAAGGTGCGTGTATATTCTCTCACACGTAATCCAAACCAGAAAGGTGACTGCCATGAGTGTCAAACGCAGAGAAGAACTCAAACGGGGGGAAAAAAAAAAAACGTTTAGAAATGACATTTACAACACAATTTATTAATACGGATCATTCAGTTGCCATATAGCTTCTTCACACTGACAAGATAAGTAGCGAATTGTAGACGTGTTTGTCTAGTTGTCACTTAGCGTCTTCACACTGACAAGATAAGTAGCGAACTGTAGACGTGTTTGTTTGTCTAGTTGTCACTTAGCGTCTTCACACTGACAAGATAAGTAGCCAACTGTAGACGTGTTTTTCTAGTTGTCAATTAGCGTCTTCACACTGACAAGATAAGTAGCGAACTGTAGACGTGTTTGTCTAGTTGTCACTTAGCGTCTTCACACTGACAAGATAAGTAGCGAACTGTAGACGTGTTTGTCTAGTTGTCACTTAGCGTCTTCACACTGACAAGATGAGTAGCGAACTGTAGACGTGTTTGTCTAGTTGTCACTTAGTGTCTTCACACTGACAAGATGCGTAGCGAACTGTAGACGTGTTTGTTTGTCTAGTTATCAATCAGGGTCTTCACACTGACAAGATAAGTAGTCAACTGTAGACGTGTTTGTCTAGTTGTCACTTAGCGTCTTCACACTGACAAGATAAGTAGTGAACTGTAGACGTGTTTGTTTGTCTAGTTGTAACTTAGCGTCTTCACACTGACAAGATAAGTAGCGAACTGTAGACGTGTTTGTCTAGTTGTCACTTAGCGTCTTCACACTGACAAGATAAGTAGCGAACTGTAGACGTCTTTGTCTAGTTGTCACTTAGCGTCTTCACACTGACAAGATGAGTAGCGAACTGTAGACGTGTTTGTCTAGTTGTCACTTAGTGTCTTCACACTGACAAGATAAGTAGCGAACTGTAGACATGTTTGTTTGTCTAGTTATCAATCAGCATCTTCACACCGACAAGATAAGTAGCCAACTGTAGACGTGTTTGTTTGTCTAGTTGTCACTTAGCGTCTTCACACTGACAAGATAAGTAGCTAACTGTAGACGTGTTTGTCTAGTTGTCACTTAGCGTCTTCACACTGACAAGATAAGTAGCGAACTGTAGACGTGTTTGTCTAGTTGTCACTTAGTGTCTTCACACTGACAAGATAAGTAGCCAACTGTAGACGTGTTTGTTTGTCTAGTTGTCACTTAGCGTCTTCACACTGACAAGATAAGTGGCGAACTGTAGACGTGTTTGTTTGTCTAGTTGTCACTTAGTGTCTTCACACTGACAAGATAAGTAGCGAACTGTAGACGTGTTTGTTTGTCTAGTTGTCACTTAGCGTCTTCACACTGACAAGATAAGTGGCGAACTGTAGACGTGTTTGTTTGTCTAGTTGTCACTTAGTGTCTTCACACTGACAAGATAAGTAGCGAACTGTAGACGTGTTTGTTTGTCTAGTTGTCACTTAGCGTCTTCACACTGACAAGATAAGTAGCTAACTGTAGACGTGTTTGTCTAGTTGTCACTTAGCGTCTTCACACTGACAAGATAAGTAGCGAACTGTAGACGTGTTTGTCTAGTTGTCACTTAGTGTCTTCACACTGACAAGATAAGGAGCGAACTGTAGACGTGTTTGTTTGTCTAGTTGTCACTTAGCGCCTTCACACTGACAAGATAAGTAGCCAACTGTAGACGTGTTTGTTTGTCTAGTTTGAAACATTAACCCCTTTAGTGCAAGCTGATGCAGACTGTGTTTCTGCAATCTTCGTTAATTCAACACAAATTAATACTAGTCTCGGTGACATTGATTCAGACTGGTGTCAGCACGAGGCATAGATCCTCATGAGCCCCGCGACTGTGTGGGCTCATGAGGATATATACCGTTTGTAGTTGGATGGTGATTACAATTTCTCAGCACTGAATGGTTAATGATCTTTGTTGTGACTGTCATTTCTAAGCGTGTTTCTTCCTCCGTTGGGTTCTTCTCTGTTTCACACTTATGCGTTTTTGTATTCGAATAAAAGATTTGACTAAGTTTGTTCAAACTAAACAGAAATAATAATAAATATTAATAATAATAATAATAATAATAATAATAATAATAATAATAATAATAATAATAATAATAATAATAATAATAATAATAATTGTAAAAACAATGCCTTTTAAGATCTGTTCAGGTAAGGAAATGCAGAAAACGCTAATGCCACATGCCAAGGATTGTTTTGTCAGTCCGAGCTACTCGTACATGTAACAAACTTCTGTCTCATCAGCAGTTTGACAGACTGAGTGACATAGTGACAAAGTGTCTGAACCAGTCTGTCAAGCCCCACAAGCCGCCCACAGCACGTGTGTGTTTGTGTGTGGAGACAGATGGCATTTGATTTGCGTCATGATAAAAATGACGTACGAGCACAGAAACTGGACATTTAATGACGTTATCTGTTCATGACGCAGAAAAACTGAAAGGCAAAACTGTTGTGTCATCTGATTATACCATTGTGTAAAATGTCTGTGTTCATATCTGATCATAAAGAGGGTAAGAAAACTTGACCACAAATTGTTTCGCTTGTCCTTGGTAATCCCTATCTAAATAGCAGCCAGAGAAAAAGTTCCTGTACAAATTCAGAGTTATTTGTGTTTTTACCGGCTGCAAAAGGCCATTACAAACATTTTGTTGGGCTAGCTAGTCTTGACAGTCTGTTCCTAAGATTACGTGTGTGTGTGTGTGTGTGTGTGTGTATGTGTGTGTGTGTGTGTGTGTGTGTGTGTGTGTGTGTGTGTGTGTGTGTGTGTGTGTGTGTGTGTGTGTGTGTGTGTGTGTACCAGGCCCTGTGTCACTGTCTCGGAGCGCCGGATACCACTATCGCCGTGACCCGCTGCCTGTGTCGAGATCACATGGGAGCGTTATCCAGCGGGTGGTGGCAGAGGGCCGTCACTGACAAAGGTCCCGACACCAGCATGACACCAGACCTTTACGAGGTGCTTGTGGCCAGGTGGGTGTTGGTCAGATGGTCAAGTTCAGTGCTTGGTTGAACATTGTAACTGTTTTACCTAGATGACACTGTCCCTCCTATTACATTCTGTTTACCTGTCTTCGGCAAAATAGGGCCTACAAATACGTGCGTTGTTGTTGTTGCTGCGGATGCTGTTAATGTTGGTGATACAGGGGCGGATCAGGTACAGTTGGGGCGGAATCTATCTTTTTCTTATGTACCCTTAACCTCACACAGGTGGCGTTTAGAGGGCACACTGGCCGAACAAATCTAAATACGGGGGAGGGGGGGTTAAGGCGGCATACATATTGTCACTTGAACACTTTCACACTCAATTTATAAGGAAGAGTGGGGTGACCTTGGGCTACATATTTCCTTGTATCTCTTCTTTTTATAAGGGCGGAGCGCGGGGGGGGGGGTCTGGAACCTCTCCCCACCCCAGATCCGCCCCTGAATTGTGCTGGTGATGACGTATGTGGCGGTACTTTACTGTGCTGTCTGTTTCAGGTTCTGTGGCCCGGCCACCACCATAGAAATCCCCACCATCACCGCCCCACGTCGCGCCGTCCAACTGCGGACCATGTCGGAGGCCGTGGGGCTGACAGGACTGACAATGGCCATGCTGACTCTCTACCCAGACCAAGTGGACCTTGTAAACAGGCCCGGGCTGCCGCGGGTGTTTCTCTGGGGGCCGCCGGGTATGTGTGATAAGACAAATACTATACACTATCACACGATTAAATCAGGCTGATAATTAATTCGCTGTTGTTGTTCCATGTTTGGTGGTGGTGTTCTGAGCGTCCATTGTTGTGGTTTGCAGGTAACCAAGAAGAAAGATGCCAAATGTTATTCAAGTTCTTGTCACTGCCGTTCATCACCTCTGTTGTTGTTGTGGCTATATTTGGCTCACGTGCGATAGCGAAGTGAATCTATGTCATGGGCCATCCTCCGTCTGTCCGGTGTCCGCTGTCCGTGCTAAACTTTAACGTGGGTGTTTCTCGGAGAATATTCAAGCCTCAGACTTCATACTTGGCCCAAGGACACTTTGTGGCAAGACCTTTCCACACATACCAATTTCAGTCACCTCTCTAAAAGGTCAAGGTCACAGGAGGTCTGTCCGGCGTACGTGCTAAACTTTAACGTGGGTGTTTCTCGGAGATTATCTAAGCCTCAGACTTCATACTGCCCAAGGACACTTTGTGGCAAGACTTTTCTAAACATAACAATTTCAGTGACCTCTCTAAAAGGTCAAGATCACAGGATGTCCATAAATGGGGCAAACACAACCATATTTGGACACAATTTGTTTCTCCTCAAATACTATTTCCAACTTCAAACCCAAACTTGGTACAGAGATACCTGAGATACCTATTTGTACGCATCCTGATTTGGATGACCCCTCGGAAAGTTCAAATGTCACAAGAGGTCAGCAAATATGTGAAAATGCTAGTTTTGGGTAAATTGTAGATTATTTATTTATTTATTTGTTGCCAATGTTCGGTCAGATTAGGCACAAAGGTAATTGTAAACCTTTCCATGTGTACTTAATTAGTGGTCCCCTCGTAAAGGCCAATGGTCATGGTGGGTGGTTGGGTCCAGAAATACGTAACAAATAGCCATATTATGACAAAAATGTTCCCCTAAAATATTTTAAACTTCAAACCCAAACTTTGTTAAGTTATACCTGATGGTGAGGCCCTTCCTTTTGGATGACCCCATCGGAAAGGCCACAGGTAACATTGTAGTTTTTGGGCTCACGTGCGATAGCAAAAATGAGTCTATGTAATGGCCGTCCGTCGACTGTCCGTCGTCGTTGTTAAACTTTAACGTTGGCATTATCTCCGTGACTATTCAAGCCTCAGACTTCAAACTTGGCCCAAGGATACTTTGTGGTTAAACCTTTCTAAACGTACCAATTTGAGATGCCTGATGGTAAGGCCTTTCTATGCATACAAATTTGGATGACCACTCTCAAAGTTCAAGGGTCACAGTGGTCAGCAAGTGAATAATGCCAATTTAAGATTCAAGATGACTTTATTGTTGCTGTAATAGAAGAAAATCATACACAGGAAAAATTGTCTTGCCGCCACAGGTGCTGCTCACATTCACTCACTCGCTCATTCCACAAATTACAATAACAGAGCTACAAAATGGACAATGACTCGGGACGGGTGAAGCCCGTCGCCAAGTCATCTAATGGCCGCGCGGCGCCAGTGGCCTCATCCCGACCCGAACCTCCCTGACAAAAACAGAATGCTAAGACAGCCCTATGTCTCCTAAACACACTAGTATATGTTATTTTGTTAAATTCCTACATGACTAAAGCTAGTACATAAAAATACAAGTTAACAACAGAAACAACTTACCGTCAAAAGGAAAATAATTTCCTATCTAGGCAACATAAAACAACGATCAAAGCTGCACCTGGAGGCCCGTCGCTATAGTACAGCGCCGGTGTTCAGCGGAGGGCACCGCTCCGACAAAGTCCGTCAACATCATTTATGATAGAATGGTAGTTTTTATATCACAGTTTTTGCCAATCTTTCAGTGAGATTTGGCACAAAGGTAGCTGATGATACGATCTTCTATGCATACTGATTTATTGGTCCCCTCGCAAAGGTCAAGGGTCATCAGAAATAGGTAAAAAAATAGCCATGTTTTGACAAACACGTGGGGTTTTTTTTCAAATACTATTTTAAACGTCAAGCCAAAACTTGGTATACAGATACCTGATGATAAGGCCTTCTTTTGCATATTAATTTTTAATCACCCTTTGGCAAGTTAAAGGGTCACAGGAGGTCAGCAAGTGTGTGAAAAATGTCAGTGTTTGATAGAATTCTAGTTTTTTTTAACGTTTTTTGCAAACTTTTCAATCCAACTTGGCATAACGGTAGCTGATGATAACATCTTTCCATGCATGCTAATTTATTCGTCGCGTAGGGTAGATAAATGTTTGAAAAATGCATACATTTTGAGAAAACTCGGATTTCACTGATACAAAAGCCAACCGTTTACTTATGTTTAGACATGAACACACAAAGGTCAAACTTATTCTTTGGTTTGGTCATACCTGAGCATTAAGGGCTTTGTCTTTTTTTATGAATGCTTTTGCAATTCTTTTTCAATCAAAATTGGCATATAGGTAGCAGATAACATCTTGTTATGCATGCTACTTTAACTAACTCCTCACAAAGGTCAAGGGTCACGGAAGGTTGGCACATTTGTGGAAAATGCATACATTTTGAGGAAACTCGGATATCGCTAGTACAAAAGCCAACCATTTACTTATGTTTAGACACTTGAACACTTGTTGGAAAGGTCAAGATCACACTTATCATGTGGATTGGTCACCCACTTGAGCCATTAGGGCTTTGCCTTTCATGTTAGTGTTGTTGTGAGCATCCAGTGTTGTAGTTTAGAACTGGCCAAGAGGTAAGCTGAAGAATCTAATTGTCAATGACGTTTATGACGTCATCTGACCTTCCAAAGTTTGGACACGTCCTTTACTGACTAAACGCCGCTTGTGGGAGATGGATCTATCTGATAGTTCAAGGATAGTACTCATTAGTTTAAAGCCTGGAGACAATCTGATCAGGCACAACCCTTTAACTGTCATGGTTGACCCGTATCTAACTGTAAAGTGTCAAGGGTAGTACTGATTAGTTTGGTGCCAGGGAAGAAATCTAAACAGGCACTACCCTTTAACTATAGTGGTTGAACCGTCTCTGGCTGTAAAGTGTCAAGGGTAGTAGTACTGATTAGTTTGGAGCCTGGGAAGAAATCTAAACAGGCACTACCCTTGAACTATTGTGGTTGAACCGTCTCTAGCTTTAAAATGTCAAGGGTAGTACTGATTAATTTGGAGCCTGGGAAGAAAGCTAAACAGGCACTACCCTTGAACTATCGTGGTTGCCCCGTCTCTGGCTGTAACGTGTCACGGCTAAACGCGGTGAAAGCAATGACACACGTGTGACTGCCTCTGTTCCTCCATTGTCCACACAGGCACGGGGAAAACGGTCCTTCTCGTCATAAAGGGCATGCATTGGGGCACCAAGGGAAGGACGTTCATTTGCTGAGTACACACAGACACAGCCGTGCCGCCATCTTGCTTATCGAACGTCAACTGCTGCGCACGCCTGGAATCGGGTTCACAGCAACGCCACCATCCGGCACACTGGCCCACACAGCAACGCCACCATCCGGCACACTGGTCCACACAGCAACGCCACCATCCGGCACACTGGTCCACACAGCAACGCCACCATCCGGCACACTGGTCCACACAGCAACGCCAACATCCGGCACACTGGTCCACACAGCAGCGCCACCACCAACACCCGGCCCGCGGGTCTACACCCATTTCTATGACTTTGTACACAGCGAGGAAGACGTGAAGGCCGCTGTGGAGAAACTGGCGTCAGCCGCGCGTGACGGGGAGCTCTTCGTTATCGCTGATGAAGCCGTTAGTGGCCGGTAAGTTTTTTTCGGTGTGTGTGTGTGTGTTTGGAGAGAGAGAGAGAGAGAGAGAGAGAGAGAGAGAGAGAGACAGACAGACAGACAGACAGACAGACAGACAGACAGACAGACAGACAGACAGATAGAGAGAGACAGAGACAGAGAGAGAGAGAGAGAGAGAGAGAGAGAGAGAGAGAGAGAGAGAGAGATGATGATGATGATGAAACGTTTTATTGACAGGATAAAGTTTTAGGCGAAACGCCTCTCTTACAAACTGTCCTGAGAGAGAGAGAGAGAGAGAGAGAGAGAGAGAGAGAGAGAGAGAGAGAGAGAGAGAGAGAGCGAGATGATGATGATGATGAAACTTTATTTTTTAACGGTAAAAAGTTTTGACAGAAAACAAATCGTCATTTTACAAACTTGCCGTTGCTAACATCTACAGGATAAAAAAGAAGGGAAACTATAAAAATATATATTTACATACAAAACCCAATAGCATCATTATTATACAGAAAAATAAAAACACTCATCACACACACATGCACACACGCACGCGCGCGCGCGCCGCGCACACATACACCCACATGCACAAACAAACACGAGCACACACACACACACACACACATAAAAAGCATCTGTATGAAATACATGAGGTACAGGAAATATTACAGTACCTCAGAAAAGTACTAAGTCTGACTCATCAGGTAATCGAAAAGTTTTGTTTTAAAACTTCCTGGTGAGGTAATAGTTTTCAAATGTGCAGGGATAGAATTCCAAGCAAACGGACCAGAGAATGACATACTATTTTTAAAAAGGTCGATTCTTGGCAGTGGTAGGGGTAAGGTATTGTTTCCTGAGGTCCGTTCACTTTCTTGGTGAGATATAAATTTAGTGATTAGATACTGGGGTGTCATATTATTCAGTATCTTATGCATAAAGACGCATTTGTTTAATGTAAGTTGCTGACGCAGACCGAGAATGTTTAAATGTCTAAATTTGTCTGTGGTAGGGATGGGGCGTCTATCTATCATTTTTACAGCTCTTTTGTATATGGAGTTGAACCTCTTCATGTGGACATCACTGCAGCCGTCCCACACTGTGGAGACATAATCAACGTGGGACTTTATATGAGCATGGAAAAACAATTTACGGGTATTTGTATCCGTTACATGTCTAAGCTGGGACAATAAGAAAGTGTTTTTAGCAATGGTCTTACAAACAGCATTTATATTCGTCTCCCAGCACAGCTGTTCATCAACATCTATTCCTAAGAATTTTCGCTCAGTGACTTGTTCAACAGGTTCAGCGTTCAATTGTAATTGTAATGGCTGTAGTCGGCGTTGATGTTTTTGCCGCGTGGCGATTAAGATACTCTTTGTTTTTGCTGGGTGAAGAACCATATGGTTCTGTCTACACCAGTCAGAAACCTCATTGAGACTGCATTGTAAACTATGGCTAATGTCCGTCGTTTTTTTACCAGAAACATGAAGACTCGTATCGTCAGCAAATAGATTACAATTAACGTCAGAAATAGTGATATGCAACGGTAAATCATTAATAATTAGTATGAATAGAAGAGGGTCCAAAATAGATTCCTGGGGGACGCCGTATTTTACATTTCCCTGCTTAGAGTATCTTCCATGGGCGTACACCATTTGTTTTCTGTCTTCGAGATACGATCGGAAGAATGCTATAGCGCTTGCGTCTAAGTGATAAACTGTTAGCTTATTTAGGAGAATGTCATGGTCCACAAGGTCAAACGCCTTTTTAAGGTCTAAGAAAACTGCTCCTGACATCAGGCTTTTATTGATTGATTCCAGCCAGCTGTCTACAATATGTGTCAGTGCTGACTGACAAGAATGTTTCAGTCTAAACCCAGACTGGTAAATATTAAGTATTTTACCTTTTTTTCGAGAAAATCAAGATGTTTTTGAATGTGCTTTTCAAGGGGTTTTGACAAAGCTGACAGAAGGGAGATTGGACGATAATTATTAATATCTTCAAGATCTTTAGGGATTGGGATTACCTTTGCTTCTTTAATAATGATTGGAAATGTACTTTGCTTTATGCAGAGATTGAAACTATATGTTAGTGATTCTACTGTATACGGTAATGAGATTTTTAGGGTTTCATTATCAATACCATCAATGCCAGCAGACTTTTTGTTGGGCATGCTAGAAATATATCTGCCGACTTCCACAACTGTAATATCAGGGATGGTGAAAGTATTTGATATAGTTGTTTTTTTAACGTGTTCTCTGAGAGAACTCGGCACTTCATACGGTTTACTGTTATTTGCAGCTGACAATGCCAATATTTCGGCTGTCGTTAAGAAATGGTTATTTAATAAATCAGCTGACATATGAGATGGGATTTCGGGTGCTGATTTACCCTTCGTTATGACGTTCAGAGCTTTCCAAACAGATGCCGTGTCCTTTTTGCCTCGAATCATTTGTTGGAAAAAAAGACTTCTTGGACGCTCTAACTAAATATTTGACACGATTGCGTTTTTTTTTTTATTCTTCGTACTTTTGCTCTTTTTTTCAGTTTGTCTCTAAATGACATGGCCTGCCTGATATCTGCTGTTAACCACGGTGGTATGGTGGAATGTTTAACTCGTTTTTCACGTATTGGCGCATGTTTATTGAGGACACTGAGAAACAGATCCATCCAGCACGACAAGGCACTGTCAGGAGATTGGTGATCATAAACCTCAGTAAACGGAGCATTGTGCAGGTCACACAGAAATTCGTTTTATTAAAGTGTTTAAAGGAGCGATATTTTATAGTTTTATGTCTTTTAGTTTTTTGCTTGTCTAGTTTCATGGAGACGTTACAGCATACTTGGTTATGATCGCTGACAGCTAAGGAGGGAACCTGTACATTTGATATTGTATCGTCATTTGTCACATAAATGTGATCAATTAAGGTTGAGGATCTAGATGTGGTTCTAGTGGGTTTTTTAACTAATTGTTTTAAACCTAATAAGGCTGTTGTTGATGCCCATACAGCATGGTGTCCTTTGGGCTTAAGTATGTCAATGTTAAAGTTGCTAGAAGAACAATGTTATCTTTACTTTGATTAACTTTATCCATCATTTCTACGAAGACATCATACCAGTCCCAGTTGGCTGCTGGATTTCTATAGATAACGCCAATCATGACTGTGGGGGATTTAGATGTTTTCACCTCGACCCATAAACTTTCAACTTCGGCTGACTCTAAGTCCTGTCGTCGTTTAACGTTACTAATTATCGAATCATGTATATATACTGCTAGTCCAGTGTGCTGGGGACGTGAGGCATCTCTGCGGAGTACTGAGAAGTTTGGGACTGAGATGGGGTTATCTCTGATAGTTCTTTTGAGCCTCGACTCGGATACACCAAAAACATAAAAATGTGTTGGCGTTTTCAAGAACACAGACATATCTGGCACCTTATTAACTAGATGGTAAATGTTGAGGTGGCCAATTCTCATCTCATCAGGTCGTTGTGGAGCAGTTTTTACATTATATTTTGGCATGTTGGTAACAAAGAAGTACCCAACGGAGAAAGAAACACGCTTAGAAAAGACGGGTACAACACAATTTATTAATATTTCGGGTAAATACCCTTTGTCAAAATAGACAAACAAACAAACATAGAGATTAGCCGCTACTTATCTTCAATGGCAGAAGGAATGTTGGTAACAGAACAAACGTAGCAATAATATTCCAAACAAATAATAAAAATAATGTCAATGTTTATAAATGAAAAAGAAAGTGACAAGAAAACGTAGGAAAAACAACAGCAACAACAATAAAGCAAAATTAAAATGTTTTTGACTCTCGTGGTCAGAGTCCGCTGCGAGTTCGACTTGCTTGGTAATGTCAGATACAAAATAAAAGGCTCGACAGCTATGTAGAAAGAATCAGAAAATAAAGAAACACTTCCAAGCGCGCCTAGGCACGCTCGCCCGATGCTGCAGTTCCTAACTATTAATATAGTAATAATCGCACATACAAAAAATGAACTTCTATAATTTAAAACAAAACAAAAAACAAAAAGTCACTGCGACTTTGAAATCAAGCACAGCTAACTACGGACAGAACAAAACCGCAGTCACTAAAGTCGAAAATGTAATTCTAGATCAAAAAGCTCAATTCAACTCGACTCGAGGATTAATGTCACAAAAAGATCCACGAAGCACGCACAATGGAACTTTGGCAAGGCTGCGAGAAAACTACTAAAATACAAAAACAAAAACTGTCTGAAATACACGCTGTCAAATAAGAAGAGTGTGTCCTATGACTGTCTAACACAATCTGCCAATCTAGAGACGCGTGTCCTAATGTCCGGCGCGTGGCCTGAATTTCTGCAGCAGAGAAAACAAGGCTGCGCAGTCACTTTCACCAAGCTGGGGCACTCCTGGGGGCGGGGGTAGTGGGGGATATGGAAATACGGAGGGATAAGAGTACGGGTACACCGGTCGGCCGTCTGCTACGAAGAAGGGGGGGGGGGGGGGGCATGGTTGGTGTGGAGTAACCGTAGGGTGGCCGCTGTGACTTCTGTTCCGGAGCAGTTCCGGCCTTTGATCCACCGCTATGTTGGGTGACTAGCGGCGTGCAGTCGGCTTGACTGCAGTCTTTTTCCACAGCATGCTCCTGTCGGAATCGGGGTGCAAGGCTGGAAATGACTGGGCGCTGAGAGCGTCGGTCTCTTTGAGGCTCTTTGTCTCTGGCACCAGACTTGCCATGTGTGTCACCGTGCCCGGGCAGCTGTTCATGGCGGCGAGACTTTGGGTGATTTGGTTCTGGCCTGGCTGCGTTGTTGGAGGTGCGGCCAGAGTACGAACGCTTGATGTTGACAGCGAGAGCACTGGTGCCCCGCTTGTTGGGATGGATGGCGTCTCTGAACCAGCCGCTCTTTACCTCGCCGGTTCTTGTAGAGAAGGCGTAGTCATTGTCAACAAAGTTGACCTTGACGGATGCGCACATTTCCCTGAGGCAGAGGTTGGTGTCAGTGATGCATGGGTCTGGCTGCAGACGCTGGTTGTTCGTGGGCAGGATGGAAGACATGGAGATTTCTGCCTTGGGGAAGACTCGTCTGGCAGCAGAAACCACATCCTTCCAGCCCTTCTTGCCGATGACGAACCCACGCTTACAGTCGTTGATGCCAACGTGTATGACGACTGTGCTGACTGTATTTGTGGGTTCGGCATCATGAAGGCGCTGTAGAATGCCGGCTATGTCGAGGCCCGACACTGACACGACCTGTGCCTTGTCCGTACCAGTGACGGACATCAGCCTTCCGTGCAGACAGCGTAGGACAGAGTCACCTAGAAGCAGCGTCTGGGTGACAAGCTTTAGCTCTGGAATGCCAGTACGGTCGGTGGTTTGTCAGAGCCTGGAGAGGGTCGGGGTGTTGGTACCGGCTCCTTGTGCTCGGGCGTTTGCCGGATAGCAGTGTTGTCGTGAGCTGGACGGGGGGGTTCAGATGTGGTCGTGGTGGCAGGGGATTTGGAGGTGGCAGGCGATTTTTCCGGCGCTTGCTTTGCCTCGGTGTTGGAGGGGGGAGAAATGCCTTTCTTGCTGCCTTTCTTGCCGGTCCTCGATCCCTCCTTCTCCCCCTCCAGCTGGGTGATTCGTTGTCGGAGGTGTCTAATTTCAGTTTGCAGCGCATCCACCTCAATATTGTAGGCGTGGCGGATCTCTCCAACTGCTGACCGGAGAGCAACTATCTCCGCCATTACGCGCTCCATGGTCAGGGGTCTGGGTTGAGAACAACAGGGCAGACCGTCTGGCACGCAGACTCGATAACCATGACATCAGCAGGGGCAGGAGGCTGAGTGCCAATGCCGCCGACGTCAGATGAGATGGCAACACAATCGCTGTCGATGCTGTCGTTGGTGATGGTGTCAGCGCCGCCGACGTCGGAGGTAGGGGCAGCACTAGTTTTGCTGTCAATGGTAGAGATAGTGGTAGCGCCAGTGCCGCCGTTGTCGGAGGTGGAGGCACTGTTGTTGCAGTTGTTGTAGGTGGTGGTGATGGTAGTGCCAGTGCCGCCGACGTCAGACGTAGGGGCAGCACTAGCTCTGTTGTCGCTGTCGGTGATGGTGCCAGTGCCGCCGACGTCTGACGTATGGGCAGCAGTAGCTCTGATGTCGCTGGTGTTGATGGTGCCAGTGCCGCCGACGTTTGACGTAGGGACAGCACTAGCTTTGTTGTCGCTGTCGCTGGTGTTGGGGGTGCTAGTGCCGCCGATGTCTGACGTAGGGGCAGCACTAGCTCTGTTGTCGGTGATGGTGCCAGTGCCGCCGACGTCGGAGGTAGGGGCAGCACTAGCATTGTTGTCGCTGTCGCTGGTGGTGCCAGTACCGCCGATATTGGTGGTATAGGTTCTGTCGCTATAGGTCGAACCCTCGGTGTCGTCCATGACGGTGATGGTCTGGGTGTCGGTTACTGACAGGCTGGTGTCAACTGATGAGGGCAGTGACGGTAGCGCCAACTGACTGTGACCAGACTGAGCGGTCAAGGTGTTGACGATGTCTCTCAGCGCTGCAAACTCCCTGTCTACCCACTGGCGGTAGGACCTGCCCTGAACCAGGAAACTGGCTGTGGTGTAGTACGCATGCATTACAAGTAGTTGCCGCTTGCCGTCCGTTATCCGTATGGTTGAGTGCACTAGGTCTTTGGGCAGGCTGGTTGAGTGCACTAGGTCTTTGGACAGGCTGGTTGAGTGCACTAGGTCTTTGGGCAGGCTGGTTGAGTGCACTAGGTCTTTGGGCAGGCTGGTTGAGTGCACTAGGTCTTTGGGCAGGCTGGTTGAGTGCACTAGGTCTTTGGGCAGGCTGGTTGAGTGCACTAGGTCTTTGGGCAGGCTGGTTGAGTGCACTAGGTCTTTGGGCAGGCTGGTTGGGTGCACTAGTTCTTTGGGCAGGCTAGTTGTATCAAGGTCAAATTGTTGTTCAAAGGCGGTATGGTTTTCCCCATAGTCTTCCCACGTTGTTGTGACACCTTGGGGCTTGAACTCGCCAACGTAGCGAAGATATAACACTTTTCGCCACACTGGTAGTTTGCCATGTTCAGTGTTATACGTGATCTGAATAGGGTCCAGAGTCCGTCTGATCTCTTCCACACTTGCCTGCGTAAATGTTAGTTTGGACCGTGTGGTTGGGCCCATCTTGCCATCACTCTGGCTAACATCACAAGCAGTGTGAGCCTTTCACAGGCAAAACACAGATTAGCACACACCTGGCCTTGACACTTCAATGTTGCAGTGGCAGTAGAGGACCAGGTGGTGAGAGAGATCTTGCCTGTGCCGCTATTGTCACTGTCCCCAAGTCGCCATGCCAGCTGTTGAAAAGTGCCCGCAAGCCCCTGCAGATGCACTCAGGCGTGAGGGTGGAGTTGAGCTCCCGACCCCATTCACAGCTGGCGGGTGTGAGAGCACAAGGGATTAGGCAATTGGCCGTCAGTGGTGGCGGCAAGTGGCGGGGGCCGTAGGGTGCCTGGCGCCAGGTACAAAATCTCTATAGTAAAACAGGTTTCATGGCTGGTCGAATAAGATACACTTTGGTCAGTTCATATCTTAAAATTAAAAAAAAATGTGAAATAGGGAGAAAAAATATAAAAAGTATAATTATTACAGAATACCTTGGTTTCGGCGCGAGGGGTCCGTTCAGGATAACCAGCACACACACATTGTACACAAGTTCACACAAAGCACTTTATATCTTCCGCATGTTCAGTGAAAACTGAACCGATGAAATTGAAAACTATCCGTTTCACAAATCCCAATTAGGCAAAATTAGAATCGGAATGTTTATATGCAAACTGTACTCACGCGTTGCACAAACTCACACACAATCCTATAATAACGTAATCCACATGTGTATATCCAAAAAGAAAACACAACAGTACTCTAGATAGTGCACAGTGCTTTTTCGTCACGGCTGGCTAAACTGCGGAGCTCCGCTGACTGCGACCGCTCTCTTCGGCAGTCAGAGAGAGAGAGAGAGAGAGAGAGAGAGAGAGAGAGACAGACAGAGAAAGAGACGGACAGACAGAGAGACAGACAGAGACAGAGACAGAGAGACAGAGAAAGATATATATATATATATATATATATATTATATATATATATATATATATATATATATATATATATATATTATATATATATATATATATATATATATAATATATATATATATATATATATATATATATATATATATATATATATAGATAGATAGATAGAGAGAGAGAGAGAGAGAGAGAGAGAGGTGTTAATATTTACCATTCGATGACGCATAAAAGGCTGTGATGACGTCATATGTAACCAAAGACAGGGATATTGTAAAAATACGTCATTAGCGGGTGAACTTGCGGACAATAATGACGTCACTGACTGTCTGCCTCTCCATTCTCTGTAACAGTGAGGCTGGATGGCCTAGCGATGTCAACACTAGCGGCCCGTTCGCCGAGTTCTGCACTCACCTGGCTGCCCGAGTCCCCGCACTACACCTGTGGGCCGCCGCAGTGGAGCGTGGCGTCACACCTGACTGTCTCCGTGAGGAACGTGTCACAAAACCAGTGAGGTGTCCGCCGGCCGTCCTCAGACACGTGAGGAAATCAAACTGGATTGATGATCACCGTGTCCCCCGCTACAGCAGCAGCGCCGCCCCCGCACCTACAGACGGCCCCGATGTCAGGGTGATACAGCACTGGGAGCGGCGTCGCTTGTCCACCACACCATCACCTGGTCACAAACGGGACTGGCCAGAGAAGTGTGAATGTTGTGCTGACCACATCGCCCGCCTGATGGAGGAACTCCGGGTGGGGCAGCCAGGTATGACGTCATCTCTTGTACTCAACACCACCACCACCACCACCAACATCAACAACAACAACAACAACAGCACAACCACCACAACATCAACAACACCATCATCACTGCCACCACCAACATGCTTATTTCATTATCGCCATTATTCTAATAGTTGTTGTTTGTTTGTGACCAGGTCGTGACCTGCAGTACCGTGACACCATCATCCTGTGTGACCACCCACATGACGACCTGCCTGTGGTCACCAGTCTCCGTGCGCGTGGCGTGCCCGTGCAGGTGGTGACGTCAGATGATGATGAAGCTGCCATCCATGACGTGGCGCTGGCCGTGCGTGACGCCGTGACCGTGACTGACTGTAACGTGGTCCGCGGACTGGAGAGGCGAGTGGTGATTGTGATGGGGTGGGGGGGTCTTGGTGTTGTTGTTGATTATAGATACAGACTTCGCGCCATGTCAAGATGCACCTCCCTCCTGGTCTGGGCTGGTGATCATCTACAGTCTGATGACGGTGATGGTGGGGACTAGCAGGGGACATTCACTCATTTATTCATGCGTGGTGTTGTAGTCAGCACTGGTGTTGCTGTTGACAATGTTGTGGTGGTTGTTGCTGTGTGACTGTGTAATGTGTGTTTACACCTGTACTCTGACAATGTTCCTGATGTAAATAAAGTTGACACTGACTTCCAAACTGCTGATAATTATTGTCGTGTTTTGTCTCGTTACTAACATGTGATACATTTTGCTGCGTTGTCATGACGACAGTCAGTAGTGCGTCATAGATATGACGTAATTTACTCTGTACGAGATGTGACGTCAAGAAGGTGTCCGTGTTCATGCTGTAGATGTGCTGGCTGTGAAGTGTGTAGCTGACTTTGACACGTGTCTGTGATTTTAGCGGAATTCACACCTCTGTCTGCGCGCCATATGCTTCCCTCACTCTGTCCCCAGTAAGTAAAGTCCATCGGCGGTAGTCAGCCCACGTAGACAGTGGATGACACTAACACGACTGTGGACAACACTACTGCGGCCGACTCCTGCCCGATGGACGTTGCCTACTGGGGACAGAGTGAGGGAAGCATATGGCGCGCAGACAGAGGTGTGAACGCAGTGGGTCATGAGTTCATTAGCGTAGAAATATATTTACCTCGGGTGGGAAAAGGCGGGGAGGGGGGGGGGGTGTTAGGGCGGAAAGGCTCGTCACAGTCCAACGCGCACAAGTCAATCAAACAAAGAAACGCAAAAAGCAAACAAACAACAACAAATACAGGGATGGTGGTGGTGGTGGGGGGGGGGATAGGAGGGAGGGGGGGGGGGTCGTTGATTGTGGCCATTTCAGCTCAGTTTCAATGCGCTTTCCTTATGTACATTACCAGCACGTGAATGCGACACCCCCAAAATCAACAGTTGCCAGGCGACGTTCGTATTTGAGGCGCAAGACTTTGTTTGCTTAAAAGCGGACATTCTGACCAACATAATAATGGGTAGACCATCAAAAACCGATGATGTCGTCATTGTGCATGACTTCTATTTGTGGGTGCGGGTGTGGCTGGCCAAGCCAATCCTGGAGCCACACCTGCGAGGGCAATGGGGGCACTGGAACGTAGCTGTAGGGAGAGTTGACGCTGTCTTTCTGCGAGCTCTGGCACTGGTGATCCGTTCGCGCCGATTGTGTTCAAAGAGTGTGCAGGCTTTCCTGGTGGCGGCACGCCAGCCAGATCTGTCTTGTGCTTGTGCTTCATGTTCCTTTACCGGGGAGACGCAGTACTTTAGGCTGTCTCTTATGCAGTCTTTGAAGCGTTTCTTTGGCCGTCCTTGCTTCCTGTGACCTTTTGAGAGTATACCATACAGGAGTTGGCGTGGCATGCGAGAATCATCCATGTTAATAATAAAATAATAATAATAATAAAATAATAATAATAATAAAATACCGATATTATATAGACGCTTTTTTCTCAATTTTAGGGCGAATAGACTCAAAGCGCCGCGAACTGAAACCCAACACACACACTCACGTGACAGACACGGATTTACGTCGAAGACAAACACAGTACAGTACAGTTCAGCTACAGAAGTTACAGGGATTTTTGATGGCTTGTATTTGACATTTGTAAAGTGGCCTGAAACCGGTACCAAAGTGTGTGTGTGTGTGGGGGGGGGGGGGGGGGGGGGGCTGTCCAGCGAAGTTGTGTCTTTAAGATCAAGGCTTCAACACTCACTAAGCCAGCATTGTCCAGGACTTCCAGGTTTGTCACCTTGTCTTGCCATTTGATGCCCATGAGTGAGCGCAGGGATCTCATGTGGAAACGTTCAAGCTGCTTGGGGTGCTTTCTGTACAGCGTCCATGACTCACATTCTGCCCAACACACTGACACCAAATACACTATAGTTGTGACTAACCAGTAGCCAGCTGCTTGAGGTGCTTTATGTACAGCGTCCATGACTGACATTCTGACTACACACTGACACCAAACACACTATAGTTGTGACTAAACAGTAGCCAGCAGGATAAGGTGGAAATAAAGAGAAAACAACGGATTTCAATGTGTGTGTTGAGTTTTGTCACAAAATAGATGAAGTTCCAACATCAATAACACAAATACGATACAAACTACATCAAAACGGACTTGCATGTGCTAGAAGTAACATGCCTAGAGTAAGTATGATTTACCAGATCAGAGATACCGTGAAAGGGGCCGGAGAGCGGAGGGTGATAATGAGGTCACTGTTAGTGCCAGTCCTCTCACAGGCACGTAGCAGTAGCACGGATCTGTCTATACGATGATTACACCGCTGGACTTACTGTTACAATTTCAACACTGGACACACAGTTCTTTGGCACTACTTTCAGTTTTACCCCAACACCCTACAGCAGGAGATGGATCGACCAAGGTAATTAAAGATAGTGCCAGATTAGCTTGGCAACATCAAGCACAAAGCTAATCTGGCACTTCTCTTGAATGATCATGGTCAATCCATCTACTACAACTGGTACTCAGTCTTTAGATGACACCTCCACAATTTGGGAAATGAAGCCGTGGGATTAAATGGGTTAAAGAAAGCTGTTGTGTGGTAAACAAAGGGAGCTCACTCTTGGACAGTTTCTGTTGTGTGGTAAAAAAGGGGAGCTCACTCTTGGACAGTTTCTGTTGTGTGGTAAACAAGGGGAGCTCACACTTGGACAGTTTCTGTTGTGTGGTAAACAAGGGGAACTCACTCTTGGACAGTTTCTGTTGTGTGGTAAACAAGGGGAGCTCACTCTTGGACAGTTCTTGTTGCGTGGTAAACAAGGGGAGCGCACTCTTGGATAGTTTCTGTTGTGTGGTAAACAAGCGGAGCTCACTCTTGGACAGTTTCTGTTGTGTGGCAAACAAGGGGAGCTCACTCTTGGACAGTTTCTGTTGTGTGGTAAACAAGGGGAACTCACTCTTGGACAGTTTCTGTTGTGTGGTAAACAAGGGGAGCTCACTCTTGGACAGTTTTTGTTGCGTGGTAAACAAGGGGAGCGCACTCTTGGATAGTTTATCAGGACGAACTGTAATGTTTAATCTGGAAAAGTCTGCTTTGAACATGAACGGACCCCAAGGCAGCGCAGAATAAGGAAATTCAATACACCTGTGCACATCAGTCTGCTTGGCACCAACACCTCCTGCCACCAACTTAGTGACTGAGAAGACAGAAAAAAAAAGATTAGCTTAATTTTCTGACAGAAAGCGGTAGAATCCGATGGTGTGATATAAAATAAAAACAAACAACACCGCCGTGTGTGTGTGTGTGTGTGTGTGTGTGTGTGTGTGCGTGCGTGCGTGCGTGCGTGTGTGTGTGTGTGTGTGTGTGTGTGTATGTGTGTGTGTGTGTGTGTAATAATAATAATAATAATAATAATAATAATAATAATAATAATAAATTTATTTCAGTTTTTGCAGGCCATCAGGCCCATATGAACAATGAGTACAATTTGCACAGAACAAAAAAACAATCGAATGAACCGACGCGGAAACCGACGTCATTCACGACAATTCATTATATCATGACTGATTCAGTCAATTTAATAGTCACTCGTGTACGGGCTTCAGCGTGTAGTCCGACAGTCACGCAGCGACACTGTGCAGTGTTATCCAAGGAGATGTCGCACCAAAGTCGCCAGGAGATGTAGGTCTGTCTCCATGATGTCGAAGTCATCACGGTGTGTCTGTCTGTCCACAGACCCACCTTGACGTAACCTGTCCAAATAGTGACGTTCTGTCTGTGTTGTTTTTGCGTGCTTGATGAACCAGTTCAACACGCTATGCTTGTGACAGTCATACACAGTGTGTGTGTGTGTGTGTGTGTGTGTGTGTGTGTGTGTGTGTGTGTGTGTTTGTGTGTGTGTGTGACAGCGACTAGAGCCCGCGTTTGATGACGGACGAGCTTGAAATCGTATGATATTGTCTCAAAAAGAATAATCTTGGTTTTTTTTATTATATTTTTTAATCAAGATGCTCATTAGAGAGAAAATGGCCGTTTTACAAAAACCGGATAATCCACACTGGAGTCCGTAATATTTCTTTTTTTTATTAGATATTTTGTATCTCTCTTGGCTGGACTTCGCGAACGAAGATTTTATAGGAGTTGCCCACGACGTCTGCAGGCTTGTTCGTGGCTGCGGAGGCCAATCCGGGACAGGCAGGTTCGACCGCAGTGGCTGCAGGGGGAGGTATGGCCAGGGTTCTGAGTTGCGGCATCTCTGTTCTTTCTCCTTAGATATTTTGTATATAGCTAGATAAAAGGGATATATTTATTTACTTCGTTAAAAAGCATTGTACCTCTAGAACCTTTTGCGTGATAACTAAATATTGTTTTGAGAAGAAAAAAATATCACGTTTTTGGCATTAATTCCAAAGTAATTATTTGGGATTAATATTAAAACAATTTAATATTCTTATTAGTACTTGCATTATTTTTCACATACGATATTGACATAAGCCTACACCTTTTTTTCGGCTGTTGGGTACGATTAAGTCAATTTTGACCTGTATGCCATAGGTGTAAAAATCAGCAAGAAAATAGCAACGTTTGATCTTCTAATACGTCAAATGTTAGTACTGCGATTAGTGACATAATTATAACATCGAGTCGTCACTATGCCATGACGTGAAGCTTGAAGTGACGTCATTTCTCTGCTCGTGATCTTCTTCTTCAGAATAGCTATGCTACGCCAGACTCCAGAGCTTACAAATGGCGGGAGTTGCCGTTTGTCCGTCTTTAGCTATGTATGCCAGTGTTTGTGAATCAGAGGGTGGGTTAGCATAGAAAAAAATGGATTCCTATCGCTACACAAGCCCACATAGCGTACAAATGTTCGCCAAGCGCCGTGTGTCCGTCTTTATTTGTGTGCGCCAGCGTTTGTGTTGATCAGAGGCTGGATTAGAAATGATGGAAATAGAACAGCATAATAAGCCCAAAAATATGAACAACCCTGAATGTTCCTAAAATATAAACGCATGTGACTCCAAACAATACAGTAGACTTTGTTATGAAATCCTCATCTTGTTTTGTGTCAAACAGACAAAGGGGAAACGGCATGCTGGAAATCTGCACATGCAATGTGCACTGTCAGGGCCTTTTTTTTTAGAAAACAAATAAATCATATTTAATGGACTTCCTTTTTTACATACGTTTTGCGATACGACTTCTCTCTTTCCATATGAAGTCGCGTTTTCTAGCGATTACGTGTTTATTTTTAAATGTCTTCCTGGTTTTTTATGATGTCTTTTATAAACAGAATTCCGCAAATATGCTTTAGAAGCGTCAGACACTGATTTTATTTTTAACCGATTTTTGCCATGATGCTACTCTATGGTCTGAAGCATACAGAGACAACCCTATATGAAATAAAACCTGCTATGAAACAGGAAAGCTGCACTATGTATGACAATTATTACACATACAGAAGAGGAAAAAGTTGCAACAACTGCCTGTCTCTCATGTTAAATTCCTGCTGCTGCACAGAATATAATTACTCTGTGTGAAATTACAACTATGTCAGACTTTGAAAACAATGCTAAAGGAAGAAAAACAAACAGGCGTTGATCACACTTTCCACAAGCAATACGCCCCAGACTGAATTTTTTTCTCAAATATAAAATTGTTCGGTGTGGCTCAGTTTTAGGAATATAGACGGATCCCCTTCACACCCCCGTTATTTCTTAATCAGGCGCTATGTCGTTATTTGCGCACGTTTGCTTGAGCTCTGTCGATTGCTTCGCTTCAAGCACGAAATGATCATTTTCAAGTAGTTCAAGCTAGTTACTACTTATAAATGTATGTGTTGGAGGGTGTTTTTTTGTAATTTTTTATTTTATTATTTTTATTTTTTTTTTTTGGGGGGGGGGGGAGGGGGGAGGGAGCAGGGGGGGGGGGGTGCGCGCCCTTTGTGTGTGTGTGCATGCGTTTGTGTGGTTCTGTATGTATGTATATGTAGATGGGTATAGGTGGGACTGGGAGAGTGCGTGCGTTCGTGCATGCAAGTGTGTGTGTGTGTGTGTGTGTGTGTGCGTGCGTGCGTGCGCGCGCGCGCGCGCGCGCGTGTGTGTGTGTGTGTGTGTGTGTGTGTGTGTGTGTGTGTGTGTGTGTGTGTGTGTGCGTGTGTGTTTGTTAAATTACTTTCGTGAGTAATGAAGAGATCCGCCCAACTCCAACTTGCTATATTTTTATTTTTTTGTATCCCGAACATAGGAGAGTAATTTCAGACGCTGTCGCATTATACTCAAAATCGAATTGTCTTCAAAATGTTATGAGTCACTGTTTTGTGTTTAAATGCAATAAAAATAATTTCCATGAAACTCCACCATAATAACACTGTTGTAAACTTGTCGTACTGTGACACGTAATAAGTCATGTATGTAAGTCTTCAATATTAACACTTTTACAGCCTTTGTGCTCAGTTCATGTTTCTACAATCGTTCTTAAATATTCACGGCCAGCCTTCCAAGAAACATTCTTATACAGTAGTGTCAGCTACAGACATAAATCATTAACAGCCCCCGGAACTGTGGGGGCCTCATGACGATCCACAGCATCAACCCATCACTCCCATCCTGAGACAACTTCATTGACTGCCATTCAAACAATGAGTCTCGAACTAATCTCCTGACTGTGCTACAAAGCTATTAACTACGCTACCCTGCCTATCTCGCTGAACTTCTTCAACTGTACACTCTCTCCCGCTCCATCCGTTAAAGTAGTGACACGCGCCTTCTCAGAGTCCCGCTCTGCAAATACAAAACCAGAAGTGACCGTTGTTTTGTGCAAGTTGGACCTGTTGTCTGGAACTCTCTTTCCATAGACATTAGACAATCTCCCTCATTCACTGCCTTTAAATCTGCCCTTGAGACCCCCTTTTCGATACCCCAATGTAGATCAGTTCTTCGTGATTATGTACCTGTGTGTTTGTCTGTGTGTGTGTGTGCGTGTGTATTGCAGAATCCTTTGTTTCTCTGGCTTTATGACCCCCTCCACTCCCAACCATTCTTTGTAAAGCGTTTAAAGCTTATTTTAGGATAAGCGCTATATCAGTAGCCATTATTATTATTATTATTATTATTATTATTATTATTATTATTATTATTATTATTATTATTATTATTATTATTATTATTATTATCATTATTATTATTATTATTATTATTATTATTATTATTATTATTATTATTATTATTATTATCATGAGGATTTGTGTCTCTCGCACTTAGATCGTGTCCATTTTATGAAGGGGTTATAAACATTTGTCTGTCCGTAACACATGAACAAGGGGCAGATCAGTTACCTTCGGATGATTGGGGGGGGGGGGGGCCCGCGGGGTGCGGGGGGGGGGGGGGATTTCCATTTTGTTATTTGTATTTAAAAGAATTACCTCGATGCAGTTTAAAAAAAAATAATACAGTACACATTATTGAGAAAATGACCGTTTCACAAAAACCGGTTGATCCGCATTTTAGTCCGAAAGTTTCCTTATTCTTATTAGATACGCTAGGCTAAAGGGCGATATTAAATGAGTTCTTAATCCAGCTTTGTACTAGCACGTCGCCCCTATTACCTCTGCGCACTGGATGTCTTCGCCGGCCTTGCATTGGTCCTACATACGTAACTCACTCCTACCTGTTGAAAAAGTGCTTCATCAAAAACGGCTCGACGCAGACAAAACACCACGGCTGTTTTGCCGGCGCCGAGCCCTTTTCGATGAAGCACTTTTTGACATAATGTGCTGACCTTATCGATACAAAGGAAAGCGCTATACAAAAGACTCTCTCAATGTTTTATTCCTGGATGTTCCCGCGGAGGCAAATGGGTATAATAAGAATTGAGCCTCTTTAGGCTTACATTTCTCTTGACCGCATAAGAGTCTGTAGACCTGTACTGCGATTTTTGACTAGTATGACATTTTAGCCGTTAGTATTTAACAAGTATATTTGCATTTTATCTATGTAACGATTGTGGTTGTGTTGTTCTGTGAGAGCGTGCATGTGTTGATCGTAGGTAGCGATCCGATGTTTTATTTGAGCGATCATGATTACGAATCACGTACCTTTTCAGTAAGTTTCACTATCGTTCACGCTTAGTGCAGAATCGATTATCTTTTGACACACGGAGTTGAATCCCGAAGAGTCTAGAAACTGCGCAAGTAATCGCCATTGTTTTTGCGCGCGTGAAGTGGGCGGTCACTATGCATTAGGCGGAATCTTGAAACTTCCGGATGATTCGGGTAGGTCGTGACCTGTCTAGTGTGCTCATTGCATGAAGTCATGACTAGCGGGGATTTCCCAACATAGGGGGTGAAAATAGCAGCCAGATTTTTTGTACTTTATTCTGGTGTAATTTTTCCTGTTTAAAATTTATGAGTTTTAGTTACGTATTTTGTTCTGATTGGTTGTGTTGTACGAATTTGCCCCGTTCGATTGTTCTGGAAAACATGCCACTATAAAAGATCGGATTAGGAAGCGCGTGTCGTACATTGTTCAGTTGTAAAATTGCGATGTAACAGCGTCGGTACATTGTTCAGTTGTATAATTGCAGTTTATCGTAAGCACATTGACATTGAGAGAGCTACGCAAGGTATCGTGCTTCATTGTCAGTGACGGAGTTATGCAGTGTATGGTGATGTACATTGTATGAGAGACGCATTGTGTCAAAGTGTGGACATTTCGCAGAGAAGACATTGTACCAGTGTTGGTGTATTTGTGAACGCATTTCGTGGAGATCGCATCGCTGTAATAAAATATTGTTGGAACTGTTACTCCAGTATTGTCTACATCCTTAAGCCACGTGTGACGGATTGCAGCTGAATGAGATTTATTTAAAAGAACCTTACGTGTGTGCGTCTGGTGTGGTTATTATACTACGACTACGATTATACCACGTAACATTTTGGCACCTCCGACGGGACCTCTTCAGTTGGTTCAGTGGAAAGGGTAGCAGGAGAAAAACAGCCAGCAGTGAAACGCAGAGATGGCGACATCGGAAATGGAGACATTCCTGAAAATTGGAAGGAATCTGAACTCGAAGAAGCTCAACTCCTCGAGTTCGTAAAGTAGAGCGTGGAGAATGAAGAAAAGAGACTAGAGAGAGAAGAAAAAGAGAGACTGGAGAAGGAAGAAAAGAAACGAGAGAGAGAGAGAGAGAGAGAGAGAGAGAGAGAGAGAGAGAGAGAGAGAGAGAGAGAGAGAGAGAAGAAAAAGAGAGACTGGAGAGAGAGGAGAGAGAAGAAAAGAAACGGGAGAGAGAAGAAAAGGAGAGACTGGAGAGAGAGGAGAGAGAGGAAAGGAAACGGGAGAAAGAAGAAAAGGAGAGACTGGATAGAGAGGAGAGAGGAAAAGAGACGAGAGAGATAAGAAAAAGAGAGATGGGAGAGAGAAGAAAGAGGTAAGGAATGTGAAATCAGGAAACTCGAAATTCAAGCAGAAGAAACAGAGAAACAGCGAGAAGAAGCAGAGAAACAGCGAGAAGAGGCGGAGAGGCAGCGACAACATGAAATTCAATTAAAGCAGATGGAGATAGAGGCACAGAGCCAGAGGGTTACTGAAGCAACAGCTTTAGCCGGCAGAGAGCAAACAGCCCGTGCGCCAAAGCTGCCACCTTTCGTTGAAAACTCAGATAAGGTGGACGCTTACCTAGAGCGATTCGAGCGCTTCGCAAGTAGCAACAATTGGAAACAAGAGACTTGGGCTATCAAACTGAGTGCACTTCTAACTGGCAAAGCGCTGGAATTTTACACCCGCCTGCCAAGAGAAGAATCCGAAGATTATACACAGTTGAAAGCCGCCCTGCTGAGACAGTACGACTTCACTGAAGAGGGTTACAGGCGACGATTTCGGAACTGCAAGCCTGAACAAGCAGAATCACCCGGCCTATTCATTAAAAGAATCAAAAGCTACATGGAGAAATGGATAGAGCTGGCTGGCCTAAACAGAGAGTGCCAAGACCTGTGTGACCTCATCATCAAAGAACAAGTTTTCAACGCATGTTCTAAGGACCTGGCCGCCCACCTCAGAGAGCAAAAAGACCAGTCCCTGAAGGCCCTAGGAGACTTCGCTCAAAGATAACTTGACGCCCATAACATGAAGTTCTGGTCCAGTAAGTCACAGCGTGTGTCTGCACCAGCAGAGGAAATCCACAAGGTCAGAGACACCCCGAGATACAAGCCGGTGGAGAACCTGACATGTTTTCTCTGTGGAAAGAAAGGTCACAAGGCGATCCTGTGTCCTTATAAGATGTTCCCCGAGGAGACAACATCAGAAGGTCCAACCAAGTTCGCGGGATAGCAGGCAGAAGTAGTACTATGTCTCAACACAGAGCCGCCGCTGTACTAGCAAATGATGTGACTTCATCCAGTGACTTTGAGTCTAGAGAAAGGCGAGTGACACCAGAGCTGATTGAATCTTTCAGAAAGAATGGACGAATTTTAGTAGGAGATGGGGCTACATTCTTACCAGTCTCAAACATCACGCTGCCTGAGAATGAAGTGCCGAATATGCCGGTGGTGTCAGGATTCGTCGGCAAAGCATCAGTGAGAGTGTTGAGAGACACTGGTTGTAGTTGCGTCATCGTGAGAGAGGACCTAGTAGCTGAAGACCAGAAGCTACAGGAGTGGACCACCCTCATTTTGGCTGACGGAACTGTAAGGATCATCCCCCTTGCCAAAGTCAGTGTCGACACCCCATACTTGACAGGAGAGGTGAAGGCGTTGTGCATGAAGACCCTTGTCTACGATCTTATCATCGGAAACATTGATGGTGCCAGAAACGCAGACGATCCAGATCCGAAGTGGAGCCCTAAAACATGTTCTGCTACCACAAGAAGTCAAGCAAAAAAGAGTCACCAAAAAATACCCCTAAAAGTGGTAGACAGCACGGAAGCAGCCGTGGTGAATAGGGACAGGCTGGTGGAGCTACGGATAACCGACCCCACGCTTGACAAGTTCCGACGTCAGGCCGAGACCATAACGCGAAGAGGAAAGGAGATAAACTTCGAGACCAGAAAAGATATCCTGTACCGGATATTCGACAGCAATGGAGACAAACCTGTGCGCCAAGTAGTAGTTCTTGAACCATTGAGAATGCAGGTGATGAAATTGGCATATGATTCCATATTGGGAGAACATTTGGGAATCAACAAGACGCTCGATAGGCGTCTCCTCCAACCCAGTCAGGATCTCCTGCGGCTTTCCACAGGGGTCCTGGGCCCGGTCTTTTCACACTCTACACCTCTCCCCTGTCCAACATCATCCAGTCTCACCACATACACCACCACCTCTACGCTGACGACTCACAACAACTAGACGAAGACAAACTCGACAACACTCAGTCACTACTGACTCGCACGGCTGACTGCTACGAAGACGTGAAAAACTGGATGACAGCAAACAAGCTCAAACTGAACGACGACAAAATGGAAGCCATGCAGGTAGGCACTCGCCAGAAACTTTCCCAGCTCCCTCCCTCTCTCCACCTTCAGCTCGATAGCACCCCCATCTCCCTCTCTGACTCGGTCAAGAACCTCGGCATTATCCTCGACTCCTCTCTTTCCATGACCAGCTTCGTCTCCGCCACCGCCCAGGCATGTTATTTCCACCTCCGCCGCATCAGTCAAATCAGAAAATACCTCACTGCCAATGCTGCCACCAAACTCGCTGTCTCTCTCATCTTATCTCGCATCGACTACTGCAACTCTCTCCTTTCCGGGCTTCCTCACTCCACCACTCTCACTCTCCAGCGCGTCCAGAACAACGCTGCCCGCCTCGTCCTCAGAAATAAAAAATCCGAACACATCACTCCCCTGCTCAAGCTCCTTCACTGGCTCCCCATCCCCCAACGCATCCAATACAAGATTCTGTCTCTCTGCTACATATCCCTGAACAACTACGCTCCTACCTATCTCTCCAACTTACTTCACCCCTACACTCCTTCCCGCTCCCTCCGCTCCGCCTCCGATCCTCTCCGCCTCCTCATCCCCCGCACCAAACTCAGCACTTTCGGCCCCCGCTCCTTTTCCGTCTACGGTCCATCCACCTGGAACACTCTCCCACTTTCTCTCCATCAGAAGCACTCTCTCTCCTCCTTCCAGCCCGCCCTCAAAACTCACATCTTTCAACAGTTCTAGCACTATATCACCACACTCCCCACCCCAAGCTGACCGTCGTAATGTTTTTTCACTATCTGTGATACGTGAGTCATTGTCTAAAGCGATGCGCATGCGTGTGAGAGTTGTGAGTGCGCGCTTAGAGTTATAATTATTATAAGATAATCGCATTATAAATACCGTTATTATTATTATTATTATTATTATTATTATTATTATTATTATTATTATTATTATTATTATTATTATTATTATTATCCGAGCCGTCTTCTACTGGCCTGATATGGGAGGCGACGTCACCCGATTCTGCAGGTCGTGCAAATATGCCAGAGGACAATCTCCAAGGGAAAGGTGCCCAAGGTTCCGCTAAAGAAAATGCCATTGATCGATATGCCTTTCAAGCGGGTAGCTGTAGACCTTGTAGAGCCAATATCTCCTCCGAGTGAAGATGGTCATCGATACATTTTGACCCTGGTGGACTACGCTACACGTTATCCTGAGGCCATACCATTGAAGGAGATCGACACTCCAACTGTGGCAGAGGCGCTCGTCGACATGTTCAGCCGTTTGGGGATTCCTGAGGAGATCCTGAGTAACCTGGGAACTCAGTTCGTCTCCGACTGCATGGAGGAAGTCAATCAGCTATTGAGCATCCGACAGCTTACTACCACCCCTTATCACCCCACGTGTAATGGACTGGTTGAGAAGTTTAATGGAACATTGAAGGCTATGCTAAAAAAAAATGTGTGCTGAATAGCCAAGGTTGTGGCATAGATATATCAATGCCTTGCTGTTTGCATATCGTGAAGTTCCTCAGGATTCGACAGGGTTTTCCCCTTTTGAATTACTGTACGGTAGGACTGTAAGGGGACCCATGCACATCCTAAAGGAGCTGTGGACCAAGGATATCGACGCGCCTGAGGTGAAGGTCAGCTACCAGTACGTCTTCGACCTGAGAGAAAAGTTGGAAGATACCCTCAGGATGGCTCTGGAGGAACTAGGTAAGGCGCAGAACAAAGGGAAGCATTACTATTATCATAAGGCGAAACCTCGACGATTCCAGCCAGGTGACCGAGTATTGGTTCTTCTTCCTACCGACAATAACAAACTCCCGATGCAGTGGAAGGGACCATACGTTGTCGACTCGGTGGTTGGCATCAACGACTACAGAGTCTAGATCAACAACAAGGTCAAGACTTACCATGCTAGTCTGCTGAAGAAGTATATTGAGAGAAGTCGTCAGTGTAAACTGCAACACGCTGCATCAGTGCGTCTGACTGTTGACACCGAAAGACTAGATGACGAAAACCTGTTTGACTTTGCGAAATCCACCACCAAGATGGTGTGGAGGACATACAGTATGGACGACACTTGGCCCAGGTAAAACTTGAGAAGCTGAGAGTCCAAATTATGGAGTTCGGGTATCGATTTCCGCCTGACTCTGAGACTGCGGACACCGTCCAGCGTGAGATTGGTCCGATATCGAACGAGCCATTTCGTGACGAGCCGTGTCGTCTGCTTCGCAACACGAGAAAGGTAATGAGGAAGAATGCTGGGGAGACGCCGGACTTGGGAGTTGTCAGAGATTCTAAATCGCCAGTGGTCATCGCGAAGAAACCGGAAAAATATAATTTGGTGTGTTTGGACTATCATACATTCCGTAAGCCGACAGTGTTCGACCCAGGACCAGTAACCTTTGAACTGTGTGAACTGTGAACTGTACCCCATGATTTGACGTTGTTCCAAAAGGGAACTTTGACATTCATTTCTAGTCTAATCAAGGGTTCGCAGAACTTTCGAGCGGATTGTGTGCAGAACAGTTTAAATGAACATTTCTGTGTACAGAACAGTTTAAAGAAACATTTTGGTGTCCATGAGAATTTATAGGGACATGTCTGTGATAAGGACAGTTTAAAGAAACATATTTTCATTCGGGACATTTTAAAGGAACTGTGAGTTAATTATTTTAAGTAGTTAATTTGATTTAATTTGTTGTGAAATTGTATTTGTTTAGGGTTCTGTGTAGATTAACACAGCCAAAACCGTATTTTTGGATTTGAGAACAAATGTTGTGAAATTTCGTTCTAAAAGGGGGGGAGGTGGGGGGGGGGGGGTAATGTAACGATTGTGGTTGTGTTGTTCTGTGAGAGCGTGCATGTGTTGATCGTAGGTAGCGATCCGATGTTATATTTGAGCTATCATGATTACGAATAACGTACCTTTTCATTAAGTTTCAGTATCGTTCACGCTTAGTGCAGAATCGATTATCTTTTGACACACGGAGTTGAATCCCGAAGAGTCTAGAAACTGCGCGAGTAATCGCCATTGTTTTCTGCGCGCGTGAAGTGGGCGGTCACTATGCATTAGGAGGAATCTTGAAACTTCCGGATGATTCGGGTAGGTCGTGACCTGTCTAGTGTGCTCATTGCGTGAAGTCATGACGCGCGGGGATTTCCTAACATAGGGGGTGAAAATAGCAGCCAGATTTTTGTAGATTATTCTGGTGTAATTTTTCCTCTTTAATATTTATGAGTTTTAGTTACGTATTTTGTTCTGATTGGTTGTGTTGTACGAATTTGCTCGATTGTTCTGGAAACATACCACTATAAACGATCGTATTAGGAAGCGCGTGTCGTACATTGTTCAGTTGTAGAATTGCGATGTAACAGCGTCGGTACATTGTTCAGTTGTATAATTGCAGTGTATCGTGAGCACATTGACTTTGAGAGAGCTACGCAAGGTATCGTGCTTCATTGTCAGTGACGGAGTTATGCAGTGTATGGTGATGTACATTGTATGAGAGACGCATTGTGTCAAAGTGTGGACATTTCGCAGAGAAGACATTGTACCCGTGTTGATGTATTTGTGAACGCATTTCGTGGAGATCGCATCGCTGTATTAAAATATTGTTGGAACTGTTACTCCAGTATTGTCTACATCCTTAAGCCGCGTGTGACGGATTGCAGCTGAATGAGGGTTATTTAAAAGAACCTTACGTGTGTGCGTCTGGTGTGGTTATTATACTACGACTACGATTCTACCACGTAACAATCTATGGATACTTTACAAGTATATTTACATTTAGTTGTTAAGGCCATTCTCTTAGTCTGGCTTGCCGGACTTTTACCCTTCCCGCCGTAAGATGGTATTGGTTGCCTGCTCGGCGGTAAATCCGAATAACTAACTGTCAACCATATAGTGTTCCAAAGATAAATATTACGTGTCCAATGAGCCGACTGAAAACTGACTACATACGTGACGGTCGAGAAATAGGAAGGATTTGTGTTTGTATGTCTATAAGGCAGGAGACAACAAAATAACAGTGCAATGAAAATAATAAACACGTTGACAGAGAAACGTGTCTTTTATAATATTAATAATAATTAATAATAATTACGGTATTTATAATGCGCTTATCTTAAAATAATTATAACTCTAAGCGCGCACTCACAACTCACACACGCATGCGCACGCTTTAGACAATGACTCACGTAACACAAATAGTGAAAATACATTACGACGGTCAGCTTGGGGTGGGGAGTGTGGTGATATAGTGCTAGAACTGTTGAAAGATGTGAGTTTTGAGGGCGGACTGGAAGGAGGAGAGCGAGTGTTTCTGACGGAGAGAGAGTGGGAGAGTGTTCCAGGTAGATGGACCGTATACTGAGAAGGAGCGGGGGCCGAAAGTGCTGAGTTTGGTGCGGGGGATGAGGAGGCGGAGAGGGTCGGAGGGAGCGGGGAGGAGTGCAGGGGTGAAGTAAGTTGGAGAGATAGGTAGGAGCGTAGTTGTTCAGGGATTTGTAGCAGAGAGACAGAATCTTGTATTGGATGCGTTGGGGGATGGGGAGCCAGTGAAGGAGCTTGAAGCAGTGGAGTGATGTGGTCGGATTTTTTCCTATGCGGGCAGCATTGTTCTGGTCGCGCTGGAGAGTGAGAGTTGTGGAGTGAGGAAGGCCGGAAAGGAGAGAGTTGCAGTAGTCGATGCGAGATAAGATGAGAGAGACAGCGTGTCGTATGTTGTAATGGTCGTATGCCCGTATTTCCTTAGAACCGCCGTGTTGGTGCCTAGATGAATCTAGCTTGTCATCAACACCTGGTTACACCTGACTGGCCGACAGACGATAAGAGCGTTCGCCTAGTTGGGTGGTGCTAAACAATATATGGTACCAGCATGATGAAGTTATCATCAGTGGTAAAAATATGTGTAGATATTTATCTTTTCAAAGCTAGTTGGATACCATTCAAAACATATTCTGGCTTTACTTGAAAACTATGTCTTTCTTGTCATCTTTCATTCAGCCTCCTCGCGTGTTTATTCAATATTCCATGCTTTACGTGGCTTTACGTCGAGGTCCTTGAACCGGGACGGACCGTAAGCAACGAGGCATTGTTGATGCTGACACAGCTCCGCTGGGCGGGACACGTCTCCAAGATGGAGGACCATCGCCTGCCCAAAATCACCATGTACGGCGAGCTCGCCACTGTACACCGAGACAGAGGGGCACCAAAGAAGAGATACAAAGACTGTCACTCAGTGCCTGCCACATCGACCACCACCAGTGGTCTTCCCTTGCTGCGGACCGCAACACCTGGCGCTCCACCATTCACAAGGCAGCAGTGTCCTGTGAGGCCTCTCGCAGAGCTAGCCTTAAGGACAAGCGGCTTAGAAGAAAACACAGAGACGCCGCATCTCAAAACCCTGACCAGATCGGGGAGCTGGGTGGCTCGGTGGTAAAAGCGTTTGCCTCCAGACCAAAAGGTCCCGGGTTCGAATCCAGCTTGGGTCAAAATTTGCTCAGACCCTTTTTTGTTGTCCCCGTCTTTGAAATCACCCTCGTGGTGGACAAAAGACGTTAAGCCCTAAAAATTTAACATTTTTTAACCTGACCAGATCGAATCTGCCTGTCCCGGAGTGGCCTCCATAGCGCCACGAGCGTGCCGTCAGACGACGTAGACAACCCCCTGTAGAATCTTCGTTCGCGAAGTCAAGCCGAGAGAGAGAGAGAGAGAGAGAGAGAGAGAGAGAGAGAGAGAGAGAGAGAGAGAGAGAGAGAGAGAGAGAGAGAAATGAAATGAAATGAAACTTTATTGAAATGAAACTTTATTTCTGAACGGAAGAAGCAGTTAGCACATGTGCCATTTTTCACGCTTGCCGTTGCTAAACTACAAAGGTACAAATCTGCTAAAGGTACAAAGCTACTAAGATAACATGAAAGTGCACATAATATAATAAGTCGTGCAAAAAGAGATGGATAAGGCAAAATGGAGGGCACCAATTATGATTACTAACAATGTGAACGGGGAAAAAAAAAGAAAAGAGATAGTCTTTAAAATTCCTTCTTTCACTGAAATCAAACACGCGCGCACGCTCGCGCCGCATGCTCTCACACACATACACACACACACACACACACACGCACGCGCGCGCGCGCACACACCCATATACACGCACGTGCGCGCGGAGGTTAATATCAAGGCTTTAGGCGATGGAGATACCCGAACCAGTGAATGAGCTGTTAGATAGCAGGTACTTGAAGAGGCTTTCCTTGAAAGAGGGGAGTGAACCAGTGTGTGTTATGTGCGCTGGCAGTTTATTCCAAAACGAGGCGCCCGAGAAAGCAAGGGCGGTTTTAAATAAATCTATCCTCGGGCGTGGTGTGATGAAGTTTCGCCTTGATGTTGAATAGCCTGAAGCTACCTTGGTGAAGAGATTACACAAGTATTCTGGGTGGATTTCATTCCAGATTTTATACATGACTACCCCTTTGTTAAAGAGATGGTGCTTGTCAAGAGGAAGCATTTTTAGTTTTTCAAATTTTTGGTCAGTAGAAAGAGCTGGATCAGGCAGGATCTGCTTCACTGCCCTGCGATGCAAGGAGTTAAGCCTCTTCATGTGTATGTCACCACTGCCGTCCCATGTAGTGGAGGCATAATCGATGTGGGATTTGACATGGGCATTGTAAAATAGTTTGCAAGTGTCGACATCAATAAGATATTTTAGCTTAGACAGCATAAACACATTTCTGGACACAGTTTTACAAACAACATTGATGTGAGATTGCCATTTCATCTGGTTATCAACAATAACTCCAAGTAGGCGATGTTCAGTTACTTGTGTAATGGTGTGGTCTTGGATTTCCAGGCTAAGCGAAAGTGGCTTGAGCTGATGCTTCTGACGGGTTGCTATCGTCATACATTCGGTTTTGGTGGGATTAAGGATCATTGCATTATTTTCACACCATTTGGAAATTTCACTCAGTCCCTGTTGCAAACGATCATTTAAAGACTCCAGACACTTATCGGGGGTGTGGATTGTTGCGTCATCGGCAAACAAGTCACATTCAATTCTGTCATTCGTGAAGTGTAGTGGCAGATCATTGATAAATATGCAAAAGAGAAGAGGTCCCAGGACAGAGCCCTGGGGCACTCCTCTTGTTACTAAACCACTTGAAGAGTAAGATCCATTGGCTATCACGCGCTGCTGTCTGTCTGTAAGATAGGAAGCGAAAAACGAGGTTGTTTTAAAGGAATGAATAGATGCCTGAGAACTGCCGTCTGATGTATGAAAACAGTTACTTGAAAATGAACCATCCAGATATATACTGAGCTTGGAAAGGAGAATTTCATGATCTACCATGTCGAAAGCTTTCCGAAGGTCTATGAAAACAGCACCTGTGAATTCGCCTTTGTTCATTGAACTTAGCCACGTGTCAGTAAGTCGCGATAAGGCTGTATGACAACTATGCTTCGGGCGAAAACCTGACTGGAGGGGGTGGATTAATTTGCGTTTTTCCAGGTATTCTAACAGATGCTTATGAATGTGTCGTTCAAGGGGTTTACTTAAGACAGACAAAAGTGAAATGGGGCGATAATTGTTAACATCGGACAGATCTTTTGTTTTAGGTAGGGGAATAACTTTAGCTTTTTTTAGTTCTTTTGGGAAAACATTTTTCTGTATGCATAAATTGTAGACATAAGTTATTGTTTCTACAACATAGGGAAGTGATAGTTTCAGTATTTTGGGGCTTATTTCATCTGGCCCGGAAGATTTTTTATTCTTCATGGAACTTATTGTCTTACCAACCTCGTGAACTGCCAGAGGTGGAATAGCAAATGGATGAAATCTCGCAGTTCGCGTTCTACAGAAATCAATCAGGGTGTCAGGACAGGTATAAGGCCGAGAATTTGTTTTAGAGGGGACCAGGGACTCGGCAATTGAAAGGAAATGATCGTTAAAATTATCGGCAGTCAGAGTAGTCGGGATTACAGGGGATTTCCTACTCTTGCCTCCAGTCACTACGGCCATAGCGCGCCAGAGCATGGACATATCTTTGTCTTGTTTAATCAAACGATCAATAAAAGATTTTTTAGCCTGCCGCACTAAACATTTGACACGATTGCGCTCACGTTTAAATTCAACAAAACACTTCTGTTTTCTCAGATCATCTCTCACCCTCATGGCCTGAATGATGTCTTGAGTCAGCCACGGCGGGAGTGAAGCGTGTTTGACTCGCCTTCGCCGCACAGGCGCGTGTTTATTTAAAATAGTAAAAAAAATGCTATACCAGACAGACAGAGCGCTGTCAGGGTCAGTTTCACTAAGCACTTCCTGAAAAGGTGCGTTATTAAGGTCAGATAAAAAGTCGCTCTCACTAAATTTTTTAAAAGAACGATAGGTGATATACGTATGACATCCTTTCTTTGCTTTTGGGAACTTGGTGGACCACGTACAGCTGATGGGAAAGTGATCACTGATGCCAAGGTTACCGACAGACACATTATGAACAGACTCCGGCTTTGTGGCATAGATGTGGTCTATGAGTGTAGATGTTGTTGGTGTTATTCGTGTCGGCGAAGTGACTAACTGTTTAAGACCCAGCAACGTCATCGTAGAGTCCCATGCATGATGAGACCTTAACATGTCTATATTAAAATCTCCCATAAGTATGACATTAGAATTAGGTTTACAGGCTTTATCAAACATACTAAGAAAATTATCGTACCACTCAAAGTTTGCAGCAGGGTTGCGGTACAGAAAACCGATAAGAAATGATGGTGATTGGGGGGCTTTCAGCTCAAGCCACATACACTCAACTTGCTCAGTTTCTAAGTCATGTCGTCTACGTGTAAGAGCTTGAACAGACGTGTGAATATAAGCAGCTAATCCTGTTTGTCCATGGGCCGTTGGATCACGTCTCAGGACAGAAAAGCCAGGAATCTGAATTGATTCATCAGATACATTAGAACCAAGACGTGTCTCAGAAAATCCAAAAATATGAAATGGGTTTGAGTCATTCAGGTAAACGGAAATATCAGCAAGTTTGGCATATAGATGGTATACATTTAAATGCCCAATGCGGAGATTTTTTACTTTCACGTCTGCTTGATTCATCGTGACAGATGAGAAAGAAACGAAGGTGGCGAAACTGATGAGAGTAACAATAAGTACACTTAACGTAATACAGCTATTGATAATATAGTAATCAGTACACAAACACAAATAATAATAAAACCAAACAATGAAAGCGACAATAATATTGAATCAAAGCAAACAAGGATTAGGCTTAGAAGTACTGAAGAAGAACTATAATTTTAAGAAGAACAAAAATTATGATGTTGCAGTAGCAGAAGAAGTAGAACCAGTATTCAGTCGGCGAAAAAGTTTTCAAAATGAGAGTAAACACCTTTTATGCGCAGAAAGAGAATATTGCGTGTGGTTGCTGAGGCTGTCTGTATAGTACTTTTATAGCTCAGTACAAGTCCCTCCCACAGTCCACACGATCGCGGTCCACACAGCGTGCGGCTTAATTATGAAGCATCAACTGATATGAAAATACAACTGTCCAGGTTTCACTAAAGTGCTGGTCAGAGAAAGCATTTCGCAACACAGAGAGAGAGAGAGAGAGAGAGAGAGAGAGAGAGAGAGAGAGAGAGAGAGAGAGAGAGAGAGAGAGAGAGAGAGAGAGAGAGAGAGAGATGTGGCTGATACACTTCCGTCTTGTCTTGACATGGGGACCACAGGGATTATTGTTAACAGCGGCCCAAGGTGCTTCGTTTTATGACAGGATCAGTGAATGCTGGTAACTTGATTGGAGCCTTACAATGGGCAGTATCATCGTCGGCCACCGTTGGCTCGCGCACCTTGCGCCCACGTCGGCACGATGGCCTTTGCGCCCTGTGATTTTTACTTAATATTGGGGAGACACGTCAGTAAAGATGCATTTCTTCGTATGGTTTCCTGCTGCCATAAAAGGTTATGAGAATCTCTGCTTGTAACCGGCAAGAATCACGCACAGTGGCCTATCTGTAAAAGGTAGTTTCCCGTGGGTACCTGCATGCATCCCGAGAGAATCTCCTGATCACTGTAACAAAAGCTGGCTCATGAGGATCTATTTCTCTCGCCACAGCTTTACCTTTGTCATCAGACATTAAGCCATCACCAGTCGCCTATAATAGGTATGGCCCCTCATAGACATTTGTAGCCAGATCATAGACCCTCATAGACATATGTAGCCAAATCATAGGTCCTCATAGACATTTGTAGCCAGATCATAGACCCTCATAGACATTTGTAGCCAGGTCATAGACCCTCATAGACATTTGTAGCCAGATCATAGACCCTCATAGACATTTGTAGCCAGATCATAGAACCTCATAGACATTTGTAGCCAGATCATAGACCCTCATAGACATTTGTAGCCAGGTCATAGACCCTCATAGACATTTGTAGCCAGATCATAGACCCTCATAGACATTTGTAGCCAGGTCATAGACCCTCATAGACATTTGTAGCCAGATCATAGAACCTCATAGACATTTGTAGCCAGATCATAGACCCTCATAGGCATTTGTACTCAGATCATAGACCCTCATAGACATTAATTTTGTAGCCAGATCATAGACCCTGATAGACATTTGTAGCCAGATCATAGACCCGCATAGACATTTGTAGCCAGATCATAGACCCTCATAGACATTTGTAGCCAGATCATAGACCCTCATAGACATTTGTAGCCAGATCATAGACCCTCATAGACATTTGTAGCCAGATCATAGACCCTCATAGACATGTGTAGCCAGATCATAGACCCTCATAGACATTTGTAGCCAGATCATAGACCCTCATAGACATTTGTACTCAGATCATAGACCCTCATAGACATTTGTAGCCAGATCATAGACCCTCATAGACATTTGTAGCCAGGTCATAGACCCTCATAGACATTTGTAGCCAGATCATAGACCCTCATAGACATTTGTACTCAGATCATAGACCCTCATAGACATTAATTTTGTAGCCAGATCATAGACCCTGATAGACATTTGTAGCCAGATCATAGACCCTCATAGACTTGTAGACAGAACATAGACCCTCATAGACATTTGTAGCCAGATCATAGACCCTCATAGACATTTGTAGCCAGATCATAGACCCTCATAGACATTTGTAGCCAGATCATAGACCCTCATAGACATGTGTAGCCAGATCATAGACCCTCATAGACATGTGTAGCCAGATCATAGAACCTCATAGACATTTGTAGCCAGATCATAGACCCGCATAGACATTTGTAGCCAGATCATAGACCCGCATAGACATTTGTAGCCAGATCATAGACCCTCATAGACATGTGTAGCCAGATCATAGACCCTCATAGACATGTGTAGCCAGATCATAGACCCTCATAGACATTTGTAGCCAGATCATAGACCCTCATAGACATTTGTAGCCAGATCATAGACCCTCATAGACATGTGTAGCCAGATCATAGACCCTCATAGACATTTGTAGCCAGATCATAGACCCTCATAGACATTTGTAGCCAGATCATAGACCCGCATAGACATTTGTAGCCAGATCATAGACCCTCATAGACATGTGTAGCCAGATCATAGACCCTCATAGACATGTGTAGCCAGATCATTTATACACTCTCATCAGTCTTGCTGAAGAAATCAAAATTCAGCCTGTGGAAGCAATCCACAGTGTCCAGTTAGTGTTAAACAATAGTTTCATTGTCTTTTATCTTTCCAGGGGAGAAGCGTATCTGTGCCTGTCTGTGGCAGGAGTTTTGCAATCTCTCACTCACTAGCGCCAAATTCAGCGAACACACGAGAGTATCTGAAGCCTGATAGATTTTCATGAGCACATCCATGTGGGCTGATGTGGCTGTGTCCCTTTTCAAATGTCAGCCAAGGATTGCAGTCCATATACTTTTATCAATAACAAAGCAGGTTCATAGCGAAACAATTTTTCATCAATAACAAAGCAATTTCATAGCGAAAACATTTTTCATCAATAACAAAGCAAGTTCATAGCGAAACAATTTTTCATCAATAACAAAGCAAGTTCATAGTGAAAACAGACGTTGCCTTAATCCACTCGTTGTGTGGCTGCAATCAACACCTTAGTGTGCACAGTCATCGATAAACTCGCTAGCTGCAAGGCAAATAACATGGTAAATAAACACCATAGTGTGCACAGTCATCGATAAACTCGCTAGCTGCAAGGCAAATAACATGGTAAATAAACACCATAGTGTGCACAGTCATCGATAAACTCGCTAGCTGCAAGGCAAATAACATGGTAAATAAACACCATAGTGTGCACAGTCATCGATAAACTCGCTAGCTGCAAGGGAAATAACTAAGGTACAATAAAAGGCATTCAACATTCTTAATTGTACAAAACAGAAGGCCAGTCAATGCTTCTTGTTTAAGGACTGAGAATAATATGAAATTTATAGCTACAATTGCAACAGATAGCCGTGATCTTCAGCAGTGTTACTTGTATCTGTCTGCTGGTTTTGTATTTTCAGCAGTTGACGAAAATATCCATTCTTTGTGAGCTCACAGAGCATGCCACTAGGTATGATACATGTACATCACACAGTTGTTGTATAACTTACGTCTGAATCCTTGCTTACCTCTCTTTTCTCTCTCTTTCCCACAGCCGTTGTCTGCTGCCTGCAGGATTCCGTTGTGAATGCTGGTTGTTACGGCGTCGTCACCACGTCATTCAGATAATATACGTCATAATCTTCCTGACATGGTGTAAAAACGTCACTTCGATGCGCCCTCTTCCTCATTTGTTCGGCTTGCCTGAATCATGTATGCTAACAACGTTGGTTCCGTTATGAACGTTGGTTTCTATAGTCGTTACCACACCCCACAGACACACGTCATAATCTGCTGTACATGTCACAGTCCGGTGTTCGCTGTATACTCAGTAGACCGTGACCAGCAGATATAGGCCAGTTGTGAACGTAGGTTTCTATGGGCCGTACACACCTTCCCTCAGATACACGCTGTTCCACGAATACATATCACTCAGTCTGGCATCCGCTTTATCTGCAGACCATTACCAGCACATCAGATTGTACAACGCTGGTACCGTTATAAACGCTGGTTTCTGTCTGTGCCTTGCCAAACCCTCTGTCACAGAAAGCCGTGATCTAGTCATATAACGGGTGGACCGGAATAAACCCTTAACTACCGGGCCAAGCACAGAACAAGGAAAGTTTACGAGGAAAATGTACAGATTACATTATGCCTGACCTACACTTAGAAACTAAAGCACGAGTGTTCAGTTCCACTCAGTTTAACCCTTACACCGTCGAGAAAACGTCAACACGATTCAACTGTAAGAGGTATAGATCCTCGTGAGCCACCGCGACTGCAGGGGCTCCTAAGGAACTATACCTCGTCGTGCGTCTTGTGCGTTTTGGACGTTTGGTTGATGAACAAACATATTTCAGAAACAACAATGTAGTCGTGACCCAATAACGAAACACATTAGCAAAAACGTATCTGGCGTCCGTCCATATCGTGTTAGAATCAATCCGAAACCAGGACTGGATACAGATGATATCGATGCAGCAGCTTGTGACAAAGCCACATTTCAAAACTCGAATCGAGGAAGAAGCAGTTTCAGTTTGAAAAAAGTGACACGTTGTTTCACCATAACACGAAACGATTCACCAGTCTTCCTATTATAAAACTGTGTGAATATGTCCTCTTTGGCTCACGAGCGTGTATCCTTTTATTTATGTTATTCTAAGAGTGCCTTCACTCAAGCGATTTAAACCGGGTAAACGGACATTTATCTCAGTTTAAACTTATCACACGGGGCCCCAATAAATTACTTTCAGTCAGTGCAGTTACCATGTGAAAAACATAATGTGAATGTTCACAGCCACCTGTTTGTTTCTGAAATCTGTACTGCAAATATATATATATATATATATATATATATATATATATATATATATATATATATATATATATATATATAATATATATATATATATATATATATATATATATATATATATATATATATATATATATATATATATATATATATATGTCAAAACATCCAAAATGCGAGTTAAGACTGATTTTGTGAGAGAGGGTCACATTTGCAGGGGACCAAGATTTGTTTGTTGTTTTAATCCGAGTTTGTTATAGGCGAGGTATCAGATTTTCTAATGTAATAATCCCAAAATATCGACAACGGATTGTTTTTAGCATAAGTTTACCCATTTACAGGAGCATTTTAATGTAGAATCATTTAGAGTAGTATGCAATTACCAAAAGAAAACGAACAATTTAATTTTACTTTTTTTTTAAATTTTTTATTTTATTTTTTAAGTAACCATTTTGGAGAGGAGAGGGCGGAGGAACTTTAGTCGTTGCTGTTTTGATGTGTGGGTATGAGTCGTCTTAGCTTTGACAGTGAAATGATTTTCTTCTTCGCTGGCTTGGACAAGTATTTATGTTTATATTAATTTATGTTTTAAGTAAAAATCTTGGGGAGGAGAGGGCGGGGGGACTTTAGACAAATCCGCTGCTTTTTAAATTGGTGCCTAACGTTCCTTCTTTGAGGTGTGGGTACGAGTGATCATAGCTTCGATAATAAAACGATCTTCTCTTTTCACTGGCTGTGACAAGTAATTCCTTTTTACGATTACAGCAAACACCAAATATAATAGTCCATAAGCTAGGAAGGTCTACCGTGCACCCCCCTCCCAGTACTCAATAAGATGGGTTTCAAAGTGTTCCTTAGTATGTCCTGAGATGTTTAAGCCATGTTCCCCGAAAATCCTTAGGAACACACCAGAGATATAGCCGATGGCGCAAGGGTACCCCCATTCACGCTCTTCGCAGGTGCTAAAATGAGGTTGAGAAACATTTTCCTCTAAATAAATCAGAATTCATTCCAGAAACCCAAATCAGGCAATATTATGTCAAGGCACACCTTCTGCATCCTCTGCAAAAAAACAGAATGAAAAAATATTGAATCTCTGGCTCACAGTAAAGGTATTTGTGCACCCAGTAAACGACCATTTCCGCGAAATCGCAAAAAAAGACAAAAATAATGTGTCGGATGCCTTCAGACATTTTCTATAGCACCGACAGTCCATTTTCAGGTTTACATCATTAAAACAGGATGTCACAATTATTATAAACTTGACTAGGTGATGCTGTGATTACTGTGAGTGCCACAGTGGTTGATTTTGTATCCCTACCCCCAAGTTGTAAAAATACACAAAATTAATTAGAAAAAAATTGCTTAAGTTATTCCATTTTATTTTGACCTCTCTTTACCTATTACGTTTGAATATTGTGAGCATAAAGTGCAAGAAAATATGGAAAGTCGGCATCCTTTACGGTATGTTCGTGGTGAATGATAGCTTTTTCCCATTTAAAATTGCCGAATTGGGAAACGTATGTTGTTTCCGATGCCCTCAGAAATTTTGTATATAACTGATTGGTCTTTTTTAGGTTTTATTGTTTAGGAAAGAGTACCACAGTTACTCCCAACCTGATTTTATGATGCTGTGATGCATTTAGGGGCCACAGTGGCTGAATCTGCTGCCCTACCCCCATTTTACCTGTACGCAAAGAAACGAAAAATGATCATAACAATTGCTCCTCTGATTAAATATGTTTGTTGCCAGTTTTCTTAACAAAATATGCATATTGAGCATAAACATTTGTGATAATTTCATTAATTTCAATGTGACCCATCAATTTAATTGTAATTCTTTTTATTTATGGTATGCTTAACAGGGGCTGCCGCTGAAGCTTCTATCGTCTGCACATTCAGCACTCTTGTCAAACTCGGGGAAGGTGTACCTCAGGGAGATGTTGAGTCTAATGCTGTTTTTGGTCTACATTAATGACATCAGTACAACAGTACCAAGGTTCGTCTCGAACATCCTCCATGCGGATGACTTTGCAGTGTGGAGCGCAGCAGAACATAAAGAAATAGCATCCTCCAGAAAACATAAAGAAATAGCATCCTCCAGAATCCAGGATGCTGCCAATAGAGTCAGCAGCTGGACTGAAAGAGGCCACTCAAACTGAGCTAGACCATCTCTTTCAATCAGACGGAAGAGGTCACCTCAAAACTGGAGACCTTCGAGTACCAAAGACAGACAGGCCAACTTTACTGGCAACAAATAAATTACTGGATTCACGTGGAGGCCTCACATTGAAGCCATGGAAGCTAGAGCTGCAAAAAAAAGTCTCTGATGAAGAAACTGGTGGGGACCACATTGGCGCAAATTACAGCATCCTGGCACAAGCAAACACCTGCTCGGTCAGACCAGTCGTGCGGTACCAAGATACATCGACAACATGAAACACTGCCTGCAAAACCCAAAAAGCCAGGCGTGACAAGATGCAGAACATGGGTCATTCTCATGATGCAGTGACATTCTTAGAGCCATCTGGAGCACCCCAATTTAGGAAATGGAGGACATTGGAGCCACTGGAATGCAGAACAGCACACACGATGAAGAAACTTACTAAACACCGACAGCATGGGAGACTACAGGAGCAGACCAAGAACCGTCAGAAATGTCCAAATCTGAACCGCCCAAATCTGAACCGCCAACTGAAGGTCCTGCAAAGGGCTAACACTGACGTCCTGGAACCAAGCCCAAAGATGTGTGAACAGCTCCCTACAGATACCTGGACATCTCGAAAGAGCCTTCAAGACAACATAAACAATGTTCCAGGACTCTTTGCCAAAGGTCGCGGCACCGCACAAAGCCATCTTGCTGGAGGTTGTGCACAAACGCTACCCTCACTGCAGCTGTGATACCACACAAGATGCCGTGCGGAATGAAGGAAGTGGCGTGTACATCTGTTGTGCAGACCGCACTACTACCTCCCTCTCCTTACCAGCTGGTGGCAACAGCTCCAACTATCGTACAGATCTGCAGGTGCTCAACACAGCAGCAGAGCACTAGCTAGGGAAAGGCAGCAGCTTGATCCACTGATCTCACCAAGAAGCTTCAAGATAGACTGGATGCCCTGTCCACAAAATAGTGCTGCAGTGGATTCCAGTGCATTCTGGACTAGCTGGGAATGGAGACACTACAACAACAAAGTGATTGGCAACAGCAGAATGGCGGCTGCAGCCCATGGGCAGATGACATCAACAAGCTGAACAGGGAGAGCCAGGCCACCATCTTTCATCTACGCACTGATTACTCTGGACTGGGTCCATACAGAAAAGCAGGAACGTTTCACAAACCCAAAATCAAGCCTGAAGGTTTACACACTTTAATCAGATCACTCTGTATCAGCAATTATTTGAAGCTTCCGTGCCTAATGCATGAAGAGATACCAAAATAAAAGAACGCTTAGCGAATGGCGGACTTCGGTAGAAGCGTAAACAACCAATCAGAATGTTCGGCAGAAAGGCCATGCAGTCACTTTATGATCAGAGCTAAATATAGATCACTTGCAACAAGCGTCAGCATGATCGTTCGCAATGGAATAGTCACAAATTGGGGGAGAAAAAAAAAAAGAAAAGAAGTAGACAAAAGTCTGCCAGCACGTTGTAATTTTGTACAAACTTTCACAGACTTTAAGGAAAAGGACTGAAATTGACAGACTTTCCAGGGCCCTGAAAAAGCCTTGTCATTTTATAACAACTTTCACAAATGTTCACAGACCGTAACGACCCTGCTGGACTCACCTCGAAGGATTGGGTCATGCGGAAACAGCCCTATGCGAATTTGGCGTAGAAAATCAGTCTCCTTAGCACATTCTCCAAACATGTCCATACACAGAAGCGGTCTGCTGGCAGTTCTGACCAGAAGACATGCCCCTATACACCAAACTCTGAAAACATGCTGCCTAGCTCTTGACAACTTACTTATTGGCATCCAGAACAATACAAGATTTAAAGACGGCCATAAAAAATTGAATGTTGCAGAAGGTGGAAGTGGAGATCTCGTGGTCGACATGTGGAAACTAAGTATTTTGATAACATTGTTTTGGCTATTAGGAACCATGAAACTTTATTACGCATTCATATTTACACATTTCTAGATTAAAATAAATGAAAGGAAAAGGGGAGACCTTACTAGACCCGCCTTACGCTAGGTAAAATATCACATAAAAGACCAGCCAGTTAAAAATAGTTACAATTAAATTGATGGGTTACATTGAAATTAATGAAATGATCACAACTTGTTATGCTCAATATGCATACTTTAAAAAAAAAACTGGCAACAAAAAATATTTAAACAGAGGAGTATGATGTAAGCAATTTTTATGATTATTTTGCGTTACTTTGCTTACTGGTAAAATGGGGGTAGGGCAGCAGATTCAGCCACTGTGGCCCCTAAATGCATCATAGCATCACAAAATCAGGTTGGGAGTAACTGTGGTACTCTATCCTAACCAATAAAACCTAACAAAGACCTATCGGTTGAGTACAAAATTTCTGTGGGTACCGGAAACAACGTATGTTTCCCAATTCGGCAATTTTAAATGGGAAAAAGTTATCATTCACCACGAATGTACCGTAAAGGATGCCGACTTTACTTATTTTATTGCACTTTATGCTCACATTATTGAAACTTAATAGGTAAAGAGAGGTCAAAATAAAATGGAATAACGTAAGCAATTTTTTCTAATTAATTTTGTGTATTTTTACAACTTGGAGGTAGGGATACAAAATCAACCACTGTGGCACTCACAGTGATCACAGCATCACCTAGTCAAGTTTATAATAATTGTGACATCCTGTTTCAATGATGTAAACCTGAAAATGGACTGTCAGTGCTATAGAAAATGTCTGAAGGCATCTGACACATTATTTTTGTCTTTTTTTGCGATTTCGCGGAAATCGTCGTTTACTGGGTGCACAAATACCTTCACTGTGAGCCAGAGATTCAATATTTTTTCATTCTGTTTTTTGCAGAGGATGCAGAAGGTGTGCCTTGACATAATATTTCCTGATTTGGGTTTCTGGAATGAATTCTGAGTTATTTAGAGGAAAATGTTTCTCAACCTCATTTTAGCACCTGCGAAGAGCGTGAATGGGGGTACCCTTGCGCCATCGGTTATATCTCTGGTGTGTTCCTAAGGATTTTCGGGGAACATGGCTTAAACATCTCAGGACATACTAAGGAACACTTTGAAACCCATCTTATTGAGTACTGGGGGTGGGGGGGGGGTGCACGGTAGATCTTCCTAGCTTGTGAACTATAACAGATTTCTATGTTATAAGCAACGCATTAGAATCTTAAAATAAATCTTAACAAATGTCTTACAGATACATCGTTCATGTATTATACAGTTGATTAAAACGTTTCCACTTTTAAAGTAAAAAAATTCTCTGTTGAGTGATGTTTTGGGGTGGATTCGTGTTCACTCTTGAACCAAGCCGAGACTTATTTTGGGCGATGTTGATGCGACTCACCTTTAGCTTTACTAGAATAATGATTTTACTTTTGTTTCACAAGTATTTTCGTTGTTGATCGTTCCTGATCAGAGCGAAACCCAACGTTTATACGTTACTTACAGATGTTTTAGAAACTAGATAGAGATAGTTTCCATCATGACCTCGATTTATCGCCGTTTCACGAAGTTTACAATCACAATGACCGGGATGTAGTGTTCTCACTGTGGCTTGAGCTGTTTCTCGGAGTGCTAAATAAGCATGTACATGATTGTTACGATTGTGGTTGTGTTATCCTGTGAGAGCATGCATGTGTTAATCGTGGGAAACGATCCGATATTTATTTGAGCTATCATGGTTATGATTCACGTACCTTTTCAGTAAGATTTTTCTATTGTCTGCGGAGATTGCGGATTCGTTTTGTTATGATAAGTTTAGTCCAGAACGTTATAGAAAGGTCGCACTGTCTAGTCGTATGTATGACGTCGGTAAGTACGGAACAGTTTGTAACAGTTTACAACATTTTATTTTTCTGTGCGCTAGAATTGAGCAGCCTTTCTATTGTTTTATGAAAGATCATAAAGTTTCTAGAAGGCATAGGCAAGGTCGTGATAGGGCTTCCATACTTTTATGTGACTTCACTATACTCTAGGATTTAGAGCTGAAGTTAGCAGCCGAATTTTCGTAACCTATTGTAGTTTTTCTAGAAAGATTATTTTAATGAGTTTCGATTGCGTGTTTCGTTCTGATTGGTTGCGTTGTATGATTTTCGTAGATTATTCTGGAAAATGGTTGTATATATAAAGAGGGCGCTAGGGAAGCACGTTCGTACATTGTCTTGCATTGTCAGTGGTAGAGACACGCAGTTTATCGTAGGTACGTGGCCCGTATAGGGTGTGCATTGTGTGAGACGCTGCGTATGAGAAGCTTTGTGTTACCAGTGAGGACATAAGCAGAAGAGACATTGTATCAGTGTTCGTGCATTTGGAAATACATTGTGTGGAGTTCGCATCGCTGAATTAAAATATTGTTGGAACTGTTACTCCAGGATTGTCTACATCGATCCTTAAGCCACGTGTGACGGGTTGCAGCTGAATGAGGTTTATTTAAAAAGAACCTTACGTGCGTGCTTCTGGTGTGTTTATCATACTACGACTACAACTCCACCACGTAACATTTTGGCACCTCCAACGGGACCTCGTCAGTTGACTCAGTGGAAAGGGTAGCAGGAGAAAACAGCCAGCAGTGAAAAGCAGAGATGGCGACATCGGAGATGGAGACATTCCTGAAAATTGGAAAGGAATGTGGACTCGAAGGAGCTCAACTCCTCGAGTATGTAAACGAGAGAGAGAAGGAGAGATTAGAGAGCGAAGAAAAGAGACGAGAGAGAGAAGAAAAGGAGAGACTGGAGTGAGAGGAGAAAGAAGAAAAGAGACGAGAGAGACAATGACAATGACAATGATTCTTTATTTTACAACGGTGAAAGTTTTGGTGAAACCATTTTTCGAACTTGCCGTTGCTAATCTACTTTACATATAATGCACAAATCACAAAAATACTATCATTAAATTGGGAAAAACTAAATATATAACTAATAAAAATTGAAATATAAAGTTTAAAAAAAAAGAAATCATTGAAAAAGTGAAAATAAACATAACAAATCTCACACATACACACAATTATAAAGGTATAAATCTTCTCTCACACATACACACAATTATAAAGGTATAAATCTTCTCTCACACATACACACAATTATAAGGTATAAATTCATAAACACAAGCACAAGCACAAAACACACACACACACACACACACACACACACACACACACACACACACAGAGAGAGAGAGAGAGAGAGAGAGAGAGAGAGAGAGAGAGAGAGAGAGAGAGAGAGAGAGAGAGAGAAGAAAAGGAGAGATTGGAGAGGGAAGGAAGAGCTAAGGAACGTGAAAATTAGGAAACTCGAAATCCAAGCAGAAGAACCAGAGAAACAGCGAAGAGAGGCAGAGAAACAACGAAAAGAGGAGCGAGAAGAGGCGGAGAGGCAGCGACAACACGAAATACATCTAAAACAGATGGAGATAGAGGCACAGAGCTTCAGCTTCTTTGACAGGGACTGGGGCTTCCAACTTCCGTTGATTTCGCCCGGGGGGAGGGGGAGGGGGGGTCGCTGTCTGTCTGTCGCTCCGTCGCGCTGCGGCTGGTGGTATTGCCGGGGCCGGGCGGGTGGTGGAGGAGGCGGGTGATGTGGCCGGTGAACCGTCGCTAGTACCAGGCTGGTGGTAGCTGGTGGACCAGCCATTGCAGGATACCCTCTATGAGTGTAGGCGGGGGTGGTTGTGACCGGTGCAACCGTCGCTGGGTTGGTGGTGGTGGTGGCTGGTAGCGTCGTGGCGCGAATTCGGGGGGTGGTGGCCAGTGGAATCGGTGTCTTGGTGTGGAGCGTTGGGTGAAGGGTCGATGAGGCGGTTTGGATTCTGAGGTGTGGCGGTGGTGTCTCGAGGAGGGGGGGGGGGGGTTTCTTGGGTGCCAGCTGGCGTTGTCTGGCAGATCTTGGAGGTCTTCTCCTGCGGCTGGCTGTTCTGGCTGTCGGGGGTGCTTCTAGTTGGTGGTCTTTTATTGGTTGGGGTGGGCCGGTGCTGGCGTCTTGGGCCGTTGTCGTTGTGGTGGAGCATTCCACCTCTCTTGTGGTCGTTGGGGTGGTGCCGGTTTTTTTGGTCTTGTTCGATGGGGTGGCTGAGGTCCCTTTGTGGTTCATGTCGACGGTGGCTTGGCTGTCGGTTTCTCGTGTTTGGGGGACTACCTGGCTCTCTTGGCAGGCGGTCGGTGGTGCGTAGATGTCGGCGATTGCCCCTGAGCAGCCATCGGGTGGAGACTACGGCTCGGTGGTAGTCATCCCCGCGCGTTGCGAGGATGACAGATACAGCTGATTGGCGCAGAAGGACTATGTCGTTGATGTCCAGTCCCCGAAGCCGGAACTACCTCTCTTCTGTGGACCAGGCCCCTCCCGAGTTAGATGTTCGGGGATGGGTTGGGGGGGGGGGAAGGGGGGGGGGAAGGGGGGGGGGGGAGTCCGACTCTGGGGCCAACTCTGACACGTCCTGTACTTCTTCTTCTTCTGTTTCTTCTTCCACTGCTGGCGGTGGAGGTTGGGCGGCGGCTGGTAGGTTCGCTGCTGTCAGGTTTGGAAAAATGTTCGCTCTTAGGAAGGCGTCCATCTTGGGGAATACTCCTGCTGGTGGCAGGGGCATTGGGTATCGTTGCCACATTTCTTGTATGCTGTACTCAGGTGACGCACGCGATGTCTCTGGCTGCGTCTTTGGTGGTGGTATTGGTGGCGACATAGGTTGGTTCTGTCGCCTTGTTTGTTTTCTAGAGTTGGAGCTAGGCGTAGGCTGTGGTCTCAGTTCAGGGTGGTGGGCCAGATATTCATCTGCCTGTTGCTGGTTTGTTTGGCGTCTGTTCGCCCTTAAACGGGCGGCTTTCTGTTTGCGTGACGACATAGCGTAGTGCTTCGTGCGGTAGACCGTTCACTGGGGCGCTGAGGGGTGAAGTCGGCTTGCTGTAGGAGAGGCGCGGAGGACCGTCCACTCTGTCCAGTTGCTGTGAGTCGAGTGTGTGAGCCAGAGGGATTCTGAAGCAACAGCCTTAGCCAGCAGAGAACAAACAGCCCGTGCGCCAAAGCTAAAACCTTTCGCAGAAAACTCAGATTAGACGGACGCTTACCTAGAGCGATTCGAGCGGTTCGCAAGTAGCAACAATTGGAAACAAGAGACTTGGGCTATAAAGCTGAGTGCACTTCTAACCGGTAAAGCCCTTGAATTTTACACTCGCTTACCAAGAGAACAAGCCGAGGATTATATGCAGTTGAAAGCCGCCCTGCTGAGACAGTACGACTTCACTGAAGAGGGTTACATGCGACGATTTCGGAAATGCAAGCCTGAAGAAGGAGAAACACCCTGCCTATTCATTGAAAGAATCAGAAGCTACCTGGAGAAATGGATAGAGCTGGCTGGCTTAAACAAAGAGTATCATGACCTGTGTGACCTCATCATCAAAGAACAAGTCTTCAACGCATGTTATAAGGACCTGGCCGCCCACCTCAGAGAGCAAAAAGACCAGTCACTGAAGGCCATGGCCGACTTTGCTCAAAGATACCTTGTCGCCCACAACATGAAGTTCGGGTCCATTCAGCCGCAGCATGTGTCTGCACCAGCAGAGGAAATCCACAATGTCAGAGACAGCCCGAAATACAAGCCGGTGGAGAACCTGACATGTTTTCTCTGTGGAAAGAAAGGTCACAAAGCGATACTGTGTCCTTCTAAAGATGTTCCCCGAGGCGACAACATCAGAAGATCCAACCAAGATCGCGGGATAGCAGGTAGAAGCAGTACCACGTCTCAACACAGAGCTGCCGCTGTATTAGACAATGATGTGACGTCATCCAATGACTTTGAGTCTAGAGAAACGCGAGTGACACCGGAGCTTATTGAATCTTAAAAAAGAATGGACGCATCCCAGTAGGAGATGGGGCTACATTCTTACCAGTCTCAAACATTGCGCTGCCTGAGAATGAAGTGCCGAATATGCCGGTGGTGTCAGGATTCGTCGGCAAAGCATCAGTGAGAGTGTTGAGAGACACCGGTTGTAACTGCATCATCGTGAGAGAGAATTTAGTAGCTGAAGACCAGAAGCTACATGAGTGGACAACCCTTGTCTTGGCCGATGGAAGTGGGAGAGTCACCCCACTTGCCAAGGTCAGTGTCAACACCCCGTACCTGACAGGAGAGTTGAAGGCGTTGTGTGTGAAGACCCCAGTTTATGATCCGCTTATCATCGGAAATATTAACAGTGCCAGAAACCCAGACGATCCAGATCCGAAGTGGAAACCTGAAACCTGTGCAGTTACTACAAGAAGCCAGGAAGAGGAGAGCAACCATACCATCCCTCTAAACGTGACTGACAACACACAAGCAGTAACGATGATTAGAGACACGTTAGAGGAAGAGAAGCGCAAGGCGCTGGTGCAAAACCAAGTAGACTCGAATGTGGCCAGAGAGCGAGATAAGCGGGAGGCGGAACAGCGAGCAGCCATCGACCACCTGCAGCAAAAACAAGCGCATGAGTTGGACAGTCGGCAATACGATGCCGAGCGCGGCCATAATGGATTGCCGAAAAACCAGGTGATCGAGGGTCGCGAGCGAGACGGAGCTCCTCTGAGACAGGACTGAGATGTCGGAGCTGCAGGAGGAGGAGAAGAAGGAGAGGAAGAAACAGACGTTGAGAGTCCAATCTACGGAGTTCGGACATCAATTTGCGCCCGACTCAGACTAAGACTGCGGATATTGTCCAGCATGAGCTTGGTCCACATCGAACGAGCCGCTTTGTGACGAGCTATGTCGTCGGCTTCGCAACACGAGTAAAGGACTGAGACAAAATGTTCGAGAGACGGCGGACGTGGGAGTCGACAGGGATTCCAGATCGCCAGTTGTTATCGCGAACTAAGGAACAAGTGAGATTCAATTTGGTGTGTATGGACTGTGACACTTTTTCTAAGCCGACAGTGTTTGACACAGGACCAGTAACATTTGAAGTGTGCCCTATGATTTGGTGATGTTCCTGAAACAAAGTTTGACATTGATTTTTAGTTTAACCAAGGATTCGCAGAACTTTGGAGCAGATTACCTGAGCAGAGCAGTTTGAATGAATATTTCTGTGTTCAGAACAGCCGGTTTAAAGAAACATTTTGGTTTTCATGACATTTTAACGGAACATGTCTTCGCTCAGGACTGTTTAAAGGAAATGTGAGATGATTATTTTGATTTGATTTTGATGTGAAATTCTTATTATTTATGGTTTTGTATAGGTTTACACAGCCACAACCGTATTTTTTAGATTTGAGAAGAAATTTTTGTGAAATTTCATTCTAAAGAGGGGGGTAATGTTACGATTGTGGTTGTGTAATCCTGTGAGAGCATGCATGTGTTAATCGTGGAAAAGCATCCGATATTTTTTTTGGCTATCATGGTTACGATTCACGTACCTTTTCAGTAAGATTTTTCTATTGTCTGCGCAGATAGGGAATTCGTTTTGTTATGATAAGCTTAGTCCAGAACGTTCTAGAAAGGTCGCACTGTCTAGTCGTATGTATGACGTCGGTAAATACGGAACAGTTTGTAACAGTTTGCAACATTTTGTTTTTCTGTGCGCGTGAATTGAGCAGCATTTCTTTTGTTTTATGAAAGATCATGAAGTTTTAGAAGGTATAGGCAAGGTCGTGATAGGGCTTCCATACTTTTATGTGACTTCACTATACTCTAGGATTTAGAGCTGACGTTATCAGCCGAATTTTCGTAGCCTATTGTAGTTTTTCTAGAAAGATTATTTTAATGAGTTTCGATTGCGTGTTTCGTTCTGATTGGTTGCGTTGTATGATTTTCGTAGTTTATTCTGGAAAGTGGTTGTATATATAAAGAGGGCGCTAGGAAAGCACGTTCGTACATTGTCTTGCATTGTCAGTGGTAGAGACGCGCAGTATATCGTAGGTACGTGGCCCGTATAGGGTGTACATTGTGTGAGACGCTGCGTATGAGAAGCTTTGTGTTACCAGTGAGGACATAAGCAGAAGAGACATTGTATCAGTGTTCGTGCATCTGGAAATACATTGTGTGGAGTTCGCATCGCTGAATTAAAATATTGTTTGTACTGTTACTCCAGTATTGTCTACATCCTTAAGCCACGTGTGACGGGTTGCAGCTGAATGAGGTTTATTTAAAAATAACCTTACGTGCGTGCGTCTGGTGTGTTTATCATACTACGACTGCGACTCAACCACGTAACATTTTGGCAAAACGCAATCGAAACTCATTAAAATAATCTTTCTAGAAAAACTACAATAGGCTACGAAAATTCGGCTGCTAACCTCAGCTCTAAATCCTAGAGTATAATGAAGTCACATAAAAGTATGGAAGCCCTATCACGACCTTGCCTATATCTTCTAGAAACTTCATGATCTTTCATAAAACAAAAGTAAGGCTGCTCAATTCACGCGCACAGAAAAACAAAATGTTACAAACTGTTACAAACTGTTCCGTAATTACCGACGTCATACATACGAGGTCACTAGACAGTGCGACCTTTCTATAACGTTCTGGACTAAGCTTATTATAACAAAACGAATTCGCTATCTGTGCAGGGACAATAGAAAAATCTTACTGAAAAGGTACGTGAATCGTAACCATGATAGCTCAAATAAAAATCGGATCGTTTCCCATGATTAACATGCATGCTCTCACAGGATAACACAACCACAATCGCAACTTGACTATGATTCAGTGACAGGGCTACAAGAAAATGTCTTCTGCTTCACCTTTGACACAGTAAAACACATCTGCTGCTGGTATAACTTTTAGCAGCAAATTCAACCATATTATGTTACTAATCTATCCTTTATGTGTATACAGGTCTTTGGTCAACACATGCTGTTGCTTCAAGCTGCTTTGTATTTTGTCTCTGAGTCAGCATATATTTTCAACGACACAATCACTTTGCACAGAAAATTCTCCAAGACAAAAACAAATTTGTTGACACTGTTTTGATGCTTGCTACTGTAAGACTACTACGTGATACTGTCGAACGAGCTGTGAATGCTGTCCAAAGCATAAGCCAGTGCACTGATCATGTCAAGTCATGGATGACCATCATCAAACTGGTGTTAAATGATGGCAAAACTGAAGCAATGTTGGTCGCTAATCCAAGATTATCTTCGTCCCTGTCTTTACCGTCATCATTGTCTGTGGATGGAACACTCATTAGCGTCTCTGCGAGTGTGAGAAATATGGGTGTTACACTTGACAGCGGGTTATCTATGTCACAGCATGTCAGTGCAGTGTGTAGATCAGCTTATCTGGAACTTCGTCGCATTAGTTCAGTTCGTCACCTGCTCACCGTGGAAGCCACTACAACACTAGTTTGTGCATTTGTGCTGTCCAAGCTAGATTATTGTAACTCTTTGCTTTGTGGCTGCCCTCAGTATCTCATTGAGCGCCTCCAAAAGATTTAGAACAATGCAGCCCGGCTTGTTGTGATAGTCCGTAAGACTGATCATGTCACACCCATCTTGAAGTCTCTTCACTGGCTACCTGTGTCCTCACGTATTAAATACAGAGTTATGTCAATCTGTTTTAACTGCCTTTCAGGGATACTTGTCCTCTTTGCTGCACGTGTATACACCCTCTCGTGAGTTCCGCTCCTCTTCTGATAAACGGAAGTTGTGTGTACCTTCTGTCCAAACTAGAACATTTGGTCAGCACACTTTGTTTATCAAGCCCCAGTGTTATGGAATACACTTCCTCTTGAGGTCAGGAACTATGCAGTAAGTCTGTCTCTGACTTCAAGAGGTCGGCGTTGAAAACTCATCTCTTTAAGCTTTACTTTGAGTAATTGCCAGTTTGTTTAAACTGAATGTTAATTAGAATATAAATTATTATGTATTTTAGTTCATTGTAAAAGTGGCGTGTTCGGGTATTGTGTTTTGTTTGTTATGTGCATATGTCATTTTATTTTTATTTTTGTGTACAAATTGTAAAGCGCTTAGAGATTTTGAGTAAGATTAAGCGCTATATAAAACTCATTATTATTATTATTACTGATTATTATTATTATTGTAAGCATGCAACACTTCAGCCACACATGCAGTAAGATGCAACTTTAGTGGATATGTAATTTTCGATCACCCTAGCTTTAAGGATCCGTAGTGACTTTAAAAAAACAACGACGCAGTTTTAAAAGAACAAAATTCAGGTCAGCATCACGAGACACTGACGGCAGTTTACCCTTCTGTTGAAATTGCTCTAAGGCGAGCATCACGAGACACTGACGGCAGTTTACCCTTCTGTTGAAATTGCTCTAAGGCGAGCATCACGAGACACTGACGGCAGTTTACCCTTCTGTTGAAATTGCTCTGTTTAGTTGGGCTCTGACTCGGCCGTTGGTTGTTGGTTGGTTAGTTCGGGTTTAACGTCCACAGCACCGAAGTGATCATGGACGGCCCTGACGGGCGGGTTATGGGGGGGCAGGGAGATCTATTGCCTATGGACTACGATCTGAACACTGATCAACTCAGGCGCACTCCAACTGTGCCACTTTGATTTACCAGGACATTTCAACGGACATGATATTGAATAAATCCGTTTTTCCCCTGGATTGTGAGTCCAGCTACCGGGGCCGGGACGGGATTCGAACCAACGACCCGGCGAGTCCCTTCGCCGCTCTCCTGCTCCGACTTTTACTGAACCGCCTGAGCTACTTCGGACTCCTGACTCGGCCGTGACCTACTTCACTAATAAATTCGCGCGGGTCACTGCAGGCTCAACGGGGCTAGAGGCGGGAAGCGTATGGCTCTTTGTTTCTTGTTGAAGGCTGTCATACACGTGATCAGTTTAGCCTGTTTATAACTTATTATTACCGTGGCTAAAGGTTACAATCGTAAATATCATTATGTAATACTATGCTTGAAAATGTCCTCTTCAAGCTCATGTAAGTTTCTTTTGTAGTCAGCTTCGACTTCTGTGGTTATTACGTGATTAAAATGTGTGTAGTTCGAGCAACTTTCCATCCGTGGTAGACAGTGCGAGTGTGTAAAAAATGGTTTTCAGTGCCGGATGTATCACTATGTGTACGTGCTCTTACCTGATGCATGTATGAAAAGTATCGCGTGTTAAAGCCATGATGGAGAATGAACATTCCTTTCCAAGACATTCGGAGGCCGTGAATTCTTTGTGTAGACTTTGTGGTAGAAGGTCTAGGCGAGCAGTCAAAGACAAAAACAAACCCGTGTACGATTTGTGCACTAAATACACCATAGATATACTGATGATTTTCGTGCTACAACATTGATGTGCTCAACGACCAGGAAGGGAAACATTCTAAAACAATTTGTTGTCATGTGTCATACTAAGCTTGTCAGATTAAGTAAACAAGTGGAACGGCCAAGCCGCTCTACAGACATTCACACACACACACACACACACACACACACACACACACACACACACACACACACACACACACACACACACTCCACAGACATTGGTGACAAAACGTGTGATATTTGGGTAGCCTTTCTGTTGATGACTGTCAAACATGTAGTCATTTCAAGCGGCAGCAGTCAAAAAAGGGCTGACCGTATCCAGCCTAAAACAAACTAGCTGCAGCCAAAAGAAAAGATCTTGATAATGTAGGGAATTCTCCTTCACCAAGTTTAGGCGCAGGATCATAGTGATCCTGTAGACACACTCATTTTAAGCCATTTTAATGTGACACTAAGCCGGAACTGAATCTCTGAACAGCAAATAGTTGAACCACTGCTTTGTGTATTTTTTTTAAACTGTGTTAAAATTGTGATATTGTTAAAAACATTGACTGAATCGGTGAAATTCGCCTACTTTATGTTGGCGTTCTCTGAATGGATTACCGTTTTCACTTGGCCCACCAAACCGGCTGTAGGTAGGACTCAGGTATGTTGATTGAAGTTTTTAGCATGGGATTTGCCAGTTAAGACTTCTGTTAACAGCACTGACTTTGTCTGAATTTTCTAGCAACTTTTGTTTATGAACAGTGATGTGATGAAAGTTGATAAACTAAGGGAAGGCTGCATCTAATCCGTCTCCTAGTGATACTTTGAGCCAGTGCATGACAAACATCCACGCAGATTACACCAGCATGTTTTGTGTCCAAAGATAGTACAGTTTCACCTCTACAAGACGACATATGTTCAAATAATCACTCACAACTGCAGGTGAATTAATTCCGGTTTACAGACAACATCTGTAATTTACAGCTTATTCGCCGATGTATGCAGCAGAGGCTAAGAGATAATCGGGGTCAAGCACGGTAGTACTGTAAACAAAGACGGCTGCTGTGCTATTCGCATCCCTAGCGGAAGCGAGACCGCATAGCTGGTGCCTTATCGGTGATGGTATTTAGCGCGCTGATAGTAAGGGGAAGGAGGCTGCCTCGCTATCTCAATGCTCCCGCGAAGCCGTGTGCTGGCAGGCAGCCAGCTGAAAACTAAAGAGCATAGGCTACAGGTTTGAACTGTTGCAGTAGGGCTGAATGTTAGAATTTGCTGGAAATTTCTGGTTACATGAGAGGATACATGTTTGGTGCTTTGATTCATACCATCCTGAGCTTATCCAGTGGACAATTGTGGGCCTATGTTGAGTTGCCGTTGACGTAGTGATTTGAGGGGCACGCTGATTTCAGCTGAGCTTGGGTGTGGGGTTGGTAAGGAATCGGGTTTATAGCCAAGAAATAAGACTGTCAATGTGCTGTTTTTATTGTTATTTTGTGCATGGCAAATGTGCAGCTGGTGGGCAGTAGTGTTTTTGAGGGGATTGAAATATTAGGGGATGCCTGGGACTGACTATGGCTAAGAGACTGTACAGTACGGAAACAGCACTGTGTACCGAGGCCTACACTGCCGTGCTCGAGAAGGTTGCATAGAAATTACAGACAATACGCGTTCAACACCACTGTCGCAAAACCGCAAGACACTTGGAAAATACCTATTCCAATGTGAACACTAAGCGTGGACTTCTTCGATAGGCATTGCATACTTATAGTAATTGACTGCCACAAATACAAACCTTTTTTCATGAGTTGACCCATGGTGTCACAATGTCATTGTCATCTCCCTCTGATGGCTTTAGGAGGTGAAAATGACATCAAGGCAGCCACTACCATTAAAAACAAAAAGGCTGCAGACCTAGAAAACAACAAAACAATAATTATTCCTACTTCAACAGTTCAAGAATTTGTGACAATTCCAGTACTGAGATACCATACAATCTTTGAACAGTATTCTGATGGTCGGTAGGGTTCCAGGATCACAGAGATTCTACAGGTGAAACGTTCATCTGCAAAAGATACAGATCTTACTCAGCCTCTGCAGCACTGGGGTACATGAGAATACAGGTCTTTTGTTGGATAGAATTACCTCTATGTTATTTATTATTCAGGATGCCTGGTATGCTCATTAGCCAAATGTGTAGTTGCAAGGACCTAACATGTGTCTGTCTGTATCACCGCAAATGTGAACTGAACTTTAAACATGTTTATATAATGTGCATTTAAAACGTAAAACATTTACAATATAGACTGCAACAGGGTTCTTAACCCATTAAATTCCGAGACTCAAATTGTTTAAATTTGTATATAGTTTCATGTAGGATACAGTTTACATATTAGGAGATAGATCAACCATGTTATTTCAAAAGTGGTGCCAGTGAATTTCCCCATGAGGGATTAATAAAGTATTATTGTATTGTATTGTATTGTATAGCTTGAATGCAGGCTGAGGACCGATGGATGGCCACAGTTAAGTTTTGCTACAGTATGTGAGCAAAAGACAGCTGGGCATGGGTGGTAGGGTATACACATGTACACGCTGTACCACAATGACACACGCTGCTGCCCCTGAACTGATCCAATACAATGTGACACAGTAATGTAAAGCTACAAACTTCTAATCGCAATGCAGCCCTGTACAGCAACACATGAAGATCAGAAAAAGAACTCTACCTTGCAAAAACAGAAGAAATGTGTAGCATTTGGCCACATGCGCATTGATTAATCTCTGTAATTTTCTACAGTTCAGTAGGAGTGTGAACTTTCCACAAGTTTTCAAACTGATCTTGATGTCAAAGTTCTTTTTTTTTATTTTTAGTGTCAACAGAACCTACACAGAAAATGCTAATGTTTGTCTTGCAAGGTTGCAAGTCAAGGTATTTCAAGGTGAAGTACATTAGAGGTTGACCAACCTACTGGTTAGAGTCAGTCATACAGCAAGTTGTCAGTCATGGTATTTCAAGGTGAAGTACATTTCAGGCTGACCAACTTACTGGTTAGAGTCAGTCATACAGCAAGTTGCCAGTCATGTTATTTGAAGGTGAAGTACAAATTAAAGATTGACCCACTTACTGGTTAGAGTCAGTCATACAGCAAGTTGCCAGTCATGGCTTTTCAAGGTGAAGTACATTAAGGGCTGTATCGTGTATTGTCTGTATCGTGTATTGTCTGTATCGTGTATTGTCTGTACCGTGTATTGTCTGTATCGTGTATTGTCTGTTTCGTGTATTGTCTGTACCGAGTATTGTCTGTACCGTGTATTGTCTGTACCGTGTATTGTCTGTACCGTGTATTGTCTGTATCCTGTATTGTCTGTATCGTGTATTGTCTGTACCGTGTATTGTCTGTACCGTTTTTTTTTTTTTTTTTTTTTTTTTTTTTTTTTTTTTTTTTTCTGAACACAAACGTTATTTTTCCTTTTGTCAAACGTAAACAGTTTGTAGGCCTTGCTTTATCGAATGTGCGTGACATACGTGTGTGCGTGAAGCTGTCTCGGCACCAAGACATGTCTTGCAAGCAAGTGTCGCACATTTTTCGAAATGGCTGTAATGTGATAGTGAATCGAGAGAAATTCGTCGTTTAGATCCGCGACATAATTATGGCCTGTGGACGGTCACATCTTGGTTGTGGCGAGTAAACTCAACGCTTCGCGTTTCGTGTATTCTAGCGACGTCTCTATCAGATCATATCCGGCGAACATTTTTGCGGATGTAAACAACTAACAGTCACAGGACATAGGCCGATGGCGTGTAACAATGTAGGTACAAACAGTGTGGGTAAGGCGCCCTGTGGTCCAGGCTAAGATACAGGGCGTTTGACAGTGGACACAGAGTACTTGTTGTGGTCCAGGCTAAGATACAGGGCATTTGACAGCGGACACAGAGTACTTGTTGTGGTCCAGGCTAAGATACAGGGCGTTTGACAGCGGACACAGAGTACTTGTTGTGGTCCAGGCTAAGATACAGGGCGTTTGACAGCGGACACAGAGTACTTGTTGTGGTCCAGGCTAAGATACAGGGCGTTTGACAGCGGACACAGAGGACTTGTTGTGGTCCACGCTAAGATACAGGGCGTGTGACAGCGGACACGGAGTACTTGTTGTGGTCCAGGCTAAGATACAGGGCGTTTGACAGCGGACACAGAGGACTTGTTGTGGTCCACGCTAAGATACAGGGCGTGTGACAGCGGACACAGAGGACTTGTTGTGGTCCACGCTAAGATACAGGGCGTTTGACAGCGGACACAGAGTCCTTGTTGTGGTCCAGGCTAAGATACAGGGCGTTTGACAGCGGACACAGAGTACTTGTTGTGGTCCAGGCTAAGATACAGGGCGTTTGACAGCGGACACGGTGTACTTGTTGTGGTCCAGGCTAAGATACAGGGCGTTTGACAGCGGACACAGAGTACTTGTTGTGGTCCAGGCTAAGATACAGGGCGTTTGACAGCGGACACAGAGTCCTTGTTGTGGTCCAGGCTAAGATACAGGGCGTTTGACAGCGGACACAGAGTACTTGTTGTGGTCCAGGCTAAGATACAGGGCGTTTGACAGCGGACACAGAGTACTTGTTGTGGTCCGGGCTAAGATACAGGGCGTTTGACAGCGGACACAGAGTACTTGTTGTGGTCCAGGCTAAGATACAGGGCGTTTGACAGCGGAGCGCACAAGTTTCGCAAATATCTCCGCCAGAAAACACTTGTCTGCACCACTATAATCACATATACAGTTTAACTTGATTTAATAGCCGCCTGAAATATGTTCAGTCGGGGAGAGAGACAACATACACGTGTGTTCTTCACTTTGTACAAACAAACAAATCAATATATTCACACACATCTCAGCAGACGTTTCCGCCATACAAATCTAACTGTGTAAGTGATGTGCAGAAAGTCATCACACAACACTCTTGTTTACTTTCTGTTTCTTTCCCATGTGTTGTGTGATCTGTTGTTCGTGTTTACATTTGTCCACGAATGATTTATCTGTCAAAGAGTTTTCAAGTCAGTCAGCCTGTAAACAGACCCATACAGATAGATATAATTATAAGTAGACAAATGTAACTCTTTGAGTGACGGTTGTTGTTTTTGACTAATTGATTTCTATAGGAATTCGCCTACAGGAACTATCGTCTCGACAAAACCCGCTGCCGACACGCAAAGGGTTAGGTAACACTGTCAATGACTTATTTTGTGTGTGTGAGTGTCTGTGTGTGTGTGCGTGCGTGCGCGCGTGTGTGTGTGTGTGTGTGTGTGTGTGTGTGTGTGTTCGTTCGTTTGTTGTCGTGCGTGCGTGCGTGCGTGTTTGCTTGCTTGCGTGCGTGCGTGTTATTTCAGCCAAGCCACACGCCATGGAGCACGCTGTGGACGACCCAGCACAACTTCACGATCCTTCACAGTTGAAATCTGTTCTCGTCACTTGTAGAGACTTGTTTATGCGAATTGATGAAACCGACGTGCAGCGGTACATGGGCACACGAGGACAGAGTGGGGGCGGGCCGGTGGAGCGTGTCTACAGGCTTGATTGCTACACTTATGTTGCTGACTTCCACAATCACGAAGGTAAAGACAGAAACAGAATGTGGTGCCTGTTCTCTTGCCTCATCAGTCCTGATTAGATGGAAAATTGTTAGGGTGGATGGTCAGGATTTGAAGTCTCCACCGTATCATATGATGATGATGATTGTAACGACGACGATAATAATTATCATTTATTCCGTCATCATTATATCTTCCGTGTCGTTAGCATTGTTATCATCGTCGTTATCAGGATCACTATAGTAGTAGTAGTAGTAGTAGGCATAGTAGTACAGTCCCATACGCATAGTCGAAAACGGATAAGTTGAACAACGTTTAAGTTGAACGAAATTTCTCCCCTGGCCAAAGCTGTTCTTTCTATGTCTAATTTTACAACGGATAACTTGACCTCAGTCCCTCGTAGTGTCTATTCTACTCTACGGCTGTGAGACTTGGACACTGCTTGCAGACTCAGAAAAGAAAATCCAGGCCTTTGAGAACAAGTGCCTGAGGAAGTTGCTCCGCATCTCGTACCGCGAGCACAAGACCAACGAATATGTACGGAGCATCGTCACTTCCCTGGTGGGCCCACATGAACCCCTTCTGGCAACCGTGAAACGGCGCAAGCTTGCTTGGTTTGGCCACGTGACCCGACACAACACCTTGTCCAAGACTATCCTCCAAGGCACTCTCGAAGGAAGTCGTCGGCGAGGTCGTCAGAGAAAGAGTTGGGTCGCAAACATAAAAGAATGGACCGAACTCGAGATGCCAGACTTGCTTGCCACCGCCCAAAATAGAACTCAGTGGAGAGCACTGTCTGTTGCTGCTGCCTTTCAGTCCCCCCAACGCCCAGTTCGGGCAAGGGACTGATGATGATGAACTTGACCTCACGTAAGTCGAACTTCGGATTAGTCGAACGTGTTTCTCCGCTGAACAGTTGGATAAGTCGAACGTGTTTTATGCCGTTCCATACGCCGCTATCACTTTGAAAGACGGATTGGTCGAAAAACGTTCAAGTCGAACCATTTTTCCCCCTGTCCATAGCTGCCCTTCTTGAACTCATTTTACAACGTAGTAAAACTGTTGCCGCTAAAGTTTCGTGTGAAAAAAAAAAAAAAAAAAAAACAGAAGTTTAACAAAAACAGTGTTCTTTTCTGTTCTACGTTTGTTTCCATGTCACCTGAGGAAGGATCTTTGATCCGAAACGTCGTTATTTGTTTCTATTTTAAAGGGTTTTCTACCACTATCTTCTGATTTTCTTTCATTTTACAACGTATTTCTACAACGGTGCAGTTTGGGTCAATTACACTTCCTACCGATAAGTCGAATGCGTTCTCGTTTTGCAAACTCGGGTGAATCGGTCTTTTGAACAAACAGCGACATATTCACACCGGCACCTTCTGATTGCGTTTCGTTGTCGATTGTTGCATGCACACATCGATCTTCGGGGCCCGTCGAACGTGGTCGTCATTAAACAAAAGTGTGTGTGTGTGTGTGTGTGTGTGTGCGTGCGTGCGTGCGTGCGTGCGTGCGTGCGTGCGTGTGTGTGTGTGCGTGCGTGCGTGCGTGCGTGCGTGCTTTCGTGCGTGCTTGCGTGCGTGCGAGCAAGCGATCTGTTACTGACAATAGAGTATCAATAGTTGGCAATACCTGCTTTTTATTCAAATGTTCCCAGTGTGGTTTACAATAAAGCTGGACAAAGAAGCTAACAGTTGTTTTTTTTTTTTTTTTTTTTTTTTTTTTTTTTTTGTCTAACTGTAAGTAATGAAAGACCTCTGCTCTCCGCAGTTCTCCTTTGTGCGTAGGAGAGTTCCAACGACATTTACCAGGGGCACTAGAAAACTGTTGTTACGTGTGCATAGTCACATGGAATGTGAAAAGAATAGAAAAGTCTCCGCTGAGGCAAGACATTGAGAATCCGTTTTATCGGGAAAGTTTAGCAACGAAAGTCCACATTTGAGCAGACTGCTTTGTTACCTCCATCGCGTCATATTTCTTGTGTTTTCGTGTGTGTATTTTTTGTTACTGATTAGTATTGTTATATGTTTAATAATAATAATAATAATAATAATAATAATAATAATAATAATAATAATAATAATAATAATGAAAATGGATACTTATATAGCGCTTTTCCTAAAATAAGCTTTACGCGCTTTACAAATAAAGAGTGGGAGTGGAGAGGAGCATAAAGCCAAGGAAGCAAAGGATTCTGCAATACGCACGCACACACACACAGACAAACACACATGTACATAATCACTAAAAACTAAGCTACATTGGGTTATCGAACAGTTGGGTCTTAAGGGCAGATTTAAAGGCAGTAAATGAGGGAAAATGTCTAATGTCTATGGGAAGCGAGTTCCAGACAACAGGTCCAACGTGCGTAAAAACAACGGTCACCTCTGGTTTTGTATTTGAAGAGCGGCACTCTGAAAAGGCGCGTATCACTACTTGATCGGAGAAAGCGGGAGGGAGTGTATAGGTAAAGAAGATCAGCAAGATAGGCAAGGGTAGAATAGTTAATAGCTTTGTAACAAAGAGAGGCGATTGCGTACGAGACTCGTTCGACTGGCAGCTAATGAAGTTGTCTCAGGATAGGAGTGATGGGCTGATGCTGTGGGGCGCGGACGATAAGATGTGCAGCACAATTCTGAACTCGCTGCAGTTTCTAAATGAGAGACTGAGGAAGGCCAGCGAAGAGAGCATTGCAGTAATCAATGCGGGACAAGATTAAGGAGACCAGTTTGGTGGTAGCTTTAGTGGTGAGATAGAATAGAATGACGGATAGAACTTATGCGTCTCAGTTCCAGAAAACAAATTTTGCAGACATGATTTACAAGGTCCTTCAAGTAAAACGCCAAGATTGCGAACTGAGTCAGGAAATGGAATAGGTGCATCACAAATGCGCATAGTCAGGAGAATTGAGCAGCAGTCGAGAGGCACCGACAAGAAGAGCTTCTGTCTTGCCTCCGTTTAACTGGAGTTTATTTTCACATATCCAGGACTTAACATCTGAGATAGAATTTTGAACATCTGAAATAGCCTGACCGGAGCTGTTTGGAGGTGCAGATTTCCGAATTGTGTATGGTCCGCATACATTTGATGGTCGGTTGAATGCGATGGGATAACCTGAGACAGAGGCTGAGTTGTACAGCGTAAATAGAATGGGGCCCTGGACAGAGACCTGGGGGACCCCAAACTCTAGCGCGGCAGCTTCAGAAAGAGCGTTCTTGACAGAAACATTGATCTGACGGGAAGACAGATAAGAGTGAAATCAGGTGAGAGCTTTACCAGAAATACCAAAGTAGTTTTCTAGACGCTGGAGCAAGATGGAGTGGTCAATGGTGTGCACTTGGGAGGCCATTAACGACACACAGCGGAGAGCAGTTTCAGTACTGTGCCCAGCACGGTAAGCAGACTGAAACGGATGGACGACATTGTTTGACTGTAGATATTTAGTGAGCTGTGTGAGAACGACTCTCTCAAGAACTTTGGACAGAAAGGGTAGATTTAAAACGGGGCGATATTTCTTTAGCTGGTTGGGGTCAAGATTCGACTTTTCAGGAGAGGTTTAACAACGGCTGATTTGAATTCTGAAGGAAAGACGCCTGACTGGTTTATGATTTTGGTGATGGTGGGCAGAAGAATGCCAGTGCTTTAAAAAACCAGTGAAGTTGGCATGGGGTCAAGCTCACACGCTTTAGGCGGGCATTTCTTAAGAATGTCAAAAACAGCCTGTTCAGAGACGGGAGTGAACTCGACAAAGGGATGATCAATATGGGGAGGGTCGGTGTCAATATGGGTGCACCGCATAACATCAAGGCTGTCTCGAATAGACGTCACCCTGTCAGTGAAGAAGCTACAGAAGGCGTTAGCTAATTGGTCAGCTGGGATGTTGGTGGGAAGGGGAGAGTCAGGAGATCTACCAAGCAAGCTATCAGCAAGGCAAACAAGTTTTTACAAGTGTCGCTTTAAGCATCTCGGAGCAGTAAAAATTAGTTTTTGCTTTAAACACAGTCTGATTGACAAGTTTCTACATGTCATAAATCTGTTTATGCACAGTGAGTCCGGATTTACGCCAGGCACGCTCAGCACGCCGACGTTCTCGCTTGGCTATAGTCACTTCCGGAGTAAACCACGGGTCGGACTTATTGGTGCGGATTTGACGCATGGTGGCAGGGGCATATATGTGTCCAGGAGGCGGCGAAGTTCACTGTTGTAGGTGATGGCGTCAATGTCTGGATGGTCGGACAGCATCTGTGCAATGTCAGTCTGTAATGCATTATGATAAATGCCGCGAAAATTGCGGCGAACAGTTGTGGCTGGAGGACACGCAGGCTTTGCAACGTTCAGCTCACCCTAAACCGTGAAGTGATCAGATGTGAGATCCAAAGACACAGACGTGGAGCGTAGTAGTCCGTCAGTCTTACAATTGAGACACTAGTCGAAGATGAGGTAATATTTATGAGTAGGAACTGTGACACACTGATGGAAGTCATACTGGTCGATCAGGTCCTTGACTCTGTTGGCACTGTGAGGTGAATCAACTGGAAATTGAAATCGCCCAAGATGATATGTTTTCCTCCCTGGCAGTTGCAAATTTTAAAAAGGTCTTGGATTTTTTCCCCAAAAAGAGAGTATGGAGATGGTTCCTTTTGTTGGGGGGGGGGGGGGTAGGGTGGCCTATAGAGCAGGTAAAAATGAATGTCCATGTGCTGAAGAGACAGTGTTAGTTCTGATAGTTCAAAAGACATGTGCTGGAATGGAAACGTATCACTTGTATAGACAACAGGCTGCAGGCATGAGCGGTATACAAAAGCAAGTCCACCACCACGAGAGGCACGCGGAAACGACTTCACTGCATAGCCAGGGGGTGTCATGTCGGCTAACTTGGCTTCATCTCCATGCGATTTTAACCACCTTTCAGTGAGAAACATAATGTCCAGGTTTATGTCTGAGACAAAGTGACCAACAGCCGCACGTTTCTCTTTGGTGCCTATGGACTGACAGTTGAAAAGTCCTACCTGCAGCTGAGGCGACGGGTCTTGGGTTTTTGAAATTGTGACTGGAATCAGAACAGGTGTGAACAGCTGGCTGGTTTTGCGCCAGAAGGAGAGTCACAGGTGAACAGCAAGCCTCACAGTCAGCTGGCATGGTGCTACTTTGGCAGCCCTGAAAAGGACAGAACACTGCTGTAGGTCTGTCTGTGACATTGACACTGATCCATCGTTGGATCTTTCTGCCCCCTCTCCGTGACCGCTTGCGTTGTATGTTGCGGCCGAGCCCCAACGCCCTGATGTGTGTGATGAGGGAGGGGCGCAATGGGGTTGAAGGTTTGATGGACAACAGCTGGTCTTTGCTGTAGACTAGACTAGTAGTAGGTACAGAAGTACCACACACAGCTGTAAACAAGTCAATTTGCAGTGCAGACGTACTCACACAACACTGTGCCCGACTTCACAGGCAGTTCACTGGAAAATAAACTGTCACTTGCCAAAACACTGGTTGAGCCATGCTGTTGGGGTACAGCACAGTCCTGAGGTGTCAATGGTGGCCAGGCAGGCTGTGGTACAGTCAACCGTGACTGCAGTATGTTGTATCCAAAAGTACAGAAAATTTCGCTTCCAATGGAAAAAAACAAAACAAAACAAAAAAAAAAAAGACAATGGAGTCCATTTCATGCTGAAGACACTGGTAACACGATCAAAGACAAAACAAAGATACTTCCACAGCAATAACAGAAAAACAATGGAAAGTGCTTCAGCTCAAGCTGCAGAGCGAGTGAACACAGCCAAACACCGCAACAATCGTAAGGAACTGAGGACAATAACCGCGCAATGAGTCGGTCGGTCCGTGTTACGCGTTTTCTCTCTTCTTTCTTTGTTGCTCATTACTGACGGTACAGCAATAGGAAGTGTGCTCATTTCTGTAATATCAATTTGTAAAGAAGATGCGTCTGACTTTACTAGGATGAAAAGATGGAATACAGATTAAATTCTCATCCACATGCAATGGAATTTTTTAACTTTAAGTCCAAAATTTGTTCATTTGGGTGTATATTCCTTGAGTCATAGATTTGGGAAAATTGCCACTCGGAAAACAAAGGCCGAAATTATAGCTGCTTAATGAAGTCGCCGGAAAAGTTGCGGGTATTACGGTGTCTGTTTGTCTCTTTCCCCGGCATCTGAGAGATTCATTTCTACCTATCTATCTATCTATATCCCGTAGTCTTGCCGACCGTTGGGGCACCACTGATGACTTGGCAACCAGCTCCCTCCATTCCTCTCTGTTCTCTGCCATTCTCAGCGTATCGCCCAGCTTCAGTCCTGTCCACTCTGAGATATTGTCCTCCCATCTTTTCCTCTGTCTTCCTCTCCTTCGTCCTCCTTGAACAGTGCCTTGCAGGATTGTTTTGGCAAGCCCTGCTGAACGCGTGACATACCCATACCACTTCAGTTTGCGTTTTCTCACAATGGCTCATAAGTCTTCATAGGGCCCGATGGCTTGCCTGATTCTGCTTCCCACTTCCACGTTTGTGATGTGATCTCTGTATGAAATACCAAGCAGCCTTCGAAAACATCTCATTTCAGTGGCTTGTATCCTCCTTTGAAGGTCTGCTGTGAGGGTCCATGACTCGCAGGCATACAAGAACACTGAGATGACTAAGGAGCGCACCAGTCTGATCTTGGAGCAGAGTGTGATGTTTCTGTCCTTCCATATGGCCCTCAATCCTGTCAGTGCTGTTGTTGTCTGTGCAATCCTGGACAGTATTTCTGGTTTTGATCCCTCATCTGTCACAATAGCTCCTAAGTATTTGAATTTCTTAACTGTTTCTAGTTTTTGGCCTCCAACCATGATTTCAGTGCCAATGCCACTGGCGTTATTGGTCATCAGTTTGGTCTTCTCTGCACTGATTTCCATCCCATATGCAATGGCTGTACTAGCCAGCTTTTCCACAGCTGAGCTAGCTCCTTCTCTGTTCCTGCAAGGCCATCAATGTCGTCCGCAAAGCGCAAGTTCGTGATTGTTCTGCCTCCAATACTGACAGTTCCTTCATGAACTTTCAGAGCGTTCGTCATGATTCTTTCAAGGAAGATGTTAAAAAACGTAGGTGAGAGCAAGCAGCCTTGTCTGACTCCAAGTGTAGTCCTAAACCAGTTTCTTATTTTGCGTTGAAGCAGACTGCGCTAGTGGCCTTGTTGTAAAGGTTTGCTATGACTTTGATCAGGTTGGCATTGATGTTGTATAGCTCCATGGTGGACCAAAGGGCTGCATGCCACACCCTGTCAAACGCTTTCTTGCAATCCACAAAGATATGATAGAGGTCCTGCTGGTGCTGGAGGTATCTCTCACATAGAACTCTCAGGTTAAAGATCTGTTCAGTTGTGCTGCGCCCTGGTCTGAAGCCTGCCTGTTCCTCAGCTATGATTTCCTCTGCCTGTGGATCTTTAACATGACTTTGCTTGGGTGGGATATAAGACTGATCGTGTGATAGTTCTGGCATTGATGTAAGTTGCCTTTTTTAGGGAGAGTTATTATAAGTGATTGGGTCCATGATGTGGGCCAATCCCCTGACTGCCATATCTTATTGCAGATTGTTAGTAAGGCGCTTATCGTGTCTTCTCCCTCTTCTTGGACTAACCCTGCAGGGATGTTGTCTGCTCCTGCTGCCTTCCCTTTTTTCAGCGACTTCACTGCAGCCTCTATTTCTTCTCAAAGGATGGGATAGTTGCCATTGTTGCTCACGGGTGAGTTGACAAGTATGCCTGGGTCCCCGTCAGCTTGGTGGTTGTACAAATCTGAGCAGTACGCTGTCCATCTCTTCCGTATGTCTTGGTCTTCCGTAAGACAGTTCCCTTCACTTCTTCTTGAATGATCGAGGAGCGTCCTTGTTTTACACTGGTCAGGTCTTTCACCAGCAGGTATGCTCTTTTGCTATTATTTTTGTTCAGATTTTCTTCTACGTGTTTACACTGATTTTCAATCCACTTATTCTTTGCCTTTTTCATGCTTTCCTTTTTCATGCTTTTCTTGATTTCCTGGTTAATTTCCCTGTATTGTTTAACTCCTTCTACCTCTGATTTATTTTTCTTTAATTCTCGACGCTTGTCACATAGAACAAAGATGTCAGCTGTAACCCAAGGTTTCTTTGCTTGTCGGTGTTTGCCAAGGATCTCATTGGCTGTTTCGGTTACAACAGTGTTAAATGTGTCAATCAGTGTGTCCACGTCCGTGTCTTCTGCACCTAGAAGTATCAGTGGTGCGAATTTTCCTCTATCTTTGCCTGAAAGGCTTCCGCTACCTCTGGGTCTTTCAGCTTCTCAAGGACAAACTTGATTCTGGTGGGACTCTGCTTGTTGACCTTCTTTAGGCGGTGTCGGAAGGTGATCATCACTAAGTCATGGTCGCTTCCAATGTCTGCTCCTGGAAAACTTCTTGTCTTGGAAATGTTCACACTGGTTTGGAAGCGTCTCTTCACCATGATGTAGTCAATTTGGTTATGGTGCTCTCCGTTCGGGCTGTGCCATGTCCACCTTCTAGATGCTTTGTGTGGGCAGTGGGCAGATGTTCACATCTGCACGGGACATAGACGACCCCGCCCTCCACGAGTCCCCTGCTGCCTTGCAGGTAGGTTATGGATAACCAAAGGCTAGGGTGCTGACACGGTACTTGATTGGGTGTATGAACTTCCTTGATGAAGTCACCACTCAGGACGAAAGAGTCCCATAAGGGTCTCATCGGCCACGTGTCCAGGACCAAGGCGAGCCACAAGTTATGTGGAGTTTCGGTTGTGGTTAATAGCCTGGAGAGGGATGGGCTCCGCCAGGCTATTTTTCCCCAAGACACACCACATGCAGTGACAACCTTACCTCCAGTCCATACCGGATCTTTCGTCGCCCGGAACAAGGACTGCGCCTACTGTCTTGCGCCAGGGCAGAGGTGTTAACTGTGTTACTGGTGCAGCATCACCATCAAAACTCCGTGCCAGAAACAACATCAGCATTGGCACTTGGAACGTCAGAACATTAAGAACGCCTGGAAAGGTAGAGGAACTGACACATGAAAGAAACAGATACCATTGGACCATCCTAGGACTACGATAGAAGAACATTGGGGAAACATCAACCCAAGAAAAACACAAACTGTACTACAGTGGCAGAGAAGACAAACACGAACAGGGTGTCGGTTTTCTCGTCCACAAAGACATCGTGAACACCGTCCTGAGTTGTCGGCCAGTCTCCAGTAGGCTTATCACCATACGCTTGAGGGCAACCCCATTTAATATCACCATTGTACAAGTTTATGCCCCAACAACAGACTATGCCGATGAGGAAATAGAAGACTTCTATGACCAACTGCAAGAAGTTCTGGACCAGACCCCCAAGAAAGACATTCTTGTGGTGCAGGGAGACTGGAATGCCAAAATAGGAGAAGATGCTGCTAGGAACTGGAAAGGCACATGCGGACGCTACTGCAATGCAGAGGCCAACGACAGAGGCTTAAGGCTCCTGGAATTTGCCAGTTCAAGATTCATTTCATGTGTCGGTAAATTATGACGTGCTTTTGTCAGATTCGTCGGTTCTGTTTGTTTGTTTCAACATAATGTTTCATATCTTATTCTTATCATAGAAGAAAGTTGTGTTTTGTGAAAATAATTTTGGTCCGCTTATCCGTATGACATATAAGTCGAACGACAGATAAATCAAACGAAAAAATAATTTCCCTGCAGGTCCGACTTAAAGCGTCGTCGACTGTAGTAGTAATAGTAGTAGTAGTAGTAGTAGTAGTTGCAGGAAATTAGTAGTACATATAGTAGTAAAATGGTATTATTAATAGTACATTATTACTAGTAGATGTAGTATTACTACAGTCATGTACTCTAAAAACGCTACAAAAACAAAAATCATAAATTCAAAGGATCAGAACCCCAGCGTCCAACGAACACTGATACAAACTAAGGCAAGCAAGAGGCCACTGCTGGGGCTGAGGAGATTCTACGCCTTTTGCAGGTGGGAGTTGCTGGCTGTGTGCTGTAGCGCTTGTAGTTTGTCTGTACGGCGGCAGGTATAACTCGTCACAGCTGGCGCGTTCGTAATGTGCTGAGGTCTGTACGGCGGGTATCACTGGTCACAGCTGGCGCGTTTGTAATAGTGTAGGGGTCTGTACGGAGGGTATCACTAAAAACAGCTGGCGCGTTTATAATGTGTAGGGGTCTGTACGGCTGGTGTCACTAGTCACAGCTGTCGCGTTTGTAATGTGTAGGGGTCTGTACGGCGGGTATCACTGGTCACAGCTGGCGCGTTTGTAATGAGTAAGGCCCTGTAAGGCGGGTATCACTGGTCACGGCTGGGGCGTTTGTAATGTGTAGGGGTCTGTACTGCGGGCATCACTGGTCACAGCTGGCGCGTTTGTAATGTGTAGGGGTCTGGGCGGCGGGTATCACTGATCAGAGCTGTCGTGTTTGTAATGTGTAGGGGTCTGTACGGCGGGTATCACTGATCACAGCTGGCGCGTTTGTAATGTGTAGGGGTCTGTACGGCGGGTATCACTGATCACAGCTGGCGCGTTTATAATGTGTATGGGCCTATACGGCGGGTATCACTGGTCACAGCTGTCGCGTTTTTAATGTGTATGGGTCTGTACGGCGGGTATCACTGATCACAGCTGGCGCGTTTATAATGTGTATGGGCCTATACGGCGGGTATCACTGATCACAGATGGCGCATTTGTAATGTGTATGGGCCTGTACGGCGGGTATCACTGATCACAGCTGTCGTGTTTGTAATGTTTAGGGGTCTGTACGGCGGGTATCACTGATCACAGCTGGCGCGTTTGTAATGTGTAGGGGTCTGTACGGCGGGTATCACTGATCACAGCTGGCGCGTTTGTAATGTGTATGGGCCTATACGGCGGGTATCACTGGTCAAAGCTGTCGCGTTTTTAATGTGTAGGGGTCTGTACGGCGGGTATCACTGATCACAGCTGCCGCGTTTGTAATGTGTATGGGTCTGTACGGCGGGTATCACTGGTCACAGCTGTCGCGTTTGTAATGTGTAGGGGTCTGTACGGCGGGTATCACTGATCACAGCGGGCGCGTTTGTAATGTGTAGGGGTCTGAACGGCGGGTATAACTGATCACAGCTGGCGCGTTTGTACTGTGTAGGGGCCTGTACGGCGTGTATCACTGGTCACAGCTTGTGCGTTTGCAATGTGTAGGGGTCTGTACGGCGGGTATCACTGGTCACAGCGGGCGCGTTTGTAATGTGTACGGGCCTGTACGGCGGGTATCACTGGTCACAGCTGTCGCGTTTGTAATGTGTAGGGGTCTGTACGGTGGGTATCACTGGTCACAGCTGTCGCGTTTGTAATGTGTAGGGGTCTGTACGGCGGGTATCACTGATCACAGCGGGCGCGTTTGTAATGTGTAGGGGTCTGTACGGCGGGTATAACTGATCACAGCTGGCGCGTTTGTAATGTGTAGGGGTCTGTACGGCGGGTATCACTGGTCACAGCTGGCGCGTGTGTAATGTGTAGGGGTCTGTACGGCGCTAATGACTGATCACAGCTGTCGCGTTTGTAATGTGTAGGGGTCTGTACGACGGGTATCATTGGTCACAGCTGGCACGTTTGTAATATGTAGGGGTCTGTACAGCGGATATCACTGGTGACAGCTGTCGCGTTTGTAATGTGTAGGGGTCTGTACGGCGGGTATCACTGATCACAGCTGGCGCGTTTGTACTGTGTATTGGTCTGTCCGGCGGGTATCACTAATCACAGCTGGCGCGTTTGTAAGTTGTAGGGGTCTGTACGGCGGGTATCACTGATCACAGCTGGCGCGTTTATAATGTGTATGGGCCTATACGGCGGGTATCACTGATCACAGATGGCGCATTTGTAATGTGTATGGGCCTGTACGGCGGGTATCACTGATCACAGCTGTCGTGTTTGTAATGTTTAGGGGTCTGTACGGCGGGTATCACTGATCACAGCTGGCGCGTTTGTAATGTGTAGGGGTCTGTACGGCGGGTATCACTGATCACAGCTGGCGCGTTTGTAATGTGTATGGGCCTATACGGCGGGTATCACTGGTCAAAGCTGTCGCGTTTTTAATGTGTAGGGGTCTGTACGGCGGGTATCACTGATCACAGCTGCCGCGTTTGTAATGTGTATGGGTCTGTACGGCGGGTATCACTGGTCACAGCTGTCGCGTTTGTAATGTGTAGGGGTCTGTACGGCGGGTATCACTGATCACAGCGGGCGCGTTTGTAATGTGTAGGGGTCTGAACGGCGGGTATAACTGATCACAGCTGGCGCGTTTGTACTGTGTAGGGGCCTGTACGGCGTGTATCACTGGTCACAGCTTGTGCGTTTGCAATGTGTAGGGGTCTGTACGGCGGGTATCACTGGTCACAGCGGGCGCGTTTGTAATGTGTACGGGCCTGTACGGCGGGTATCACTGGTCACAGCTGTCGCGTTTGTAATGTGTAGGGGTCTGTACGGTGGGTATCACTGGTCACAGCTGTCGCGTTTGTAATGTGTAGGGGTCTGTACGGCGGGTATCACTGATCACAGCGGGCGCGTTTGTAATGTGTAGGGGTCTGTACGGCGGGTATAACTGATCACAGCTGGCGCGTTTGTAATGTGTAGGGGTCTGTACGGCGGGTATCACTGGTCACAGCTGGCGCGTGTGTAATGTGTAGGGGTCTGTACGGCGCTAATGACTGATCACAGCTGTCGCGTTTGTAATGTGTAGGGGTCTGTACGACGGGTATCATTGGTCACAGCTGGCACGTTTGTAATATGTAGGGGTCTGTACAGCGGATATCACTGGTGACAGCTGTCGCGTTTGTAATGTGTAGGGGTCTGTACGGCGGGTATCACTGATCACAGCTGGCGCGTTTGTACTGTGTATTGGTCTGTCCGGCGGGTATCACTAATCACAGCTGGCGCGTTTGTAAGTTGTAGGGGTCTGTACGGCGGGTATCACTGATCACAGCTGGTGCGTTTGTAATGTGTATGGGCCTGTATGTAGGACATCACTGGTCACAGCTGGCGCGTTTGTAATGTGTAGGGATCTGTACGGCGGGTATCACTGATCACAGCTGGCGCGTTTGTAATGTGTAGGGGCTGTACGGCGGGTGTCACTGATCACAGATGGCGCGTTTGTAATGTGTAGGGGTCTGTACGGCGGGTATAACTGATCACAGCTTTCGCCTTTGTAATGTGTAGGGGTCTGTACGGCGGGTATCACTTGTCACAGCTGGCGCGTTTGTAATTTGTAGGTGTCTGTACGGCGGGTATCACTGGTCACAGCTGGCGCGTTTGTAATGTGTATGGGCCTGTACGGCGGGTATCACTGATCACAGCTGGCACGTTTGTAATGTGTATGGGTCTGTACGGCGGGTATCACTGATCACAGCTGTCGCGTTTATAATGTGTAGGGGTCTGTACGGCGGGTATTATTGGTCACAGCAAGCGCGTTTGTAATGTGTAGGGGCCTGTACGGCGGGTATCACTGGTCACAGCTGTCGCGTTTATAATGTGTAGGGGTCTGTACGGCGGGTATTATTGGTCACAGCAAGCGCGTTTGTAATGTGTAGGGGCCTGTACGGCGGGTATCACTGGTCACGGCTGGCGCGTTTGTAATGTGTAGGGTCGTGCGGCGGGTATCACTGATCACAGCTGGCGCGTTTGTAATGTGTAGGGCTTTGTACGGCGGGTATCACTGGTCACAGCTGTCGCGTTTGTAATGTGTAGGGGTCTGTACGGCGGGTATCACTGATCACAGCGGGCGCGTTTGTAATGTGTAGGGGTCTGTACGGCGGGTATAACTGATCACAGCTGGCGCGTTTGTACTGTGTAGGGGCATGTACGGCGGGTATCACTGGTCACAGCTTGTGCGTTTGCAATGTGTAGGGGTCTGTACGGCGGGCATCACTAGTCACAGCTGGCGCGTTTGTAGTGTGTAGGGGTCTGTACGGCGGGTATCACTGGTGATAGCTGTTGCGTTTGTAATGTGTATTGGCCTGTACGGCGGATATCACTGATCACAGCTGTCGCGTTTGTAATGTGTATGGCCCTGTACGGCGGGTATCACTGATCACAGCTTGCGCGTTTGTAATGTGTAAGGGTCTGTACGGCGGGTATCACTGGTCACAGCTGGCGCGTTTGTAATGTGTAAGGGTCTGTACGGCGGGTATCACTGATCACAGCTGGCGCGTTTGTAATGTGCACAACTGTACTGAGTAGTAGCTGTAGTTGTTGAAAGAGTGACTGACACTCAGCACTATATTATTATTATTATTATTATTATTATTGTTGTTGTTGTTGTTGTTGTTGTTGTTGTTGTTATTGTTATTATTATTATTGCCACGATGATTATTATTATTATTATTATTATTATTGCAGCTGATGATCTTCATCGTCATCATCTACAAAAACCACAACTACAACTGTCAGACGAAAACTATCTAATGAAGGGACAGATTTCCTCACTGTGTGACAAGTTGTCTGTTCGTGTTACAGATGCAGTGAAAGTAGTACGCAGGGTTCATCACTCGATCAAGGGGCGGCCGGTGTGTGTGTTTCTTTATGACAAAGACAACAGCTCTGTTTACAGCGGACATCAGACTGTATCCTGGCACGGTGAGCACAAAACGCATGGTTGTTGATAGGAAATAACAGAGTTCTGTGCATTTTCTATGTTCTCTTCTAAATCGTTATCAGAACAATATACTGTACGTTATCAGAACAATATACTGTAGTATATTGATCTTGACGTCTACACTTTGAGCAAAAACACACTGGTTACCTCAATCGATCCGCTTCGCTTGCGGAGCAGATCGAGGGAGGTAACAAGTGTGCGTTATATCTTCCGTAGTGTCGGTTTCTTTTCCTGTCAGCTTGCATGTATTAAAAAAAATGTCAGTAGTGCAGAAGGCTGCTTATTGTTTTCATTCCTATGTATACAATACAGACACCATCATTACACTCGAAAACACACAAGTTTTAATCAGCAGTCTAACTTTGTTCCAGTCTGTTTTCCAGGCATTGATTGTTTGTGTTTAGCGCCGTGCTAGTGACAAATACTATTCTACGGCGAGAGTTTGCATTCAGTCGGTGCCGTGTATGGAGTGTAAGCATGAAGTATTGAGCAATGGTAAATTACTTGTGTATAGATGGAGGGAGGGAGCAAGTTGTGGACATCCCACGTGTGGATCCTCGGGCACCGACAACAGTGATTGTTGCTGTTATTCCATACAGCTGGGGCGTTACTTCAGCCAGCATCAAAGTCCGCATGGAAAAGCTGGGAAACGTGAGGTGTCGTGTAAAAAGCGTCCAGTGTCTGGAACCTGTAGGTATCGCCATTGTGGAGTTTGAACGTAGTGAGGGTGAGTTTTTTTTTTTTTGTACTGATCCAAATATTGATAATACTATGTCTTATTGTGTGCATTTTCAGTAAGCAAAATGATCCTGGAGCTGACGTCGGTTTTACCAGCTAAAGCCTACGTCGGCCAGAGTACCGCTTGAGTTACATGTTGATGTGTAATAGAAGACAACAAGAAAAACAACAACGACAACATCAGTGCCACTAAAACAAACTGCAGCACCACCGCCGTAGCTACCTCCAGCATCAACAACAACAACAAAACAAAATTAGGATGCACAGATTATGTTGGCATTATGTATATTCTAAGATGTGTATTGCCATCATATGTGCGGCTCAACCCTACACCAGCGCCGGTAAAAATGATTTTTCTTCAGATCTCAATGCATAACGTAGAATCTGGAGTGATGTTCCTGACTTATTGTCCCCTCAGTGCGCAAGGGCGGGAGACCCCTAATAGGAGTTATTCCTCAATCAGAATTAGGTCAAACACATTAGCATGGGGGACAGTCTTCAGTCTTGGAGAATGATACAGTTTTTCAAAATCCCAGAGAGCTGAATTTCGTCTGTTTGGTTCAGACAGACCAGACCTTCAGCCAGCTTGTTCCATTTGCAAGAGACATACATTCTCATGAGCCCTGCATCCGCAGTACTGTACTGGTGCATCCGCAGTACTGTACTGGCACATCCGCAGTACTGTACTGGTACATCCGCAGTACTGTATTGGTGCATCCGCATTACTGTACTGGTGCATCCGCAGTACTGTACTGCTGCATCCGCAGTACTGTACTGGTGCATCCGCAGTACTGTAATGGTGCATCCGCAGTACTGTACTGGTGCATCCGCAGTATTGTACTGGTGCATCCGCAGTATTGTACTGGTGCATCCGCAGGTACTGTACTGGTGCATCCGCAGTACTGTACTGGTGCATCCGCAGTACTGTACTGGTGCATCCGCAGGGGCTCATGAGAATGTATGTCTCTTGCTGGCCGTGGATCATGGGACATAGTTCATGGAGCATTTTCAGTTTTTGGCACTGTCACCATGCATTAGGTTGAGGCCCTTTATAGTCAAGAAGCAGTAGGTTGCGTCCCTGTATAGTAAGGACTACTGACACTGTTTCCGTGAATCGCCCCGATCAATGCAGCATGCGTCCTCGTAGCAGACGTACTATGAACACCGATTTAGTTCCTGACACTGGGGATGTCCATGAGGCAACTCCCTGCGAGCAAGAGGCGTATATTCCCATCAGCCCCTGCGGCTGCACCAGTACAGTACTGCGGCTGTAGGGACTCATGACAATATACGCCTCTTGCAGATGGAGCGGGCACCAGTACAGTACTGCGGCTGTAGGGACTCATGACAATATACGCCTCTTGCAGATGGAGCGGGCACCAGTACAGTACTGCGGCTGTAGGGACTCATGACAATATACGCCTCTTGCAGATGGAGCGGGCACCAGTACAGTACTGCGGCTGTAGGGACTCATGACAATATACGCCTCTTGCAGATGGAGCGGGCACCAGTACAGTACTGCGGCTGTAGGGACTCATGACAATATACGCCTCTTGCAGATGGAGCGGGCACCAGTACAGTACTGCGGCTGTAGGGACTCATGACAATATACGCCTCTTGCAGATGGAGCGGGCACCAGTACAGTACTGCGGCTGTAGGGACTCATGACAATATACGCCTCTTGCAGATGGAGCGGGCACCAGTACAGTACTGTGGCTGTAGGGACTCATGACAATATACGCCTCTTGCAGATGGAGAGGGCACCAGTACAGTACTGCGGCTGTAAGAACTCATGACAATATACGCCTCTTGCAGATGGAGCGGGCACCAGTACAGTACTGCGGCTGAAGAGACTCATGACAATATCCGCCTCTTGCAGATGGAGCGGGCACCAGTACAGTACTGCGGCTGTAGGGACTCATGACAATATACGCCTCTTGCAGATGGAGCGGGCACCAGTACAGTACTGCGGCTGTAGGGACTCATGACAATATACGCCTCTTGCAGATGGTGCGGGCACCAGTACAGTACTGCGGCTGTAGGGACTCATGACAATATACGCCTCTTGCAGATGGTGCGGGCACCAGTACAGTACTGCGGCTGTAGGGACTCATGACAATATACGCCTCTTGCAGATGGAGCGGGCACCAGTACAGTACTGCGGCTGTAGGGACTCATGACAATATATGCCTCTTGCAGATGGAGCGGGCACCAGTACAGTACTGCGGCTGTAGGAACTCATGACAATATACGCCTCTTGCAGATGGAGCGGGCACCAGTACAGTACTGCGGCTGAAGAGACTCATGACAATATCCGCCTCTTGCAGATGGAGCGGGCACCAGTACAGTACTGCGGCTGTAGGGACTCATGACAATATATGCCTCTTGCAGATGGAGCGGGCACCAGTACAGTACTGCGGCTGTAGGGACTCATGACAATATACGCCTCTTGCAGATGGAGCGGGCACCAGTACATTACTGCGGCTGTAGGGATTCATGACAATATACGCCTCTTGCAGATGGACCGGGCACCAGTACAGTACTGTAGGGACTCATGACAATATACGCCTCTTGAAGATGGAGCGGGCACCAGTACAGTACTGCGGCTGTAGGGACTCATGACAATATCAGACTCTTGCTGATGGAGCGGGCACCAGTACAGTACTGCGGCTGTAGGGACTCATGACAATATACGCCTCTTGCAGATGGAGCGGGCACCAGTACAGTACTGCGGCTGTAGGGGCTCATGACAATATACGCCTCTTGCAGATGGAGCGGGCACCAGTACAGTACTGCGGCTGTAGGAACTCATGACAATATACGCCTCTTGCAGATGGAGCGGGCACCAGTACAGTACTGCGGCTGTAGGGACTCATGACAATATACGCCTCTTGCAGATGGAGCGGGCACCAGTACAGTACTGCGGCTGTAGGAACTCATGACAATATACGCCTCTTGCAGATGGAGCGGGCACCAGTACAGTACTGCGGCTGTAGGGACTCATGACAATATACGCCTCTTGCAGATGGAGTGGGCACCAGTACAGTACTGCGGCTGTAGGGACTCATGACAATATACGCCTCTTGCAGATGGTGCGGGCACCAGTACAGTACTGCGGCTGTAGGGACTCATGACAATATACGCCTCTTGCAGATGGAGCGGGCACCAGTACGGTACTGGGACTGAAGGGACTCATGACAATATTATGCCTCTTGCAGATGAAGCGGGCACCAGTACAGTACTGCGACTGTGGGGACTCATGACAATATACGCCTCTTGCAGATGGAGCGGGCACCAGTACAGTACTGCGACTGTAGGGACTCATGACAACATACGCCTCTTGCAGATGGAGAGGGCACCAGTACAGTACTGCGACTGTAGGGACTCATGACAATATACACCTCTTGCAGATGGGGCGGGCACCAGTACAGTACTGCGGCTGTAGTTACTCATGACAATATACGCCTCTTGCAGATGGAGCGGGCACCAGTACAGTACTGTAGGGACTCGTGACAATATACGCCTCTTGCAGATGGAGCGGACACCAGTACAGTACTGCGACTGTAGGGACTCATGACAATATACACCTCTTGCAGATGGGGCGGGCACCAGTACAGTACTGCGTCTGTAGGGACTCATGACAATATACGCCTCTTGCAGATGGAGCGGGCACCAGTACAGTACTGCGGCTGTAGGGACTCATGACAATATACGCCTCTTGCAGATGGAGCGGGCACCAGTACAGTACTGCGGCTGTAGGGACTCATGACAATATACGCCTCTTGCAGATGGAGGGGGCACCAGTACAGTACTGCGGCTGTAGGGACTCATGACAATATACGCCTCTTGCAGATGGAGCGGGCACCAGTACAGTACTGCGGCTGTAGGGACTCATGTCAATATACGCCTCTTGCAGATGGAGCGGGCACCAGTACAGTACTGCGGCTGTAGGGACTCATGACAATATACGCCTCTTGCAGATGGAGCGGGCACCAGTACAGTACTGCGGCTGTAGGTACTCATGACAATATACGCCTCTTGCAGATGGAGCGGGCACCAGTACAGTACTGTAGGGACTCATGACAATATACGCCTCTTGCAGATGGAGCGGGCACCAGTACTGTACTGCGGCTGTAGTTACTCATGACAATATACGCCTCTTGCAGATGGAGCGGACACCAGTACAGTACTGCGACTGTAGGGACTCATGACAACATACGCCTCTTGCAGATGGAGCGGGCACCAGTACAGTACTGCGGCTGTAGGGACTCATGACAATATACACCTCTTGCAGATGGGGCGGGCACCAGTACAGTACTGCGGCTGTAGGGACTCATGACAATATACGCCTCTTGCAGATGGAGCGGGCACCAGTACAGTACTGTAGGGACTCATGACAATATACGCCTCTTGCAGATGGAGCGGGCACCAGTACAGTACTGTAGGGACTCATGACAATATACGCCTCTTGCAGATGGAGCGGGCACCAGTACAGTACTGCGGCTGTAGGAACTCATGACAATATACGCCTCTTGCAGATGGAGCGGGCACCAGTACAGTACTGCGGCTGTAGGGACTCATGACAATAAACGCCTCTTGCAGATGGAGCGGGCACCAGTACAGTACTGCGGCTGTAGGGACTCATGACAATATACGCCTCTTGCAGATGGAGCGGACACCAGTACAGTACTGCGGCTGTAGGGGCTCATGACAGTATACGCCTTTTGCAGATGGAGCGGGAACCAGTACAGTACTGCAGCTGTAGGGACTCATGACAATATACGCCTGTTGCAGATGGAGCGTCTCGCGCTGGGACCATATGGCGTTGAGGCGCGTCCCCTGGGTGGTGGATAGGGGGTCCCTCGTGAGAGGGGTGCATCGAATGAAATAAGGTTCCGTGAACCAACATGGTCTAAGGGAAGGTGACCCCGACAGAAAACCCCTGGTCCTCCTAGTAAGGGGGTTGGGCGTGGGGGTAGCTTCCCCACCCTGCAAAAAAGGAAATAGCTACAAAAACGCCGACGAAAAGACTAACAGTAATTCCTGTCCTGGAGGAGGAAGGTTCTTCTACCAGAAGACTTATGACGTCCTGTGGTGAAAGCCGGAAGTCTTCGGAAGCCACAGGACCGAGCCGCCTCTCTCTATCCAGGGATACAACCATGGGCACATGGAACGTCAAGACCATGTACCAGAGCAGCAAGGCCGCCCAGATAGCAGCGGAAATGCATAAGTACAACCTTTCCCTGCTAGGTATCAGTGAAGCCAGATGGACGCAGTCTGGCCAGAAAAGGCTGTTAAGTGGGGAGATGATTCTGTATTCAGGTCATGAAGAGGAGAATGCCCCCCATACAGAAGGTGTAGCATTCATGCTGTCACCAGTGGCACAGAGAGCGCTGATGGGCTGGGAACCTCTTGGGCCAAGAATTATCACAGCAGCCTTTAGAACCAAGAAAAAGCTCAAGCTGAACGTCATCCAGTGTTATGCGCCCACTAATGACAGTGACGAGGAAGAGAAACAAGAGTTCTACGACCGACTCCAGAGTGCCTTGGACAAATGTGCGGAGCGAGACATCACCGTCGTCATGGGCGATTTTAATGCCAAAATAAGGGAGGACAACACCGGATACGAAGAGGTGATGGGGAGACAGGGACTAGGCTCGGAGATGAGTGAGAACGGGGAGAGGTTTGTTGACTTTTGTGCTCTAAACCAACTTGTCATTGGAGGCAGCATCTTCCCACACAGAAGAATTCACAAAGCAACTTGGGTCTGACCTGACCATACAACAGAGAACCAAATAGACCATATCTGCATTAGCAAGAAATTTAGAAGATCCCTTCAAGATGTTCGAGTGAGGAGGGGAGCAGATGTCGCCTCCGACCACCATCTGCTTACCTTAAGAATGAAGCTCAAGCTAAAGAAAAGGCGCACAGAGACAACAAGAAGACAGCGCTATAATGTAGGCCTCCTGAGAGAAACTGGAGTTAGAGAAGAGTTCAAACTGGTGATGTCCAACCGGTTTCAAGCGCTACAGGAGCTAGTAAATGAAGAGGAGGCGGTCACCACAGAGCAGCAGTGGAAGGCAGTTAGAGAGGCGCTGAACTCAACCTGCAAAGACACTGTAGGGTTCAGGAAACACCATCACAAGGACTGGCTGTCGGCACAGACCTTGACGAAGATAGAAGTGAGGAAGCAGAAGAAATCAGTTGTCAACAACAGTCGCACGAGAGCAGCCAAAGTAAGGGCACAGGGGGAATACTCGGAAGCCAACCGCGAGGTGAAGAGGAGTATCAGGGCAGACAAGAGGGCCTACACAGACAACCTGGCAGCAGAGGCAGAAAAGGCAGCAGGCAGCGGCAACATGAAACAGCTCTACGACATTACCAGAAGATTGTCAGGCAAGTATGGCCATACAGAAAGACCAGTAAAAGACAAAGAAGGCAAGCCTATTGCAGACAGAGCAGACCAACTCGACAGATGGGCCGAGTATTTTGAAGAGTTTCTGAACAGACCTAGCCCACCCGACCCCCCAGACATCCAGCCGGCAGAGACCGACCTACCCATCAGCTGTGACAGAACCAGCCGGGAAGAGATCAGAAGAGCAGTGGCATTTCTGAAGAACGGCAAAGCAGCAGGCCCAGATGGCATCCCAGCGGAGTCTCTGAAAGCAGACCTAGAGACAACAGTGGAGGTGCTGTACCCACTGTTTGGAAAGATCTGGGAAGAGGAGGTGATGCCGGCTGACTGGAAGGAGGGGTACCTAATCAAGCTTCCCAAGAAAGGCGACCTCAGCAAGTGTTCCAACTACAGAGGAATCACCTTGCTGTCAGTACCAGGAAAGGTCTTCAACAGGATCATCCTGGAGAGAATGAAGAGCTCCGTTGACCCCCAACTGAGAGACCAGCAAGCAGGATTCAGGAAGAACCGATCATGTACAGACCAGATCGCCACTCTCCGCATCATCGTGGAACAGTCTCTGGAGTGGAGCTCCCCGCTGTACGTCAACTTTGTGGATTATGAGAAAGCATTTGACAGTATGGACCGAGAGACTCTGTGGAAACTCCTACGACACTACGGTGTACCCACAAAGCTCGTCCGCCTGACCAAGAGCAGCTACGATGGCATGACATGTCGCGTGATCCACGAAGGGCAGTTCACCAGAGAGCTTCAGGTCAGAACTGGTGTCAGGCAGGGGTGTCTGCTGTCTCCGTTCCTCTTCCTACTGGCCATAGACTGGGTCATGAAGATGACCACAGAGCACAGACGAAGGGGAATACAGTGGACACTGTGGACACAGCTTGACGACCTCGATTTTGCAGACGACTTGGCATTACTGTCCCACACTCATCAACAAATGCAGGACGAGACCACGGGGCTTGCTGACATCTCGTCCCAAGTGGGCCTCACCATTCACAAACAGAAAACAAAGACAATGAGCCTGAACGCAACCGGGGAAGAACCAGTCTTGCTTGCTGGCACCCCGTTGGAGGAGGTGGAGTCCTTCACCTATCTCGGGAGCATCATAGACAAAAAAGGCGGCACTGATGCAGATGTCAGAGCACGAATCGGTAAAGCCAGAGCAGCCTTTCTCCAGTTGAAAAAAAGTGTGGAGTTCCAGAGAGCTGTCACAACACACCAAAGTCCGGATTTTCAACTCCAATGTAAAAGCATTTCTCCTATATGGAGCAGAGACTTGGAGATTGACAAAAACCACAGTCAACAGAGTATAGACCTTTATGAACAGTTGCCTTAGAAGAATTTTGAAAATCCACTGGCCAGAGAAGATCAGCAACGTCAGACTCTGGGGGAGAACAGAGCAGATAACAGCAGAGAATGAAATTGGGCGAAGAAGATGGGGATGGATCGGTCACAGTCTGAGAAAGCCAGCTTCCAGTATCACTAGGCAGGCATTGTCATGGAACCCCCAGGGAAAGAGGAAAAGAGGTAGGCCGAGAAACTCCTGGCGTCGAGACCTCCAAGCAGAGATCAAGAGACTGGGAACCACCTGGAGTAGAATCGAAGGAGAAGCACAGGACAGGAGTTGCTGGAGGTCTCTCGTCGACGGCCTATACCCGGGTAGGGGTGACAGGCATAAGTAAGTAAGTAAGCAGATGGAGCGGGCACCAGTACAGTACTGCGACTGTAGGGACTCATGACAATATACGCCTCTTGCAGATGGAGCGGGCACCAGTACAGTACTGCGGGTGTAGGGACTCATGACAATATACGCCTCTTGCAGATGGAGCGGGCACCAGTACAGTACTGCGGCTGTAGGGACTCATGACTGACAATATACGCCTCTTGCAGATGGAGCGGGCACCAGTACAGTACTGCGGCTGTAGGGACTCATGACAATATACGCCTCTTGCAGATGGAGCGGGCACCAGTACAGTACTGCGGCTGTAGGGACTCATGACTGACAATATACGCCTCTTGCAGATGGAGCGGGCACCAGTACAGTACTGCGGCTGTAGGGACTCATGACAATATACGCCTCTTGCAGATGGAGCGGGCACCAGTACAGTACTGCGGCTGTAGGGACTCATGACAATATACGCCTCTTGCAGATGGAGCGGGCACCAGTACAGTACTGCGGCTGTAGGGACTCATGACAATATACGCCTCTTGCAGATGGAGCGGGCACCAGTACAGTACTGCGGCTGTAGGGACTCGTGACAATATACGCCTCTTGCAGATGGAGCGGGCACCAGTACTGTACTGCGGCTGTAGGGACTCATGACAATATACGCCTCTTGCAGATGGAGCGGGCACCACTACAGTACTGCGTCTGTAGGGACTCATGACAATATACGCCTCTTGCAGATGGAGCGGGCACCAGTACAGTACTGCGGCTGTAGGGACTCATGACAATATACGCCTCTTGCAGATGGAGCGGGCACCAGTACTGTACTGTAGGGACTCATGACAATATACGCCTCTTGCAGATGGAGCGGGCACCAGTACAGTACTGCGGCTGTAGGGACTCGTGACAATATACGCCTCTTGCAGATGGAGCGGGCACCAGTACTGTACTGCGGCTGTAGGGACTCATGACAATATACGCCTCTTGCAGATGGAGCGGGCACCACTACAGTACTGCGTCTGTAGGGACTCATGACAATATACGCCTCTTGCAGATGGAGCGGGCACCAGTACAGTACTGCGGCTGTAGGGACTCATGACAATATACGCCTCTTGCAGATGGAGCGGGCACCAGTACTGTACTGTAGGGACTCATGACAATATACGCCTCTTGCAGATGGAGCGGGCACCAGTACAGTACTGCGGCTGTAGGGACTCATGACAATATACGCCTCTTGCAGATGGAGCGGGCACCAGTACAGTACTGCGGCTGTAGGGACTCATGACAATATACGCCTCTTGCAGATGGAGCGGGCACCAGTACTGTACTGTAGGGACTCATGACAATATACGCCTCTTGCAGATGGAGCGGGCACCAGTACAGTACTGCGGCTGAAGGCACTCATGACAAGATGCGCCTCTTGCAGATGGAGCGGAATGAATAAAGCCACGGAATGTTTAGAGTCCGTGTAATGTTTGACCTACTTCTAAATTAGCAATAACATCTATTGTGTTGTAATGAGTGAGTGAGTTTGGTTTTCTTTACTACATATAATTATGTTTTGGTGCCTGCAAGTTTTCTGTTTGCTTGTTATAGCGGTTCGTGTTGTTTCACATACTGAATACAGTTCGTCCTCACCTTGTGAGTTGTTATTTTACAGACGCTATGACAGTGGGTAACATGGAGAACGTGACGGTGCCTTTCTTGCGCAGGGAGTTGTCTGTGCCTGTGTTTGTGTTACGGCCGTTGCCTTCAGATCCCGCTGATATTCGCAACACAGCGCACATGCCGGGTATGTCACTGGATTAGCCCATTTCATTCTGAGGCTGATTTTTAAACACATGCTTATTGTCCTATGAAGGCCACATTGTATATTCGGGATAAGAAGGAGCATTTTAGGTGAATGTTAGTGCCAGAATAGCTTGTCGCCTGAGTCGCCATGCTATTCCGGCTGGCACCACCCTTGAACTATCAAAGTTAGATTCATTTCAAGCAACCGGTGTATCAGGATGAAAATGTTTAGCAGAGTTGTCTGTCACTGACCATTACCAAACACATGTAGTGCACGGGCTTTTGTGTCAGAATCGCACGTTATGGTGTGTGTGTGTGTGTGTGTGTGTGTGTGTGTGTGTGTGTGTGTGTGTGTGTGTGTGTGTGTGTGTTTGTATGTGTGCGTGCGTGCGTGCGTGCGTGTGTGAACCAACTCATTTGACTACACATTAACACTTTTGTCCTTAGTTTCACTTTGCGTACCGTGACGTATCACACATGCAGATATTAACCAATTTGGCCTCGACGCCGCACCCCAGCAGAATATGTTTCAGCCATGATAATGCAAGGGCAGTCATCCGGCTCTACCTTTCAACTATCATAGTCGATCCATCTCTCTTAACGAAATCGTGCATGTAGAGTTGACTGGCCTGATTTCCGAGAGGTCGTGTGTACCACACGTTGACGAAAAAACACGAACCCCATCCGACTGCAAGAGACATAGATCCTCATGAGCCCCCGCAGTTGCGGGGGCTCATGAGGATCTATGCCTCTTGATGAACGCACTGTGTATCCACGTGCTATGGACGGAAGTGACGCAGTCTGCGCCCACTGGTAGAGAAGGGGTTACCAGCGTGTTTCTTTTACAGTTGCAGCGAGCGCCGCGCGTATAGGACAGACTCAGGCCCTGGAGAGGAACCAAGCCCCCGGAGCGCCTGTCACACCACCTCGTGACTCGCGGACAATGCAGGCTGGCATCACGTCTGGAACATCGCGTGTGGGACAGACTCAGGCCCTGGAGAGGAACCAAGCCCCCGGAGCGCCTGTCACACCACCTCGTGACTCGCGGACAATGCAGGCTGGCATCACGTCTGGAACATCGCGTGTGGGACAGACTCAGGCCCTGGAGAGGAACCAAGCCCCCGGAGCGCCTGTCACACCACCTCGTGACTCGCGGACAATGCAGGCTGGCATCACGTCTGGAACATCGCGTGTGGGACAGCCTCAGGCCCTAGAGAGGAACCAAGCCCCCGGAGCGCCTGTCACACCACCTCGTGAGTCGCGGACAATGCAGGCTGGCATCACGTCTGGAACATCGCGCGCTGAAGGCACGTTCCAGAAAGAAAAGAGTCGTGTGCAAGATCAAACGGAGGAACAGCGTCGTATGAACGACCATCTGGCGGAACTGAAACGTGCACAAGGCATGCTGGAAGCTCAAGTGCAGACTCAGGTTGAAGACACAACCATGGTGCAGTCCAACATGACCCACCTGCAAGCTCAACTACAGAGTGAAGTCATCCAGCCACTGAGATCCACTGTGAGTCAGCTGGAAACAGAAATGAGGTCTGGCCTCACCAACATTCAGGATGAAGTCAGCCAGCTGAGATCACATTTCAGTCAGACTACCCCTGACCTAACTCATCTCAGAGATGAAATGGGTCACATCCGCGAGGAGCTACGTGCCTCAGCCAGCCAGGTTCAAACACTGACGTCAGAACTCAGAACACTGGGTGCCAAGGTGACGACTAGCCTTGAAGCCTATGACAGACGATTGGGGGCGGCCCACGTTCAGGCCCAGCATAGACAATGTCAAGAGCAAACTGAGGTCGAACATCGCCTGACAATCAATATCACGACCGACGCACAGAACTCTAGAAGGCGGAAAACGGCAGCGGAGATCGTCACCATGGGGCGCCAGCTTCACACAGTCAGTCAGCAGGTGCAGGCACTACAAAGCCAGCTGGCGCGGCTATCCGTCCAGAGCGGCGGTCTCGGGATCACGGAGGTTAGCAGGTCCGGCCTTGACGTCACCAACCCGTCAGAAGCTGGCTCCACTTCCGGTATGTCTTCGGACGAGGATTAAATAAACGTGACCAGCGAGAAATATAACACTCTAATTCCAACCCGATCCACTTCAGGTCGGCCTAGAGTTGAATACTGAAAACAGTTTGACCCACCAAACAAAGCCCGCCATAAGCCAGATAGAGTCAGTTCTCACCAGTCTCCAGACACACAATGTAAAACCTAACCCTAGAAACTACGTGATGTGTTTGATATGTTAGAGGCCGGCTCCACACCTGCTTGATCTTCAGACAGATCCTGAAGCGATGCTCAAAACCAAACCAATCAACTCTGATGCTGTTGGTGTCCTGGTCTGTGATTTTGAACCTTTCGTCTAAACGGGGTAAGGTCGAAAATCGCAGACCAGCAAACACACAGACCCAGTTGTGGCCTGTCTCTAAACAGATCCTAAAACCTACGTCATCTGCAGTACCGGACAACTGTGTTTATGGCTACATCAAAGTACGACCGGTCTCCAGGGGAATCGTAACAAATCTACGTGGCCAGCATTACCGGACACATGTGTTTTTAGGCCAGCTCCAAGTCGGGTCGGTCTTCACAGGAATCGTAACCAATCCGCGTGCTAGGTCTGCATCACCGGACACATGTGTTTTTAGGTCAGCTCCAAGTCGGGTCGGTCTTCACAGGAATCGTAACCAATCCGCGTTCTAGGTCTGCATCACCGGACATATTTACACTTATCCTATTTAATCCCAAGACCGACTTCCCCACACTCTGGAGTTGTTGTCCAAAGGCTGCATGTCAATCCAAATGATCAACCATGAAAGTTCAAGGGTGTTGCCAAAATAGCTGGCGCCTCCGGGCGCCAAGCTATTCTGGCACCACCATTGAACTATCATGACTCACTTGGACAAATAATGTTGCGATGTCGTGTGTTTCTGGCAGCCTGACTTGATACGTTGTTTTTGTCGTGTTACTTGGCAGCCTAATGAGCTAAACATTCCGTGTTTAACACATTCCAGACGTCATACATCCGGATACGCGGTATAAGTCACGTATGCGGCACGTTTTGAATGAGTTAAACAGCGCAGTGATCGTGAAAGCTGGATAGTAGTGCAGCGACTTGTAAATGATTGAAATAAAGTCGCTCCATGCTGCTCGCCCTTGGCTGAATTCTCTTTGATGATCTGGTAACCTGTGTGTCTTGTGTGATGTCATCAAACCTAATGTGTGTGTTCATTGTTGGCAGTCTTCTCCCTTAACCCTTTTAGCTGTCGGTGGCGATTTTTTGTCGCGATGATTCCTGCAGGAAACAGCTGCCGACATCCAAAGGGTCAATATAGGTCAGCCTAGTGCTATTTTTTCCCTTGCTAATCATATTGTCGCTTTCAGTTATTAACGTGTAACATATGCGCAAAAGGCCATCGGGACGACGTCGGCCGCCATTGGCCCGCACACGGCCGTGCGCGGGCCAACGGCGGCCGACGTCGGCCCGATGGCCTTTTGCGCATTGGGTAAGACCTGTAGATCACATTTCAGAACAAATGTTTATGTCCATGCGGTGTATAGTTTTATTTTCAATCAAGGGCGACTTCGTTCCTACGGTAAACGTGTATCGTTGTGTATTTTGTTTTCTGGTTGTGCACAATTGTCGACTAGACACGCGATATTGTGTTACGATTGTGGTTTGTATCATACGTTGTGTGTCATAACTCTGTACTTTGTGCTGGTCTGTGATGTTGGACCTTACCGCTGGAAGCCATAACAGACACACCGCTTGAAGCCATAAATTTAATATACACACCCGGCTTGAAGCCATAATATACACACCGCTTGAAGCCATAATATACACACCGAATGAAGCCATAATTTACACAGCTTGAAGCCATAATATACACACCGCTTGAAGCCATAATATACACACCGCTTGAAGCCGTAATATACACACCGCTTGAAGCCATAATACACACACCTTGAAGCCATAATATACACACCGCTTGAAGCCATAATATACACACCTTGAAGCCATAATATACACACCGCTTGAAGTCATAATATACACACTGCTTGAAGCCATAATATGCACACCGCTTGAAGCCATAATATACACACCGCTGGAAGCCATAATGTACACACCGCTTGAAGTCATAATATACACACTGCTTGAAGCCATAATATACACACCACTGGAAGCCATAATATACAAACGCTTGAAGCCATAATATACACACCGCTTGAAGCCATAATATACACACCACTGGAAGCCATAATATACACACCTCTTAAAGCCATAATATACACACCGCTGGAAGCCATAATCTACACACCGCTTGAAGCCATAATATACACACCGCTGGAAGCCATAATATACACACCGCTTGAAGCCATAATATACACACCGCTGGAAGCCATAATGTACACACCGATTGAAGCCATAATATACACACCGCTTGAAGCCATAATATACACACCGCTGGAAGCCATAATATACACCCCTGGAAGCCATAATATACACATCACTGGAAGCCATAATATACACACCACTGGAAGCCATAATATACACACCGCTTGATACCATAATATACACACCGCTTGAAGCCATAATATACACACCGCTTGAAACCATAATATACACACCGCCTGAAGCTATAATATACACACCGCTGGAAGCCATAATATACACACCGCTTGAAGCCATAATATACACACCGCTGTAAGCTAATTTTGAAGGATACGGACTTCCAGCTCTCGCTGATTTCGTCCAGGCGGCGGTTGGGGATGGGGGTGGGGGTGGGGGTGGGGGGTTATGTTCCGACTGTGTGTCGCCGATGCTCGCGCCTCGCTTTGATCAATCTTTTGTCACGTCCGTCCGCGCCTTTGGAGGCTGGGTCATTGGGGGGGGGGGGGGAGGGGGTGGAGGGGAGAGCTGTTGTTCCCTTCCTTGTTCGTTGGTGGTGTCTGTCTCCTGCTTCCTCCTTTGGGGTCACAGCCCAAGGCCCGGATTTTAGGCCCGCACCCTACTTCCCCTTACTGATTGAGGGGGGGGGGGGATTTTAACTAACCCCCCTATAAGTGTTTCTGTATTTCTCTGGAGGGGGGAGAGTCCGAAATAGGTCAGGGATTGCTCAGGAAGGGAATTGCCGGGTCGTGGGTTCGAATCCCGTCCCGGTCCCGGTAGCTGGACTCACAATCCAGGGGAAAAAAACGGATTTGTTCAATAGCATGTCCGTTGAAAGGTCCTGGTAAATCAAAGTGGCACAGTTGGAGTGCGCCTGAGTTGATAAGTGTTCAGGTCATACTCCATAGGCAATAGATTTCCCTATCCCCATAACCCGCCCGTCAGGGCCGTCCATGATCACCTCGGTGCTGTGGACGTTAAACCCGAACTAACCAACCTGGAGGGGGGTGTTGTACCCTCCATTGCCCAGGGAGTGCATGGACGAAAGATGCTAAACCTCTCTGGGGTCCCTATTTATTTGGATGGGTGGCTACCGTAAGCAGACGAGCGGGGAGTCACGCGGTGTCGGAGTGCCATCTAGGGTACCTCGCCCCCCTAGGTTGTCTAGTTGGTGCATATTTCAAATACAAGATCTACATACGACAGGCCGATCCAGAGACGTCAATCTGTGGTGCACATTACGGCTGTCACACACGCTTTTGAACTGACTTCACCCAGGACCTACAACCCGTTTGTCAGAAATGTCTGACTGGTGGCGAATCGCCAAAATTTAATGAACGCCGGGCTCCCGCCGTACGCCTATTGTTTAACCGCCACTCTTGTAGCGCCATTTTTGTGCAGAGATCGACGACTGGTGCGGAGGGTCTCTTCAGAAAACGGCATCAATAGCCCGACCTGCGAAAGATTATGTAAAGCATTGCTATTGTCTTTAACCACGCGAGTCTCAGCTACAAAAATAACTGTTTTCCGTTGTTTTCTGTTGTGTAGTGCCGCTATTAGATGTTTTTTTTCTGCTTGAAGAGTGTGTGACTTGACAAAGAAATACTTTTCTTTCCAAATATCTTATATGTGTTATGATTTTGCTCAATGCAAACAAATTTTAGGGATCTGAAGACTTCCTGTACATAATTTCAAGTGGTAAAAGGGCAAAATGGCAACGCAATCGCGGTATACAAAGTGCGAGTGAATTTTTATGCTGTATGATCCAGTTCAGACTCTCTGTACGGTGCGGCACATTCTCCCCCTTCAACCCGGGGCGTACAACAGACATTCCCCAAACAGTGCCGGTGCCGCGTACATTTGCAGACTCCACCTCCCCACTTTGGCTTCGTGTACTTTGAGTTTGTCATTCTGGGGTCCACAACATGACGACAATAAGCACAGGGTATCAGATTTGCATATGAACTCGTTATTTGCGTATTATTGACAGTCTTCTCCCAGTTATTTGCACGTTCCTTGAACAGAAAGCAATCATCTCGCGCGCCTTTTGAGAAAACTTGTATACCAGCTATTGATATCTCTGTGGGGAGAAAACTTGTATACCAGCTATTCCTATCTCTGGGGGGGGGGGGGGGGGGGGGAGGGGGGGGGTGCACGGTAGACCTTCCTAGCTTGTGGACTATATCTCTGCGGGGGGGAAACCCGGCTACTTAACCCATATCATACTGAGGTTAACAGCTTCAAATTTGTACACTGCCATATGCAAGCTACATTATAGTACTTACAGATAGGGATAGAGACCAAGGGCTTTAGTTCAAGGGTGGTGCCAGAATAGATTGGCGCCTAGAGGCGCCAAGCTATTCTGGCACTACCCTTGAACTATTTTAGTCAAACTTATTTCACACACTGGTGTATTCCGAATGATAAGGGTTGAGCAAAGCAGGCGGCATTTATGCTTCAGAAAAGTGAACTCATTGTCAATTCAATGTCGAAGATCCCAGCCGTCCACGGAACCTACACACAGTGGCTTTAGCAAGAGGCATAGATCCTCATGAGCCCCCGCAACTGCGGGGCGGAGGCTCATGAGGGTCTATGTCTGTTGCTGTTCACGTGTGTTTCGCCATGACGTCAGAGAGTTGTCCCGCCTTACTTGACTGCACTGGTGTGAATAAGTTTCCCGACAAAGTTGTGTAGTCTAAAGTTAAACGTTCTTTTTATGATTAGAATGCTGATTTTAATACTTATCTCAAACTGGTGCTTAACCCCTTGCCTGTCGAGAAAAACTGAACGCGATCTGACAGCAAGAGGTACAGATCGTCATGACCCCCCGCGGCTGAGCGTGCTGATGAGGATCTATTCCTCTTGTGTCCATGTTCTTTGGACAGTGATGATTTTTGGTCGGGCAGTGAACGCAGATTCCTGAAACGAAATTGATGTCGAGAAAGAGTTAATTTGGGACGTGTTAGTATATGAGCGTTTGAAGAAATTAAAAGGTGGCAAGTTAAAATGGCTTCCATCGTCCACATGCAAGCAACACGCGGCTATCTCGCCAAAGTAAGCCGCGCTAAACAGATAGTGTTGTAGTTCAGTAGTGTCTCTGTACAAACATTGTCATTTTGTGTGCCTTGTGCACAAATGATGTCCTTGTACTGTCGAGTGTATTGCGCATTATCTGCATGTCATATGCCGTGTGTCAGTGTTACAGGCTATTATCACTGGCTTTTTTGACATAATAAAACTTTCGAATTGGTCAATGGGTCTCAGTCATAACACTCTATCTGCACGTTTATAACCTTTCTAGGCCGCCTTGAAACGACAG
>BTPG01000004.1:5117906-5137906 GCA_036245525.1 Semisulcospira habei
GTCTAGTCTGTACTTCAGGTACACTCCCTTCTCAAGGTCGCGTACTGCATGGGTCAGGACACACGTGAAGAACAGGTTGAACATCACGTGGGCAAGGACACAACCTTGTTTCACGCCGTTGGAAATGTCGTAGGGTGCGGATGTGTCGCCGTTTGACTGGACAACTCCTACCATTCCATCATGGAAGAGGCGGATGATGTTGGTGAACTTCCTGGGGCAGCCGAGCTTTGCGAGGATGACCCAAAGTGCTTCTCTGTTCACGGTGTCGAATGCTTTGGTCAGATCTATGAAGACAGCGTAGAGGTCCATGTGCTGCTCGATGCATTTCTCCTGGACCTGTCTTACAGAGAAGATCATGTCGACTGTGCTGCGGCCGGGTCTGAAGCCACACTGAGCCTCTGGGAGTGCTTCCTCAGATACAGAGCTGATCAGGGGGTTGAGGATGACTCTCGCAAGGATCTTGCCAGCAATGGACAAGAGTGAGATCCATCGGTAATTGGCACAGTCTGCTTTGCTGCCCTTGTTCTTGAACAGGGAGATGATTGTAGCATCTCTAAATTCCTGTGGGTTGTTTTCCTCTGCCCAGATGCATGTCAGAATGTTGAGGAAGGCGTCAAGGGTCTCAGGTCCAGCTGCTCTGAAGAGCTCTGCGGGGATGCCGTCCATGCCTGCAGCCTTGCCGGAGCTAGTCTGGTTAATCGCTTTTTTGACCTCGTCCAGGGTAGGCGGGAGATCAAGGCCATCCTGAGTCTGCTTCTGGGGAATCATGTCCAGGGCCGCGGGGTCGACACTGGAATCCAGGTTCAGCAGAGAAAATATGTTCTCTTCAGCGCTCAGTGATGCTGCCTTTGTCCTTCAGCAAGGTGAAGCCGTCGGAAGAAAAGAGAGGGGTTGTGCTGGGTCTGGCAGGGCCGTAGACAGCTTTCATAGCGCTGAAAAACTTCTCTGAGTTGTTGGATTCAGCAAAGTGTTCAAGTTCTTTTGCCTTGCTGTCCCACCAGGTGTCCTGCATGTTGCGGATCTCTCTCTGGGCTTTTCTCTGGAGGTGTCTGAAGCGGTCTTTCTTAGACAATGAGTTGATGTCGTTCTGCCACTCTATGAAGGCACTGCGCCTTTGCTCCAGGAGCTTGTTGATCTCTTCATTGTTCTCATCGAACCAATCCTGGTGTACCCTCTGCTTGGGTACAAGTACGTCTTTGGCAGACTCCGTCACCATCCCACAATTCATTTGGGTTGCCAGTCAACGGTCCATGGGCAGTTAGCAGGTCTTCAAGGTGGGACTGGAAGTTTTCCTTGACGTCCGTGCGCTTCAGCTTGGCCAGGTTGAATGAAGGTCGGGTGAGCTTCAGCCTTTTCCTCTGTGCTGGTGCAATGTGCAGGTTGAGGACAGACCGCACCAGCCGATGTTCGGTCCAGCACTCGGCTCCTCTCATGGCTCTGGTGATTCTGACATCACGAGTATCCCGCTGGCGGACAATGACATAGTCTATGAGATGCCACTGCATGGACCTGGGATGCATCCATGTTGTCTTGTACTTACTAGCCAGCCTGATTAGGGTGTTGGTGATGGCGATTCCATTCTCAGCGCACAATGTCAGCAGCAGCAGGCCATTGCTGTTCATCTTGCCCAGCCCGGCGCACAAAAATAAAGACGGACAAACGGCGCTTATTACTACTCTCTGTGGGCTCGTGTAGCGACAGGAATCCATCTTCTTCTACTCGAACCCACCCTTTGATCCACACACACTGCCACACAAAAATAAAGACGGACACTGACACGGCGGTTCCCGCCATTCGTAAACTCTGTGGTCTGGCGTTAGTTCGTAGACCAATAACATACCAAGGAACAGCGCTTGGAGTCCCTCATCTATGTTAAAACGTGTAGAAGTGGTGGCGCACAATTATCTGACAAAGGAGGAAGAAAATAAGGCATAATATTAATGCTATAGTGTCCAAAGCTGTTCTGCTACCTGAAAGTAGGTTGCAACTTTGAAGCAAAGCGTCACTGTTTGACGCTTGTCTTCGAATCGACCAATTCGGGACCGGACGCCATTTTGGTTTTGTAAATTTGCGGCGGAAATCATGAGATCGGTCATGTGATCCCCAGTTTAAGAATAGTAACGCGCTTGCTAATGTAAAAGAGCTCGTGCGTGCATAATCGAAAGAAAAGACGACAATAATAATATAAAAAATAATGCGTTTTCAATGATCTGATTGTCTGTTGTTTACCATGGTAGATGTGTGTCTTGTGCCGGCTACTGTGGAAGTATCTCGTCAGTAGACCAAGTGCATTCCATGGAACAACGTCAGGTTGGAGTCCGTATCGTACGTTAACAAGATGAGGATTTCATCCCAAAGTCTACGTATTGTTTTGAGTTTAGATGCGTTTATCTTTTAGGAACATTCAGAGTTGTTCATATTTTTAGGCTTATTATGCTGATCGGCCATTTCCCTCCTCTCTAAGCCAGCCTCTGATCAACACACACGTCGGTGCACACAAATAAAAGTCGGACACACGGCGCTTCAAGCCATTAATACGTTCTGTGGGCTCGTGTAGCAACAGGAATCCATCTCCTACTCTAACCCACCCTCTGATTCACACAAACTGGCACACATAAATAAAGACGGACACACGGCGATTCCACCATTTGTAAGCTCTGTGGTATGGCGTAGCCGGCATAGCTATTTTGAAGAAGAATAATAGCATGAGCAACGAAATGACGACACTTAAAGCTTCACGTCATGACATCATTAGTCCCACGACGCTGTGTTAAAGTGACGACTCGATGTAGTTATACGCCACTAATCGCAGTACTAACATTTGACGTATCAGAGAATCAACTTTGCAATTTTCTTGCAGATTTTCACCCCTATAGCTTACAGGTCACAATTTAACCTAATCCTACCCCAGGGCCGGGACAAACAGCAGGCTGATGCAAACACTGTTTATGAAAAATCATGAGGATATTAATGCGATGATAATGTGGGTTTTTTTTTTTCGTAAAAAGAAAAATGAAAGTTATGTTAGCTGTTTTACAAATCACTTCGAAAAAGTTGTGCAGAAAATTGTCTGATTTTCATACCTAGGGCATACAGGTCACAACTGACCTAATCGTACCCGACACCCGAGACAAACTGTAGGCTTATGTTAAATATCGTATACGAAAAAGCATGGGGTTATTAATGAGAAGATTGTTTGTTTGTTTTCGTAAAAAAGATTCAGTTGTTTAAGTTTAACCCATATATTTCGTGAAATTAATCCCTAAAAAGTAAAATATATTAAAAAAAATAATTATCAATCAAAAAGTTCTAGAGGTACAAAGCTGTTTAACGGAAAATATTTAGTAAAAATAAGAATATGATGGGATGAACCATAACCCACAAATTCCCTTCTATATTAGTGCTGTCTTCGCTGTCAAGGGTCTCAACCTTTTGTCTTTGACTTTTTTTCCGATGTTGAAATAGCTCCTTTTGAAAAAAAAACTCGTATATGTGCCAATGCGTCATATTAAAACCTATAAAAGGGCGCGCGCAGTGCATACGCGTCATTGGTTTGTCAAACGTCATTTGTCATGACGTATACTTTTTGCTTTTACATAATTTTATATTTAAAGTTATATGAGTTTCTCTTTCGCTTCAAGACTCGGGAAAATGGTGACATAACTAGAATTTTACGGTACAAATTCAGTCTTGCTATAATTTGTGTGAAACTAGGTTGATTTTACTTAGCTCACCAGTACTGCCGGATTTTGTCCATAATCATGTCAATGTTTTTTTGTGTTTTAATTTTTTTCTAAAAAGAATTTTTTTTTAAAAGAAGTTGAAAGGGTAGAAAGCTGACTAACGAACTCATCCAATGCATTTCTTCAAACGAGCTATATCGGGTCACCAGCATGATCTTCTGAAAGCGCGACGATGTGTGTGTGTGTGTGTGCGTGTGTGCGTTCTTGCGTGTGTGCGTGTGTGTGTGTGTGTGTGTGTGTGTGTGTGTGTGTGTGTGTGTGTGTGTGTGTGTGTGTGTATGTGTGAAGAAGCAAATCCGTCACCACGCTGACATACTCTAAATATGACGTAATTCTCTCTCTCTCTCTCTCTCTCTCTCTCTCTCTCTCTCTCTCTCTCTCTCTCTCTCTCTCTCTCTCTCTCTCTCTCACACGCGCATCTCCAACAGGCATAAATACTCATGTGCCAAGAGGGCGCACGAACATCTATGCCTCTTGAGGATGTTTGGAGCATGCGCATTCACGCACGCACACTCACGCGCAAACTGTGTTTGTGTGTGTGAGCGTGTTAGTGCGTGCAGTGCGCGCGCTCCAAACATCTCCAAGAGACATAGATCCTCATGCGCTCTCTGGGGATCAGGATATATGCCTCTTGGAGATGCACGCATGTCTGTGTGAGAAAGAGAGACTTCGGCTCGCGCTAAAGAGAATTACGTCATATTTAGATTATTATGTCAATGTCTGCGTGGTGATGGAGTTACCTCTTTTACGTCACCGCCACTGTCTGACTTTCTCTAAAAAGTCAAGTTTTTTTTTAACTGTTTTAATTTTTTTATGAAAAGAATTAATTTTTTTATTACGAAATTGAAAGGATACTTAGCTGGCTAACGGACTGATCTAATTTGCTATATCCAAAGTTTTAAGTAAATATAACAAAAATTAAGGACTCTAATCTGAGTCAAAAGACTTCCTATAAACGGTTATGTCTTAGATGAGACATTTTGCTAAAAGTTCCTTCTGCGAATGAAGAAAAGTAGCGACTGATCTCTCTGTTTGTTTGTCTTTTTTGACAAAAGGTATTTACCCAAAATATTAATAAATTGTGTTGTAGACGTCTTTTCTAAGCGTGTTGCTTTCCCCGTTGGGTACTTCTTTGCATTTTACACGATTGGCAGTCACTTTTTTGATCTGGATTGCTTATTTGACATCATGGACATGCTATTAAATTCGCCCAACCGCGACACGTCTTAAAACGTCCCTTCTATAAATAGAAGGGACATAAAAATTACGGACTCCAGTGTGGATCAACCGGTTTTTGTGAAACGGACATTTTCTCGCCAAGTTGTTGATGTGACGTCATTCAGACTTGATGAGTGACATCAGCACTTTGTCCGTCACTGCTGGTCACACACACCAAGCACGTGTATGAAGGAGATATTGTGAAATATTAAAACATGTTTGCATGTGGACAGGACCTTCAAGCTTATGACGTTTAATGTCGTCAAATGAATGACGTTTCTGATTTTCTTATTCTGTGTTCCTAGAAGAGTTCCACTCACGCGTACCACGGTCGGCAAAAAAACTTTTCATCTGTCTCCTCACATGGAGTTTGAAAAGAAGGGTAGGGAAGTCTCATCAGAGAGAACATCGAGAACACGTTGACACATTTTAGCCAGAAATATCCAGCCTGGAGCAAATCGCTTTAACACCTCCTAGGCGTCACAATTTCTTATGTTTCTGTGTGTGTGTAAGTTTGTGCGCGCGCGAGTGCGTGCATGAGTGCATGCATGTGTGCGTGCATGCATGCGTATTTACTTGTGTTCGTGTGTGATAGTGTGTGTCTGTGCTCGTGCAAGCGCGTGCGTGAGTGCGTGGATGTGTGCATGTGTACGTGCGTGCCTGCGTATGTACTTGCGTTTATGCGTGTGCGCGCGCGAGTGTGTGTGTGTGTGTGTGTGTGTGTGTGTGTGTGTGTGTGTGTGTGTGTGCATATATAATTTCATTTTAATTTATTATAATAATTGTCACCATCTTTACTAACCACAGAACATTAGGAACACAGGCATAGGAAGATCGGTTCGTACACGATTACCTCTGTAACACGGGGTATGCATGGGATGCTGATTGTGTACTCGATCAACTCTATATCACGGGTAGTGACACAGTCATGCGATGCTGGCTGTGTAATCAACCACCTCAATAACACGGGAAGTGGGCACAGGCATGGGATGATCGTAAGGTAATCGATCACCTCTATTACACGGGTTGTGGGCACAGGCATGCTATGATCCTTGTCGAATCGATCACTCATATAACAAGGGTTGTGGTCGCAGGCGTGGAATGTCTGCCAAAGATCAAGTATGAAGTCAGAAACGCAAGTTGAAAAAGGCTTCTAAAACTGACTTCAGACGCGCTGGGCGATTGTCCGTCCCCCTCCATATCCCCCCCCCCCACCCCCACACACACACCCGGAATGACAAGTGGGAAGGTGTCGTTCTGTCTGCTGTTTTCTTTCGCTACCTCCCCCCACCACATCCCCTTACACACTTCCCCTTAAAGTTCCCCTCCCCCACCCACATCCCCTCCTCCTCCCCTCCCACCCCACGCACATCTGATCATCAATGATACTTGGCTGTAAAGGACCGGTACACCACTCTCCAACTATTCACCATCAGACGTTTGTCGTGAGATTGATCTGCTCAGTAAATCCAGAATAGCAGCTACGTCACTGTTGCGTGGACTACTGTGTGTGACTAGATCAGGCTGACATGTGTAACTCTCCCTTCGCCTCCAAACTGACAGTGGGGAACTGGAAGCTAGCGTGTTGACAGTTCAGACACATCACACGGCCTGTATAAGGTAAGAGCACGTTGTTCATAGTGTCACGTTCACAGAGCCACACAGCTGGTCTGTGCTTGATCTGTGTGTCCACACAAGTCAAATCTCAACACTGGTAGTGGTGTCACTCGCTGTGGTAATTTACAGTAACCAGGGGCGGATCAGGTATCTGAGGTGGGGTGTGGGGGTGGGCTGTGGTGTGGTGGGATGTGGGGGTGGGGGGGGGGCGGGGGGAGAGTGGGGGTATTTTTAATATGTCACAGGTGTTGTCCAGAGCTGAATCGACAAACCAAACGGTCGCGCTAGCTCGATCCGACTCTCTAAATATCAGACGATAAATGGGGTAGTGCTGAGGCTAAAGGAGAGGGGTGGGTGCGGGTGGTGGTGGGTGTGGGGTTGAGGGTTGAGGAGTATCATATTGTGATCCCTTTCACTACTGCCACTAGCAACAAACTTGCAGATCACAGAGTACACATTTGGTGGGGCAGGAGAGCTGGAGTGAGATTTTGTCCGACAGGCTCAGTTCTTCACATGACCAGGAACATATTTGTCTCATTCTCAATTTTTTGTATGCGGTGTGTCGTTAGAATGCGATGTGTATTGTGTTTGTATTCTTCGTCGCTCTCATTAAGTCCCTTCTATTTAAAGAAGGGACTTTTTAGGACAAGGGGCGCGGTGGGGCCAATTTAATTGCACGTCCATGATGTCAAAATTGGCCAGGCTAAACCTCTAACAATTGACGTAACAAGATAAAAATTACGTCATGTCTAGTTACGCTAACTCGCTGCTGAACATATATTTGGCGCGAAGCGCCGTATGTGCGTATGTATGTATGTGCGTATGTATGTATGTATGTATGTATGTATGTATGTATGTATGTATGTATGTATGTATGCATGTGTGTGTGCGTATGTATGTAAACAAGAAAATCTCCGATATTTCTGTATATACAAGCTTGAAACTTGGGGAAATACTTTCTTAAAGGGGTGGCTAAGAGAGCCTCCGAGCATATTGTAATGGAATGTCTCATTTAAGACAAAAACAGCCGTTCATAGGAAGTCCGTTGGCCCAGATTAGAGTCCGTAATTTTTGTCATATTTATTTGACCTTTTGCATAAAGCCAGTTTGGAGAAAATCAATGGATGACTTCGTTAGCAAACTTTGTAACATTTCAACTTCTTTAACCTAAGGTAACATTTTTTTTTTCAGAAAAGAATTAAAACACTAAAAAAACTTTACTTCTAGAGAAAGTCAGACAGTGGCGGTGATGTAAACGAGGCAACTCCGTCACCACGCAGACATTGACATAATACTCTAAATATTGACGTCGTTTTCTCTTGCGCGTCCGGTTCTCTCTCTCTCTCTCTATCATATCAAAAAACTAAATTCACTATACAAAAGAGCCATTAAAAATGTAGACATAAGACCCATTCCTACCGCTGTAAAACTGCAAAATCTCAAACTTCTTGGCCTTCGTCAACAACTCGTTTACAACAAGTGCATACTTATGTTTAAAATTCTTCACAAGAAAGCTCCACAGTATCTAACAGCTAAATTTACTCAACAACGACAGTGTGAAAGGTCCTCGAGGAACAGTACTCTTCGATTACCACTACCTCGCATTGACTTATTCAAATCAAGCCTAGCCTTTTCGGGACCACTTTTATGGAATTCACTTCCTCAACATTTAAAAACACTAACCCACCTTTCCTCCTTTAAAACAAAACTACACATATACCTGATGGAAACTGCTTAGATATATTATTTTTATCCTGTCATTCTGGTGAAAGGTTATGTATATTATGTTAGTGCGTGCATTTATACAGCTGTAAAGGTGTGTGTATTTATGTTTGTTTCTTGGTACTTTGTGCTTGTTTTTGCTGTACTATGATTTTTTTCCTTTGTAATTTGTGCTGAGGAGTGTTACTTTCTTTTTTTTTGTATTTGTTTATTGCTACCTTAGTAGTATCATTTTCTGTACTGCGTGTGTCTGTACTTATTTAGTTATGATTTTTGTTTGCGTAAAATTTTTGTTGTTGTTGTTGTTTGTCTTCATTATATTTCATGTTGTAGTACTTTAGAAACGGCAAGTTTGAAAATGACGTATTTGTATCTGTCAAAACTTCTACCGTTATGTAATAAAGTTTCATCATCATCATCATCATCTCTCTCTCTCTCTCTCTCTCTCTCTCTCTCTCTCTCTCTCTCTCTCTCTCTCTCTCTCTCTCTCTCTCTCTCTCTCTGGAGTACCCTCCCTTACCATCTACTATGACAGCGAGCCATCTTTCAGCGCCTAATACCAGAGGATGGGAGAAGAGGGGATTAGCCCTCACTGCCTCCCCTCTTGATTCACATCAAGTTCAGGCGCTAAGTGTTAGCATTGCACAAGCCATATTGCAATTCTACTCACAGCAGTAACCCCCACCGCACCCCATTACCCTCCACCTCGCCGCACGCCCCCCTCCGCCCTCCCCCCTTTCCGCCCCTACCCCCCTCCCCCGGTGTAATTAGGGAAGTTAGGGATGTTTGTTTGTTGTAGCGCAGACTGCATCATTTTGTTGGTTCGCGTTGTAGGACACTGCAAGCTGAACGTGGACATTTGTGAATTCAGTGCCAAGTGCCGTTCACATATAATAATATGAATATATAAAACTGTCGTTAAAAAGTGTTCGTGACTGCTCGGGTGGACAGAGTTTCTGCGTCATTTGAATTTTTCTTTTCTTTTAGGTTGTGTGCTATTTTTCTCATTTGCATTCTCTATCAGGAAATAATAAGATTATGTGTCATTTGCTTTCGTGACACAAAGACGTCAGTGACTTGACCTTCATTGTTGATGAGAAAAAACAACAACCAAACATTATAGGCCTAACATCGTGTCTTTAGAGCGAGTGTTTACGACGTCCAGTGTAGTTCTTCACGATACAGATTAATTACACTGTATACGGAGTCGCTTGAAGGACTTTCTCTAGCGAGCTCTGCAGTCTCATTGACGATATTTTCGTCAAAAGTGTGGACTATAGTTTTCAATGCTACTGTCTGTTTGTGTTAATATTCATTAGTTGCACGAATCACAGCCACACAGACTCTTACTGTTACTTGTGACAATTGCTGAAAACTAATTTTCTCCGGATTTTAATCTTTTGTTGATTCGGGGTGTGAGACATTGAAGAGTACCTGGGATATTTTAGTCCCCACGGACGTGTCAGTAAGCCTTCTGGAGGCCTATTCCCCTGCGTACAGTGATTACGCCTCTAGTATTTGTTTATTGTGTTTATTGCGCTTAGAATAGTTTAGTTAGTGATTTTATACTTTTTATTTGTATCATTATTATTATTTTCTATTTGGCACGTGTTACGGATACATTCTGTTGATTTTCTTCTTTTTTGTTTTTCCACAAACACATGAGTGGCGTAAAACTCAAGACGAAAGATCTCCGCATTGGTCATCTCAATATTTACCATCTTTGCAATAAGTTGCCTGACATATGTGTTTATCTAAATGGAGCAGACCCGTTTCATATTTTTGGACTGTCTGAAACACGTCTCAATTCAAATGTATCAGATATATCCATCCAAGTTCCTGGATTTACTGTCATGAGACGTGATCCTACGGCCCATGGACAGACAGGATTAGCTGCTTATGTTCACTCGTCTATTCAAGATTTTATACGTAGACGACATGATTTAGAAACCAAAGATATTGAGTGTATGTGGCTAGAACTGAAGTCCCCCCAATCTCCATCATTTCTTATTGGCCTTCTGTACCGCAACCCTGCTGCGAACTTTGAGTGGTATGATGATTTCCTTAGTATGTGTGATAAAGCTTGTAATCCCAACTCCAATGTCATCAGTCTTCATGGGAGACTTTAACATAGACATGCTAAAGCCTCACCATGCGTGGGACTCTACGTTAACGTTGTTGGGTCTGCAACAGTTAATCACTTCACCCACACGGATCCCACAAACAACATCCACACTCATAGATCATATATACACAACCAAGCCAGAGTCTGTTCATAATGTATCTGTCGGTAACCTAAGTATCAGCGACCACTTTCCCATCCGCTGTACGTGGTCTACTAAACTCCCTAAAGCAAAGAAAGGATGCCATACGTATATCACCTACCGCTCCTTTAAAAGTTTTAATGAAAGCGAGTTTCTGTTTGATCTTAACAGCGCACCTTTTGATGAAGTATTTAGTAAATTTGACCCTGACAGCGCTCTGTCTGTCTGGTATACCATCTTTCTTAAGATCTTAAATAAACATGCGCCCCTGCGGAGGAGACGCGTCAAACACGCATCACTCCCGCCGTGGCTTACTCAAGACATCATTCAAGCCATGCGGGTGAGAGATGATCTGAGACAGCAGAAGTGCTTCACTGAATTTAAGCGTGAGCGCAATCGCGTAAAATCTCTTGTGCGACAGTCTAAAAAATCTTTCATTGATCGCTTGATTAAACAAGACAAAGACATGTCCACGCTCTGGCGCGCTATGGCCGTAGTGACTTAAGGCAAGTGTAATAAATCTCCTTTAATCCCTTCTGATCTGACTGCAGACATGTTTAACGACCATTATTTTCCTCTCAGTTGCCGAGTCTCTTGTCCCTTCAGAAGCAAGTTTTCAGCCCTACTCTTGCTCAGACAGACTAGTTGACTTTTGTAGAACGCGAACTGCAGGATCTGATCCTTTCGTGATTCCACCACTGGCAGTGCACGAAGTCGGTAGGACAATTAGTTCAATGACGAATAAGAAATCGTCCGGGCCAGATGAAATCAGCCCCAAAATACTTAAATTAGCTATTCCTTATGTTATTGAAACAATAACCTTTATTTATAACTTGTGCATTCAAACAAATATTTTCCCAAAGGAACTTAAAAAAGCCAAGGTTATACCCCTCCCGAAAACAAGAGTTATGACTGATGTTAATAACTATCGTCCCATATCACTATTGTCCATCCTTAGTAAACCACTTGAACGGCATATCCATAAACATCTCTTGGAATATTTAGAAAATCATACATTAATCCACCCCCTTCAGTCGGGATTCAGACCAAAGCACATCTGTCACACGGCCCTAGCACGTCTAACTTATGTGTGGCTACGCTCAATAAATCAGGGTGAATTTACCGGCGCTGTATTTATTGACTTACGAAAAGCCTTTGATCTTGTGGATCATAAACTTCTACTTTCCAAGCTAAATGTGTACTTCGGTAGTTCGTTTGGCAATAAATGCATTTCTTCCTCAATTAACTACAGCCAGAAATCTCTTTACCACCATGGCACAACTCCACTTTTTGCCTCATATCTTAGCGACAGACAGCAGCGCGTCATGGTCAATGGATCATACTCCTCAAGCGGATTAGTAACACGGGGAGTTCCCTAGGGTTCAGTCCTAGGGCCTCTTCTGTTTTGCCTCTTTATAAATGACCTGCCTGTACATTTGACTAGCGACAAAATTTCATGTGATTTATTCGCTGATGACGCCACACTTCACACCCCATACAAGAGTATTGATTCTTTAAATGGCCGTTTGCAGCAGGGTTTGAGCGAAATATCCACTTGGTGCGCAAACAATGAAATGATTTTAAATCCTTCCAAAACGGAATGCATGACGATAGCAACCCGTCAGAAGCACCAGCTCAAGCCACTTACACTCAGCCTGACTATCCATAATGACATCGTTAATCAGGTCACGGAACACCGATTACTTCGTGTAATTCTTGATGACCAAATGAAGTGGCAATCACACATAAATGCTGTATGTAAAACTGTTGCTAGAAATGTTTTTATGCTTTCAAAGTTGAAGTACTTTATCGATGCTGATGCTCGCAAGTTATTTTACAATGCACATGTCAAATCCCACATCGATTATGCGTCCACGATATGGGATGGCAGCGGTGACATACACTTAAAGAGGCTTAACTCCCTGCATCGGAGAGCAGCGAAACATATCCTGCCTGATTCAGCCCTAACAACTGATGAAAGACTTGAAAAACTGAAAATGCTACCTCTTAGCAAGCATCACCTCTTAAACAAGGGTGTGGTTATGTATAAAATATGGAATGAGATTCACCCAGAATATCTTTGTAAGCTCTTTACCAAGGCAAGTTCAGGTTATTCTACTTCAAGACGAAACTTTATTACACCTCGCCCCAGGATAGATCTCTTTAAAACCAGTGTATCTTTCTCAGGCGCATCTTTCTGGAACACACTACCAACATGTATAACACACGCTAGCTCCCTCTCCTCTTTCAAGGAATGCCTCCTCAAGTACTTGTCAGCTGATACATAATCTACCACAAGTATTCGTATCAAACATGTGCTTATCGTATAATCAGTGCATGCTGCCGTATGGTTTGTGCATACTAATAATAATCGCCTAATTACATAATTCAACTTTCTATTATAATCCAAATAATTTTTGCTGTCTGAAGTGAATTTTCACTATGATCCAAATGATTTGCTTCGTTTATAGGTCAAGTTATCATTAGCGCGTGTTTGTGTGTGCGCGCGAGCGTGTATGTGTCAGTGTGCGCGCGTTGCGTGTACTTTCTATTTTCGTTTGTTTTTTGTATGACCGAATGAATGAATGAATTTTGTTTATGTCTCTTCATGTTTATTTTTTCCTAATTTTTCTTTGTGTAATTTGGTACTATTAGTATTACAATTATTATCCTGTGTTGTAGAGTAGCAACGGCAAGTATGAAAAATGGCACACGTGCTAATTACTTTATCCGTTGAGAAATAAAGTTTCATTTCATTTCATTTCATTTCTCTCTCTCTCTCTCTCTCTCTCTCTCTCTCACTCTCTCTCTCTCTCTCTCTCTCTCTCTCTCTCTCTCTCTCTCTCTCTCTCTCTCTGCGCCACCAGGGATCCAGCAGCCCTCCACACTGTATTAGCTGCGAGATAATATTTCATTTATTGTGGCTGTGATTCCAAATGTGTACTTCTGTTGGTGCCAACTTCGTCATGTAAATACCGTGCATAAACTGTGCATCGTTGGTGACCCTGTCCAGTAACGGTCAGTTGCAATTTTTACCGTTTACTGAAGTCCTGGACCGCGCAATCCACACACCAAATCTAATTCATTCCAGACTCTAATTGCTCTAGTGTGAGTTCGTGTTCGAACTGTGCATACGTTTCTATCATTTCGAACGGATTTCCAGTGCCGCTCTTCTCACTAGCTGTGATTTGTGTGATAGCCGTATATTTTACTTTTGGTTCTAACCTGTGTCATTTACTGTTGCTCTACATAGTGATATGCTTCAATTGGATCTAAAACATGGTCTCTAGGAGTCGTCTCGTTGGTGCAACAACGAGTTCTCTCCCTATTGTCGATTGTCGCCCTTGATAATTGAGGTTCCCTGGCAGCGCAAAGGTACTATAATTTTCAACGAGTTCTCTCCCAGTTCTTAATTGTCGTCCTTGATATTGAGGTTGCCTGGCGGCGCATGGGTACTGTAAAGAACTGATGAGATGGAACTACTACTCTATTTCACCTAAGCAATACTGAGCATGCTAAAATGAAAGTACCTCCACCTTCTTGCCCCCATCTAACTCGTCTACACCTTACCTATCCCTCCATCCATCCACTATTCTGACCCCGTTCTCAAAATCAACTCCCCACCCACCCCCACCCCGCCTCTTTTTTTTTTTTTTTTTTTTTTTTTTTTTTTTTTTTTTTTTTTTTTTTTCCATAGCATGGCATGTTTCTCCCCGGTCCAGTCGTGTCAGCCTACCCTCCAGTCCCAAACCCCCTCCCAATCACCTAATTCCAAAGATCCCATTGTGAAAGACACTCTCGATGAAAAACAGAAAGTGTTCAATGACACAAATATCCATGTTCTGAAACGCTGGAGAAAGGCCTTGTCGGTTCGCTATGTTCACCTTCTAGAGTCCACTAACAGTGGGTTTGACGTGACTTGGAAGGATGTGGACTTTGACAATAACACTATCGACCGCACTGACTTCAGTGTTCGTACAAGGGCAGCAGGAATTCCTAATACACTTGCCAAGACATTCGTACAAGTGAAACGGGCGGGCGTCAACTACATTACTGTGACCCTGTATTACAAACGGAAGCGTAGCATGGGAGGAACCTGTCTGATCCAGGGAATACGAGCTGAAGAGTGGGTGAAGACGGAATTCCACCAGCTGTGTGCCCTGGTCAGGTCACTACAGAACGGGAACTTTAACGAAGATGATGTGCCCCCGCCAACATTCAGTCACCTACCCCTGTGTTCTAGCTGCGAGCCACAGCACCCCCCATATCCGCACCAGTCCTCATCCTCCACTGCAGTGTGTGATTTCACATCCACTGAGGCGAGGGATAACAGGGTTGTTAGCAACCAGACCACATCACCCTTCACAGTCACACCATCCTTCACCTCCCCCACCATCTCCCCTAGTGCATCACGTGGGTTGTTGCTCGACGTCTCCTTGGCAGACACTCCCATCACTCCCACCCGCTCCTCTCTAACGGAAACCTCAGGAGTTTCGCTCCTAATGCTGATACCGAAGGGGGATAACATGCTAAGGCCGATCTCGCCCCAGCACTTGTCATCGTCGGCAGATCGTGTCTCCTTTACAGCCACACCCCCTACAGATTCAGCGTGTGTTGTTCCTGTTATTGCAGCCGTGAATGATTTGCAAGTGTCATCTCCTGGCATGCAAACCCTCCTTCCCGCAACTGACTTTGAGATCAGCCCGTCAGAGGCAGAGTTACACACCGTGACTTTGCTCCCTGCGTCTCGACCAGCTTCCTGTCCACCTGAGATAACCAACAGCAGCGACCCAGGTATGACCCAGGCAGCCGCTCATGTTATCTCCATGAACACCGTGCTCCCTCTCCGACATCTTGCCGCTCTACCAGCACTACAAAATTCATCACAGTTGTACTCCCGCCTACACGATGCTCTTAATATCATCGCGGGTCTTCGTGCTGATGTAGACACTTTGTTTAAAGGGCTGTCAGCGGCTCTCGTCAAGATTGATCAACTTGACAGCCACATCCGCGATGAAGCAGTGAGGAGAGCCAAGGATCTGCAAGCCACTGAGTCCTGCATGGGCGAGATGTTGTCTAGTCTCGACGAAAGGATAAATAGTGTCGAATCAGCTCAGCACGCTATGGACAGCACTGTAAACGGTTTATCCACGGCTAAACAGAATCACAAGCAGCGCCTCCGAGATCTGCAAAAGAAACTGAACAAAGCATCAGCCCATACAAACAGTCGATCAGTGACTGATAACTCTGACAGTACACCTACACCTCTGTCTGCTGCCCTTGACAGCAGTACCTCTCAGAGGTGTGCAATAGACATAGAAACAGTTACATCCCCACTTTCCGCCCCTCCGCTTCTTACACAAGACGACATCATGGCTGTGTCCCTCCAGGCCATGAGAGTGGGCGAGAACGAAAGCCGGGAACGCCGCATTCCTGTCCGGATAACCGCCGGCCAGCCCGAGATCATCAACCAAACTACTGAAGCCAGCGGCGAACAGCCGCAAAACAACAGACCGTTTCACAGGCTGTCTCCGGAGGAACAGATACTTCAACACTCGGTATTCGCCGACACCAATACTCTAGTTATCGGAGACTCCGTTGTTCACTACATCAAGGCGGAGAAGATGTCTACGTACCCAGAGGAAAAGGTGCAGGTCATATCTGTGTCTGGCCTGAAAACTCCCCACCTGATTGGCTGGCTCCGGAGTCAAGAACCCTCTCACACAGTCTCTCTTGTGACCTTCCATGTCGGAGTGAACGACTGTAAGCAGACAGAAGTGACCAGCGCTGTGTGGGACCAGCTTGCCCGGCAATGTCGGCGGGTATTCCCCAGCGCATGCATTCAAGCTTCCTCCATTCTGCCAGCCCAGCGGGGACAACAGCTAAACAGGTCTATTACTGCCTCCAACGGAAACCTATACCACATGTGCAAAAAGCGTGGGGTAACATTTGTGGACAACACGCTGATTTTCTCTACTGCAGATGGATTTCCGCGCAAAAGGCTCTACAGGCGCAGTGACCCAATCCACCCTAGCCGGCAGGGCACAATTAGCTTGGCCATTAACGTGAAAAGGGGTGGGGTGCCTCCTGACACCTCCACAGCCATCCGTGCTCCGAGCAGTGGCCGGGACCGTGGTGAGAGGCGTAGCGGCAACTCTCAAGGACTGTATTCTGAAATTGTGGCAGGGACTGCGTCCTCTACATCTACTTCCTACCCAGGATCACAGTATGATGCAAATAGCCACCAGATAACACGAGACTGTTTCAACAGCACATCTCAACAGCAACAGCGATGGGCCTGTTCGGCTTTTGTCCCCTCTGGGCTGGCGGAAGGGAGGCAAGCCGGACACATGCTGATACAAGACATGTCACCCCCACAGCAACAGGAGGCACCAGATCAACAGTTCGTGAATATGTGGCAGTCACCTAACATACTGCAGTTCCCGACAGTTCCTGCAATGTACCCGCAGTATCGTGCGGCGCCAACGGACCACTTTTCGGGGAACACTATGGCGCAACCCTACCCATTCAACGTCACCGCACCGGCACACACTCCGTATACGCACCACGACGTCTGGGCTCAGTACAATCGCCCAGCTTGTGTTTACTGAGACTATAACCAGAGCATCCTCCTATATACATCTATTAAACATTATATTCTATGAATTGTCTGTTGGGCCAGTTGTTCAGCAGAATTTCAGTGACTAGACATTGCTTCCTAAGTGATCTCTTACATCATACACATTGCTTCCTAAGTGATCTCCTACATCATAGACATTCTCGGCTTCCTAATTAATCTCTTATATCGTGTGCGCACTGTAACGGTGTTTCCTATCCTTCGTCTATTACTACACCAGTAACATTATCACTACGAGAATACATAATTTACATTTTGAGCGATTTGGGACGCTGGTTAGGTATCTTTGTGTAAGCGTACCACACATCGAGTGCACTGTGACACTATTTTTTCCTTGTGTGTTTCCCAGCACACCATCAGTCATAAGCGATTATTGACGCCTTTTGGAAAACTTCGAATAACTCTTCATCTACTGGACAGTTGGTCAAGACACATTGAACTTGTAGTGTGTCAACGTATAGACTGCCTTGTTTTTCCTTGTCTGCACTGAAAAACAACACACGTCTATACAATAATATATATCTTTTGCTCTTGGCTCATAGGTGTTGATTTATTGTTATCTTTCTACATCAGTTATGTCTACAGAAAAGCCTGATACGCATCATTTGCTTATAGGACATTTAAATATATATCATTTGTATAACAAAGTTCCAGATTTATGTGTGATGTTGAGTCAACCAAACGCTTTCCATGTGTTTGGAATAACTGAATCACGATTGTGCTCTAACATCAGTGATGAAGCCATTTCTATCCCGGGTTTTCATTTATTTCGTCGCGATCCTGTTTCCCCTAAACACACGGGTATAGCCGTGTATTTAAACAATTCAATTAGGGATTGCGCTCGAAGAAGGACAGATCTAGAATCAGACCTAGTGGAAAGCGTTTGGATTGAACTAAAAGCAAGCAAAGCCACCCCGTTATTAATCTGCTTTGTTTATCGAAATCCCTCAGCCACTTTTGAATGGTATGACACATTTACGGAAATGATGGACAATGCAACCAAATGTACTTCTGATCTATTAATCTTAGGCGACTTTAACATCAATTTGTTTTCTTCCAATCCTGCTTGGGAAACTACTCTTACTTTGTTTGGTCTCAAACAGTTGGTCACTAAAGCAACAAGAGTAACTGCCAGTTCCTCAACATTGATCGACCATATCTACACAAACAACAAGACTAGAGTATTAGGGGTGCAGGTGCCCGAGGTTGCTATTAGTGACCATTATCCCGTCTGTTGTAGCTGGGCTCTGAAAGGTGACCGACGCCCCAAACACCAAATCACCACACATCACTATTAAATTCAGATCTTATAAACACTTTAACAAAGATGTTTTCCTATCGGATCTCTGTCAAGTATGTTTCAGTCACGTTTATAATTACACGGATCCGAATTCTGCGCTTGCAGAATGGTATGAGCTTTTTCTAAGTGTACTGGATAAACATGCACCATACCGAGAAAAACGTGTAAAAAGTGCACAGCCACCTTTGTGGTTAAATAAAAATATCAAGGATGCTATGTCACTTCGTAATGAACTTAAAAAACACAAGGATTTTGATGCCTATCGTAAACAGCGAAATAAGGTAAAATATCTTGTTCGTGAAGCCCAAAAGTGTCACTTTAAAAGGATCATTGATGAGAAAAGGGACACAGTTACAGTGTGGCGCGCCCTGAACACATTTACAAAATCTAAACAAAAACCGGCATGCACCAGTGTTTCAGCAGATACATTTAATAAGCATTTCCTATCTGCTGCTGATGTCCTATTACAAAGTTGTCCAAACATGTCACAGATATCAGACGTACTTGATAAATTCTGTGCCGAAAAGCTCAAGTCAAGTATTTTCAACATTCCTGTTATAACGGTTTATGACGTTGGTAAAACGATATCTCAGCTAAAAAATAAGAGATCAACTGGTCATGACGGCATTAGTACTGCAATACTAAAACTAGCTCTCCCATATGTCGTTGATTCTCTGACGTATATTTACAATCTTTGTATTCGACAGGGAACATTTCCGTCCAGCCTAAAGAAAGCAAAAGTCATTCCTTTGCCCAAAACTAAAGATCTTTCTGAGCCAAATAACTTTAGGCCCATTTCCTTACTTTCGACTTTGTCGAAACCAATAGAAAAACATATTCACCATCATTTACAACAGTTCCTGGAAAATCATCAAGTTTTACACCCCTTGCAATCAGGCTTTCGACAACGCCATTCTTGTCATACAGCGCTGATTCATCTGATTGATAGATGGCTCGATGCAATGAACAAACTGCAAACGACAGGGACAGTATTCTTAGATTTTAGCAAAGCTTTCGACTTAGTCAATCATAATCTACTTATACAGAAACTTAGAGCATATAGGCTTAGTAACAACGCTGTGGCGTTTTTTCAGTCATACCTAGAGAATAGAACTCAATTTGTTCTTGTAAATGGCAAACAATCTGCAGAGGGTATAATTCGTCATGGTGTGCCACAGGGATCAATACTCGGCCCCTTATTATTTTCTCTTTTTATAAATGATCTTCCTCTACATATTTCTCCCACTGGAGTCACCTGCAGCCTTTTTGCAGATGATGGCACATTAGACTTTTCTGATGCAAATGTTCTCAGTGTCAACCTCACCCTTCAGCAGGGTCTAAATGTTACATCAAAATGGTGTGCGGATAATTTCATGATTCCAAACACTGGTAAAACAAAGTGCATGCTCGTCGCCACCAGACAAAAACATCAGCTCAATCCCCCTCCTTTGAACTTGTTTCTGGGATCAGAAAAAATTCAGCAAGTTAAAGAACATCGA
>BTPG01000004.1:5140406-5327906 GCA_036245525.1 Semisulcospira habei
CATTCTTTCGTTCATATATCATAGGGAGAATTCAAACTGTGTACATCAATGCTACCTTCTCTTCTGAAAAGCATGTTGAGTATGGCGTGCCCCAGGGATCCATACTAGGACCGTTACTTTTCTGTTTGTTTATAAATGATCTTGTACTTCATATATCCAATCCAAATACCGAATGTGACATGTTTGCCGATGATTCAACTCTTCACGCTGGCGGGAAAACTGTACCTGAAATATCAAGCAATCTTCAGCTTAGTCTTCAGGAGGTCTCACTGTGGTGAAAAAATAATCAAATGCTTGTAAATCCATCCAAAACGAAAAGCATGCTAAGCACAACACGCCAAAAGCATCAGCTCCGCCCCCATTCACTTAACCTCTCTTTTGATTCAGTTCCCATTGAGCAAGTCAAGGAATATCGCCTCCTCGGGGTAATTGTTGATAACCAACTGTGCTGGTTGCACCATCTAACACAAATAGGGAAAACATTATCAAAGAACCTATTTTTACTGTAAAGATTAAAATCTATCATTGATACTAAGACACGAAAGCTATTTTTCAACTCCTACATTATACCTCACATTGACTACGCACCTACTACTTGGGACGGCTGTAGTAAGGCTAACCTTAAGCGGATTAATTCTCTATACAATCGCGCAGTTAAACTGATCCTCCCAATCCCCTTTCTAACTTTGGAGGAAACGCTTCAGGGAACAGGGTTCCTTCCTTTACATCAATACCTTACGTTTAATAAGTGCGTACTTATGCACAAAGCACTGAATGGGAAAGCCACCCTCTACCTGGCTAAGCTTTTCACTAAGAGCGAAAGGGTTTACAGCACTTTGAGGAACAGTCTCGTCATTGAACAGCCCCGAATTGACTTGTTTAAATCCAGCCTTTCTTACGCGGGTGCCTATTTATGGAACTCACTTCCTCCACATACACAGCAAACGAAACATCTTCCATTGTTTAGGAAGAAAGCTTTTAAATACATATATGAGCAAACTTGACAGAAACGTAGATAATAATTATGTCCAAACGAGTCATATCAATGATTTCCTGTGGTCCTCTGTTTTGCACTTGTTAGCTTTTACATAATATCACTCTTTATCGTGGTGACCTGATCCATTCTTATTAGGAATGGAAATGATTGTCTTATTCTATACCTGCGTATTTCTCTGTGGGCTGGCGATTGGGTGCCTGATAGGCGGGGGCAGGGGATCTAACTGTTGTCTGTCCAGCGCTGTGATTCCCCTTGGTTTGAGTACTGACAATTCTGCCAGCGCTAGCCTCACCTATCTGGTTTGTGAGTATCATGTATAACTCGAGGCAAAATTTGTATCGTTACATTGTTGTGTAATGTTCTGTGCATCTACTGTGGGAAATCAGGGTATTTACCCGACCACATATAGTAGCGCACCTTCATGTTTGTGTATGTATGTTTCTCCTGCCTACTTCCTAAGTTCCGGAGAAAGACATGGGTTATATAAGAGACCTGATCCATTCTTATTAGGAATGGAAATGATTGTCTTATTCTATACCTGCGTATTTCTCTGTGGGCTGGCGATTGGGTGCCTGATAGGCGGGGGCAGGGGATCTAACTGTTGTCTGTCCAGCGCTGTGATTCCCCTTGGTTTGAGTACGTTTATTGTCTGTATCGTGTATTGTCTGTATCGTGTATTGACTGTACGTGTATTGTCTGTATCGTGTATTGTCTGTATCGTGTATTGTCTGTATCGTGTATTGTCTGTACGTGTATTGTCTATATCGTGTATTGTCTGTACCGTGTATTGTCTATATCGTGTATTGTCTATATCGTGTATTGTCTGTATCGTGTATTGTCTGTATCGTGTATTGTCTGTACCGTGTATTGTCTGTATCGTGTATTGTCTGTACCGTGTATTGTCTGTATCGTGTATTGTCTGAACACAAACGTTTTGTTTCCTTTTGTGAAACGTAGACAGCTTGTAGGCCTTGCTTGCGCAGATGTGCGTGACATGCATGTATGCGTGAGCTGTCTCGGCACCAAGACATGTCGGACAGTGGAAAGCAAGTGTCGCATGGGTGGATCTGGGGGGAGATCCTATGGGTTCTGGAACCACCACCACCCCCACCCCCAAACAGTATTGTTTAAAATGCTACAACAAAGTCCCTTTTGAGGCTTTTGGACCCCCCTAACCCCCCCCCCCCCTCCTCTTTATTTTTTGCTATTTCGGCGAGTGACGACAGTATGGACACACACACGCCTACTTCCTCCGACCCCCACCCACCCCCCTCTCGGTTGTTTTATTTCTCGGCCACTGAAAGAAGGTTTAGCGTCGGCGAGGCCTTTTGTGTCACGCTGAAGGTCCAAAACAAAATTTTGGAACCCCCCACCCTGCCTCCCTCACCCCCTCGATGTAACTGATCCGCCCCTGTGTGGAATTCTTTTCCGAAATGACTTTTATATGTTAGTGAATCGAGACTTGTTTAGATCCGCGACAAAAGTATGGCTCTTGGTCACATCTCGACTGTCGCGAATTATCTCAAGGTTTCTTGTGTCGTTTTTCTAGCGACGTCTCGATGTGACCATAAACCATAATGTTGGCTGATCTAAACAACTAATAGTCACACCACACAGGCCGCCGACGTGTAACAATGTAGGCACAAACAGCGTGGGTAGGTCGCCATTATTACCCCATCTCTGCCGAAAAAGAAAGTAAACATTATCCAACTACAAGAGACATAGATCCTCATGAGCCTTCGCGACTGCCTCGGGGGCTCATGAGGGTCTATACCTCATGAAGAGACCAATTTGTATCCATGTTCTAGGACGGTGTTGGCTTTTGGTGGTTGAATGAAGCCAGATTTCAGAAAGCAACACGTCACGTTCAGTGTACGTACAGACCAATGTGTATCCATGTTCTTGGACGGTGTTAGCTGTTGGTGGTTGAATGAAGCCAGATCAGTGTCAGACAGCAACACGTCACGTTCAGTGTACGTACAGACCAATGTGTATCCATGTTCTAGGACGGTGTTGGCTGTTGGTGGTTGAATGAAGCCAGATGTCAGACAGCAACACGTCACGTTCAGTGTACGTACAGACCAATGTGTATCCATGTTCTAGGACGGTGTTGGCTGTTGGTGGTTGAATGAAGCCAGATATCAGACAGCAACACGTCACGTTCAGTGTACGTACAGACCAATGTGTATCCATGTTCTAGGACGGTGTTGGCTGTTGGTGGTTGAATGAAGCCAGATGTCAGACAGTAACACGTCACGTTCAGTGTACGTACAGACCAATGTGTATCCATGTTCTAGGACGGTGTTGGCTGTTGGTGGTTGAATGAAGCCAGATGTCAGACAGCAACACGTCACGTTCAGTGTACGTACAGACCAATGTGTATCCATGTTCTAGGACGGTGTTGGCTGTTGGTGGTTGAATGAAGCCATATGTCAGACAGCAACACGTCACGTTCAGTGTACGTACAGACCAATGTGTATCCATGTTCTAGGACGGTGTTGGCTGTTGGTGGTTGAACGAAGCCAGATGTCAGACAGCAACACGTCACGTTCAGTGTACGTACAGACCAATGTGTATCCATGTTCTAGGACGGTGTTGGCTGTTGGTGGTTGAATGAAGCCAGATGTCAGACAGCAACACGTCACGTTCAGTGTACGTACAGACCAATGTGTATCCATGTTCTAGGACGGTGTTGGCTGTTGGTGGTTGAATGAAGCCAGATGTCAGACAGCAACACGTCACGTTCAGTGTACGTACAGACCAATGTGTATCCATGTTCTAGGACGGTGTTGGCTGTTGGTGGTTGAATGAAGCCAGATTTCAGACAGCAACACGTCACGTTCAGTGTACGTACAGACCAATGTGTATCCATGTTCTAGGACGGTGTTGGCTGTTGGTGGTTGAATGAAGCCAGATGTCAGACAGCAACACGTCACGTTCAGTGTACGTATAGTGGCAGGGAAGGGGTTAAGCAGCTAAACAGATGTGACAAGGGCAAATAACTCCACACGATTGATGTCCCCTGCCGATTCTGTAAGTCTGACACGCGTGATGTCCCTTGCGCCTTTGCTCAACACCTCAGAGCGTGTTTTATTGTATTTATTTTGCGCTCTTCAGTGTCGTGTGGGCGTAATAACACAGTGTGGGCCGGGGGAAGCGGACACAGAGTACTTGTTGTGGTCCAGGCTAAGATACAGGGCGTTTGACAGCGGACACAGAGTACTTGTTGTGGTCCAGACTAAGATACAGGGCGTTTGACAGCGGACACAGAGTACTTGTTGTGGTCTAGGCTAAGATACAGGGCGTTTGACATCGGACGCAGAGCACTTGTTGTGGTCCAGGCTGAGATACAGGGCGTTTGACAGCGGACACAGAGTACTTGTTGTGGTCCAGGCAAAGATATAGGGCGTTTGACAGCGGACGCAGAGTACTTGTTGTAGTCCAGGCTAAGATACAGGGCGTTTGACATCGGACACAGAGTACTTGTTGTGGTCCAGGCTAAGATATAGGGCGTTTGACAGCGGACACAGAGTACTTGTTGTGGTCCAGGCTAAGATATAGGGCGTTTGACAGCGGACACAGAGTACTTGTTGTGGTCTAGGCTAAGATACAGGGCGTTTGACAGCGGACACAGAGTACTTGTTGTGGTCTAGGCTAAGATACAGGGCGTTTGACAGCGGACACAGAGTACTTGTTGTGGTCTAGGCTAAGATACAGGGCGTTTGACAGCGGACACAGAGTACTTGTTGTGGTCCAGGCTAAGATACAGGGCGTTTGACAGCGGACACGGAGTACTTGTTGTGGTCCAGGCTAAGATACAGTGCGTTTGACAGCGGACACAGAGTACTTGTTGTGGTCCAGGCTAAGATATAGGGCGTTTGACAGCGGACGCAGAGTACTTGTTGTAGTCCAGGCTAAGATACAGGGCGTTTGACAGCGGACACAGAGTACTTGTTGTGGTCCAGACTAAGATACAGGGCGTTTGACAGCGGACACAGAGTACTTGTTGTGGTCCAGGCTAAGACACAGGGCGTTTGACAGCGGAGCGCACAAGTTTCGCAAATATCTCCGCCAGAAAACACTTGTCTGTACCACTATAACCACAAATAGCATTTAACTTCAACTAATATCGGATGTCTTTTGTTTGCTCATTTTATTTGCTGATTATGCTGTACAGTGGTAACAATGAGTTCAGAAGACAAGAAGAAGCCACTTTGAATATGCTAATAGAGCCCTGGAGACAAACGGCCAGATTTCAATATACAGGTCCGTCAGGCACGCTGACTTCATGAATGATTATGCTGCTTCACGTTTTAACAACTGGTCAGCTTACTCTGTCACGTGAACATCTCACTTTTACTGGGTTGATTGTATCTTAGACACATTTAGGGGTGTAAAATCAGGGGCGGATCTAATGGGGGGAGGGGGGGCTAGGATCTCGAATCCCCGCTCCCTGCCCTACCCGAGGAAAGACTCTGGGGGAGAAACAACGTGTGTACTTGACTTTCTACAAACAAACAAATCAATATATTCACAGACATCTCGTGCATGTAACTGTGTAAGTGACGTGCAGAAAGTCATCACACAATACTCTTGTTTACTTTCCGTTTCTTCCCCATGTGCTGTGTGATCTGTTATTCGGGTTTACATTTGTCCGCGAATGATTTATCTTTCAAAGAGTCTTCAAGTCAGTCCGCACTGAAACAGGTCTGTACAGGTGGATATACAGTCAGTCCGCACTGAAACAGGTCTGTACGGATGGATCTATAAATAGACAGATTGCTTGTCGGTAGCGGTTTTTGTCGCGATGATTCATATAGAAAACATCACGACAAAAACCGCTACCGACACGCAAGGATTAGGTAACTTTGTCAATGACAAAAATAAGTGTGTGTGTGTGTGTGTGTGTGTGTGTGCGCGTGTGTGTGTGTGTGTGTGTGTGTGTGTGTGTGTGTGTGTGTGTGTGTGTGTGTGTGTGTGTGTGTGTGTGTGTGTTTGTTCGATGCTTTCTTCCTTCCCTCGTGTATGTGTGCGTGTTTGCTTGCGTGCGTGCGTGCGTGTTATTTCAGCCAAGCCACATGCCATGGAGCACGCTGTGGACGACCCAGCACCGCTTCTCGACCTGTCACGGCTGAAATCTGTTATTGTCGCTTATGGGGGATTTCTTTTCCAAAACGATGACTTACTCGACGTGCAGCAGTACATGGCCACGAAGGAACAGAGTTGGGGCGGGCCGGTGGAGCGTGTGTGTGCTCTGGATAACTACACTTACGTTGTTGACTTCCACAATCACGCAGGTAAAGACAGAAACAGATCATGGTGCCTGTTCTCTTGCCTCATCAGTCCTGTTTAGCTGGAAAAATGATAGGGTGTCTGGTCAGGATTTGAAGTCGCCACCGTATCATATGATGATGATTGTAACGTCGATAATAATCATCATCCTTTCCGTCATCATTATATCGTTCGCATCGTCAGCATTGTTATCATCGTCGTTGTCGAAATAATAATAATAATAATAATAATAATAATAATAATAATAATAATAATAATAATAATAATAATTATTATTATTATTATTATTGTTATTATTATTATTATAAATTAGTAGTAGTATTAGTACAGTCATGCACTACAAAAACAAGACAGAATCATACTTCCAAAGCATCAGAACCCCGGCCGTCCAGCCAACACGCATACAAACTAAGGCAAGCAGGAGACAGATCCTCATCAGCCCCCGCTACTGCTGACCTCTTGCTTGCCACTGCCGGGACTCATGAGGTTCTACGCCTCCTGCAGCTGGGTGGTGCTTGCTGTGTGCTGGCTGTCATGGTGGGTGCCCAGCTACATTTCACCAAATCATGAAATACTGACATTTTGTGATATAAAATATATTTTTCCAACTGAAAAAACACGAGGAACGGAAATATGTGTACGGTTTATTTTGCCTCTGCGTAGATACTTTGATATTAGCCAAAATAAAACCTGGCCTCCGAAAGAAAATCTTCGGCAATCTTCGGAAAAGTCACGTGACATGACGTCACACACCTGACACGCTTGGTCCGCTCCGTTTCGGTTTGTCGAAGCATCAACACCACACCTGGACTGCACGCTGTGTGATAGTTGTATCTTTTTCAGTTTTGCGCGAACACTTTGTGTAGTGATCTAGAAATATGCCGGGACAAGTTTGTGTTGTTCAGGTCGATGCAGCCGCAACAGAGCAACTGAAGAAAGGTCTCTCCACACAATTACATACCCCACAGATCAGACTTTGTGGCCGTCGTAGGACCGCTTCGTCCGTTCCACTCGCAGAGTCTTCCAGAACGGAAATAAAAGGACGTTAGTGTGCTCAGCACAATTCAAGGAAGACGATTTTAATTAACAACCTAATAAAATTTAGGATGACATTTGCGAAAAAGTTGATAATAAAACCCGGAGCCATTTCAAGCATCCGGCCGATCGGCACTTCACCAACACCGTCCATCGCAGCGGAGAAGAAGCACAGAAATGTCCTCGCAATGAAGCTGTAACTGGCGAGAGAGGTAAGCCACAGTAGCAACTATCACATTCTGAATATTTTAGGTAGATGAAGATACAAGTTTAGTGTGTGTGCTTTGTATCAGCCACCTGATAGTGTTACACTACTGCTGATTTGAATTTAATCTATAATCGCAGTTTGTATACGTGCATGCATAATGATGCATGGTGATATACTACACAGCAAAGACATCCAGCGTTTGCCTGCTAATGTTTATACTTGTGAAATCCTTTGTGCGGATACTAAAGACATTTGCATTGCACGATTTCTTCGGAATCGCACACTTCTATAATAATTGTATACGACTCTTAGTCTTAGTATAAAGCAGTTATATTTTAATTAATTTACACAGTAGGTGTGTAAGCTATATCATCTGTGGATGAGCTGATATTCGTTTAATTTCTTAAATTGCAGGCTACAAAAAACAGACACATGTCTGCGCAGGGAGACGTATACAACTACAAGCAAAGTCCTCTGGTGACCAGACCTCGAACCTGGAGGCCTTTCATAGCTTGCTGATGCACTTCGCTCCCAAGCACACTGCCTTTAGTTGGCTGGGAATGCATAAAAGGTCAGTCTCCTGTGTATTGTCGGGGTTGGGCATTGGATGCAGTGCAGGACATCTTCCTGCTAGATAGAATTAGTTTGCTGCAAGTGCAAGGCATTGTGCAGTGAACTGCGACAAGGGCTGCTCATTGCTGCGCAACAGAGGATCTGGTCACATTTTATGCACTGCCTTGTTTAATGTAAGGAGATCAGTTCAGAAGGTTGCCGCAATGTCAGACAGAGATTGTATGTCACTATTGCTTGTATCACAGATAACTGATGCATGTATTTATTCTGGAAAGGTGTTCTGTATGATTCATACTGCTACCATCATACTGAAGAGAGCACTGGACTCATGTTGTGTGATTTTGCTAACACGCAAAGCATCAAACTTGTTTATTTATTCTCTCCCCCTCTCTCTCTCTCTCTCTCTCTCTCTCTCTCTCTCTCTCTCCCCCCTCCCTCTCTCTCTCTCTCTCTCTCTCTCTCTCTCTCAACGGCAAGTTTGAAAACTGGTCCTGTTACCAATAACTTCTACCGTTGGAAAATAAAGGTTCATTGTTCATTGTTCTCTCTCTCTCTCTCTCTCTCTCTCTCTCTCTCTCTCTCTCTCTCTCCTTCCCTCTCTCTCTCTCTCTCTCTCTCTCTCTCTCTCTCTCTCTATTATTATATATAGTATTAGTATTAACTGCCATTAACCAGGGACCTCTGTTGTACCTGCATGCATTTGTGTTACAGGAAAAAATGGCGGCCATGCATTATAATGACAACAGCAACATGTACCAGGCGACCGCCAAAGACGGAGAACCAAGATTCCAGGACTATTATGGCAAGGCAAAAATCTGTGAAGCTCATATAAGGCCAGTCACAAAAGAACACACATACAGTAAGAAATCCGTTATGTTACCATACGTTATTTGAATTACAATGGCAGGCACTTCTGTCATTTAAGATGTTATGGATGTGGCGCCTGCAGGGTGATGATGTCAACTTGTAATGCGCATCCACTCCATGCCAGCAGCATGCTCAGGACGTAACAACAACAAAACAATTTAATCTTAAATTTGAGACTTGTCCTCTAACATGGGGACGTAGCTAAGTGGATAAGAAACTGCGCTGGCAGTCGTAAGATCCCGGGATCGAATTCCCCTGGTGGGCAGGAATGGGATGTGAACTTTTCCTCATTCCCATCGAGTCAAATCGACGTACAGACTCGGCTTATGGTTGCCTGTCTTGCCTTCGTGTGTACAGCACGCATAATCATCAAGTGCGCACGTTAAAAATCCCATTACCACTATGCAAAAAAGGTAGGGCCGGTGAAATGGAAACAGAAATATATCACATGTACCGATGTTAATAGTAGGGTGGAGATTTGTACATAAAGTAGCGCTTAGTAGCAGCAGGCTTTCAAAGCCTCAGCTTCCATCCTACGCCGCCTTGAGCATATTTAATTAGATGGATATGTGCGCCTCAGAGATACCATACCATAGTTGCAATGTCATCACTTTCCTTGCATTCTGAATGCTGTTTACTACCAACAGAAATTACAGCAATTTGTTTATTGTAATGTTGCACTGACATGTCCGTATTTCTGTTCATGTAATTCTAGTCCCACTTGTTAAGTGAAAAATAAACTGATATTAAGTTATTTTTCTACTATATGCTGTTAAACTGCAAGGGGCTCTCCTCCAGAGGCACAGTGAAGGTCCTGGGACCCTCTGCAAGAACATTGACCACATCCGAGAGGAAGAGCCTGGATAACTGACCGAGGAGGCAGACCATGTGCCAAGAGATGAGGCGTTAGCCAACCATCTACATGTACATAGGTTCTGCCCCAGACAGACCATGTGTGATGGCAGTGATGTCCTTGAGGATAATTTTGATGGCCCTGCAGATGATGACAGTTTTCTGTCAGAGTGACTTTTGTTGTTGTAGTAGGTTGTGCTGGATGCAGGCTAGCACAGCGTTTTTGTCTTTTGCTGTAATAATTGCACAAGGAAATTTCCATCTCATGGACAGTAAAGTGATTTGTAATTGTAACTTTCTGCGTGTAACTGTAAGTCGCACACTGCCAGCACTGTTAATTTTTAAATAGCTGATTTCAGGGCTCACAATCCTCCGCCGTTCGGCGATAATCCGCCGTTGAAGGTAACCTTTCCGCCGCACAAATGACAAGACTCTGCCGTAGGAGGGGGAAGAAAAAAAAGTGATTCGATTTTATCGTTATTCTGCCGTATTCGCATTTTGCTCTTTGCTGAAATCGCTATGTTACCGGGAGTAGCACAAGCTACCGTTTTCGTTTTAAAATGGCGCAGCGCACAATCGTACAGCGTGGTTCAAAATTTGATGATGACAGTGTAAGAAACAGATGGAGATGGGATTGGATGGAGGTTGCAGTGAAGTTTGGTCAGTGTGTGCTTCTGTTGCTTCTATATCTGTTCTGGTATGTCTGTCACAATATATCGCGGAGGCAAGAGCGTCGAGCTGTGCTGAACTTAACGCTTGTGCTTCCGGCGAGAAGGTCCAGTGACGTGAAATATATTCAGTCGTGTTATATTAAGGATATTTGCTCCATTTGTATAAGTGATATTGGTTATTCTGAAACGTGTTAGTTAAAGGAGCCATGTGAATGTCTAGTTTGCAGAAGCATTAGTTTAATTCGAACTCGTCGTTCGTGCTCCCGCTTGGGAGATTCAGTAGCTTGCGAACTACATTCGTTTTTTTCGATCTTCATTTGTGTTTTAGTAGGCATATTTGTGTCATCGTATATATGATATTGTGCTATTTTTACTGTGTTATTTATGGAGCCACGTGCGGTGAGGGACTCTCCGCGGAAGCAAAGGCGTTGGTCTAACGGGCGTTAGCGCTTGACGCTTGTGCTTCCGTCGAGATCCAGTGGCTTGTGCCGTAAGCATTTCAGCCCGTTTTATTTTATATTTTTATGAAGGATATTTGATTATCATATATTAATTTTCCCAACCTTTTGTATTAGGGATATTTAGTTTATTATATATTTGTTGCTATTTTGTACTGTGTATATTGGATATTCGGGTTGGGGAGTTTAGACGTGTGAGAGTGTGAATGTGATGCGTGAGTGCGTGGTTAGGATTGAGTGAGAATAGTTGGTTGTTGTTATGGTTATATGTAATAAATGTCGTCGTCATTGTTCCTCTGGTGTTTGTGTTAGGTTTGTGTTAGTGTGGGTGGGGTGTATCTCGAGTGGTAGCGCTTATAGTTCGCGCCCCGGTAGCGGGGTCGTGACATTTTGGTGGCAGTGGTGGGATCGAAATTGTTAAGGGGAGGATTAGTTGGTGGATCTAAATTGTTAAGGGGTTAGTTGGTGAACCGTTAGGTCAGGTTAGGTTAGTACCCAGAGGTTAGTGTTTTGTTTCTTCCTTGTCGTGAGTGTCGAGTGAGTGACTAGGCGGGCGGTTGGTCGGGAGTGAGGGAGTATTGTTCTAGGGTTCGTACCTCGAGCAGTGCGAAATGGGGTGTCGTTGCGTGTAACTCTGCTGCCAACGTCTGGGCAACAGGGGACCCTTCGGCTCCGTCTTCTGTTCGTTTGTCATTTATTTGATTGTCTTGTCTTGAGTGTTAAATGTCGCGTGTTGGGTGTTCTGTAGTTCGGCTTTCGGTTTTCTCCTTGGGTGGCAGGACACCGTCTTCGGGCACTATGACGACCAGAGCCGGCGAGCGTAGGGCTGCGAAGGACCGGGCACAACTGGCCGAGGGAACGGCTGACTTGTTGACTGCTGGAACCACCCCGTCGCGTCCGTCTGGAGCGGCGATCACTGTGAGTACGCTTTCCTTCCATAATCCTCGTATGGCAGCATTTGTATCCCCAGTAGAGGCCAAAGGTTCAGTAGGACTAAGCTTTTTTTTTACCCTTATGTCAGATACAGAGAGTTGGGGATGAGCATGGGGTTTACAGATGTAATGTTAGCCAACTTTGTGGTGGAGTCCGTTAGGAAAGACCAGGAGATAAAGTTACTAGAGAGGAGATTCGAAGCTGAACGGGAACAAAGAGAGTTAGATCGTAGGGAATGGGCTGAAGAAAGGTCAGATGATAAAGAAAGGTTTCAGGCCCAGCTAGAAGAAAATAAGCAAAGTCAGCGTAGCCAGTCAGGTGAGTATCATGTCAGACTTCTACCTTTTGATGGGAAGGAAGACATAGAGAGCTACCTTCAGCACTTCGAGCAGATAGCCTGGACTCAAGGGTGGAAAAGGGATATTTGGTCTGCTAGATTATCACCTATACTGTCAGGGGAAGCTAGAGACACGTACTTAAAGCTGAGTCCAGAGCAAGCCCAAGATTTCAGTGTCGTTAGAGATGCGTTCCTGGAAAGTTTCCTGAGGGACGCTGAGTACTACCGGAAGCAGTTCAGGGAGGTACGTAAGGAAGGTGCCGAAACGTTTCCTCAGTTTTTGAGTAGGTTACACACTCTAGTGAAGAGATGGTTTTCGTTAGCCAGGAGAGACATGGAGAGTGTAGTTGACGTGTTGGGCGCTTTCATCACGGAGCAACTATATTCTATCATGAGTCCGGAGTGTGAGCTATTTGTGAGGGAACGACTTCCCGAGAACGGTGAAAAAGCGGCTAGAACTAGCTCAGCTTCACATAGACGCTAAGAGGGCCGTGACTAAGAGACCTGTGTTTGGGGGAGTACCACCTAGGAAGGGACCTAGACCCAGTGACCCGACGGTTAGGGGAGTTAAACTGTCAGGTTGAAGTAAGAAGGAGGAGGCTAAACCGAGGGAGAGTCAGGGATGATGTAGTCAGATCGAGTGTTAAGGCGTGGGATGAAGGGGCACGTTACGAGGCAGTGTAGACAGCCTAACCCGTTGAATCAAGTGACGGTAGGTCCAAATGCCAGTCTGGTTCAGGGAGAGCTCATTAACACCGTCAGTAGTATTCAGCCGTACAACCCTTGGAGTACGGGGCAGCTCAGAGGTAGTCCTGTTAGAGTCACGAGGGATACGGGGGCTGAGATGGGAGCTGTTGCGTCAAGATGGGTGCGGCCCAAAGATTTGACAGGTCGTGAGATCAGTGGTGTTGGCTGATCCGTCCAAGGCAAGGAAGTACCCTACGGCTTTTGTTGAGGTAGACTCGCAGTTTGTGAAGGGGACCGTAGAACTGATAGTCATAGAAGATTCTATCCACGACGTCGTACTAGGCAACTGGGTAGTCTTCAAGGACGGGCAGCGTAGTCCCGTAGCCGTAGACGGAAAGGTATATACCGTAGCAGCTGCGATACAAACCCGAGCTCAGGTGAGGGCAGAAGGCAGAGGGGAAAAGTCATTAGCCATCTCAGAATCGCTTGTCGGATGTGACTCCAGACCAGTTGAAGAAGTGGCAAGAGAAGGGTGAGACTTTAGCTAAAGCTAAAAACCGTGCTAAGAAAGGGACCATCCAGTAAAGTTAGCCGAGGTAAACCTAAAGAAAGACGCCGCTAGACAAAAACGGCAGTTTGAAAGGGAAGCAAAACGCCGCCAGGTTCAAGTGGGAGACAGAGTGCTACGTCTGCTACCCACTACGCACAACAAGCTTGAAATGAGTTGGCGAGGTCCTTATGAAGTGGTAGGGCGACATGGGGAGTGTGATTACCACGTAAAGGTAGGAGGCAAAACCAAGTTACTCCATGCTAATCTGTTAAAACTCGTTCACGAGAGAGTCAGCGTAGCTACCGCCGTAGTCGTAAATGGTAAAAAGGGGAAGAAGCCGTCCGTCGTTGACAAGGTACCGACAATGACGTTGACAGCCATCGAAACCCGCAGTGGGGCTAGCTTAGGTTCTGAGTGTCCAGACGTACACCGGGCATTAGAGACTTGGCGGAGCAGTGCGCAGACATTTTTACCGACTTTTCACTGCGCACTACGTTAGACGAGTGCAAGGTAAGGCTGGGAGATTTATTTCATGATAGTTGTATGAAGATAACAGACCAGTACAAACCCGTTGATTTTCTAAGTAGGAATGTCGAGTCGTGATAGTATTAAGTAACAAAAACTGGTAGTTTTGTCTTAGGGGGGAGGTGGGTCATGACACGGGTTTTTTTTTCGTCTGATTTTGTAGGGGAATAAGTTTAGAGGGGTGACAGGATTTAGATAGTCACCGGACGTACGGGTAGTTCCGGTGGGGTATTTGGCCTCTACACGAGTATTTGCTGACGTGTGGGAATTTGGATGTGGGCGTAACGCACGTGATCGTCCGGTCCCCGCGATCGGGTGGTTATTATTTCACGAGTATTTCACTCACATGATTTACTGAGCGTTTTTTCGCTAACCTAACGCTATCCATATTGTTAGTCAGTCGCATTTCCAACTGCGAACGAGTCAGTCGTATTACCAGCAGTCTCCAAGGGTGGTCTTTCAGGCGTGGTTCGCCATTTGCTGAAGGCCGCAAGCAGCTGTGTCGGTCTCGTGTATCGGCCCTGCGAAACGGTTTCTGGTCGTCCCAGAGCCGGTGTCCAAAGAAGGAGAGAAGAGAAGAGCTGCGACGACTTAACCCCTGGCTTGTCTTGTCCTTGTTTGTCTTCGTCCTAGCCGGGGCGTCTTCACGGATGGCAGTAAGTACACGCAATAATTCTTTAGTGGCCATTTGCTTGGTGGGTTTGTTTGTGTTTGCTTGTTATATTAATCTTATTTTGGCTAGTGTATGTTGGGGGGGAAGTTGTAAGAATACAATGTAGAAGTGAATGCCGTCTGTTGTATTTTGTAGTTTCTAGAGTATCTAGCGGTGGATTAGTTATTGGGATTTAACGCTGAGCAGGCGACTAAGGTCATTTCTCTATCTAGCTTTCGGAGGGTGAATTCGGAAGTGAGTCACGGGGTGACGTGTAAATATGTTTACTGTTGAGGTTGAATTTATTGTTGCGGGAAAGAGGTGAAGGGAATATAAAAGGCGGTAATTGAAATTGCGGGTAAGGTGATGTGATTATCTTGTTTCTTTTGTTATTTATATGTGTATTTTTGCACCTGTGTTTTAGTGCATACTAATCCGATGGTCCACATTCAACGGCCTTAACGTTAAAGAACTAACCGGCTAAGTCTGCCACCGTGCTGTGGTACTGAGAGTGGAGGCTGACTGTGTCACTCCACCGTGTGGGCTACGACGCCGGACCTGGGTTTCCGAGAGTCGTGGCACGCCTCGTGTTTAGTCGGGTCGGGCCGTCCCATGTAATTATTTCTAACCTGTTAAGTGAAGTTTTGTATATTAATAATCTCGTAAAGAACGTTGTGAGATTTATTTCATCTCCTCGTAGTGACAATGTGGTGAGAGCAGCTTTGTCACAGCGACGGAAAGATTTCTAGATTGTGTATTACTTAAAGGCAGCTTGTGTTACGGAAGGCCTTTTCGCGGAGGCAAGAGTGTCGAGCTGTGCTTCCGGCGAGAAGGTCCAGTGACGTGAAATATATTCAGTCGTGTTACAATAAGGATATTTGCTCCATTTGTATACGTGATATTGGTTATTCTGAAACATGTTAGTTGAAGGAGCCTTGTGCTGTGAATGTCTAGTTTGCGAAAGCATTAGTTTTATTCGAACTCGTCGTTCGTGCTCCCGCTGGGGAGATTCAGTAGCTTACGAACTACATTCGTTTTTTCGATCTTCATTTGTATTTTAGTAGGCATATTTGTGTCTTCGTATATATGATATTGTGCTATTTTTACTGTGTTAGTTAAGAAGCCACGTGCTGTGATAGACTCTCCGCGGAAGCAAAGGCGTTGGTCTAACTGGCGTTAGCGCTTGACGCTTGTGCTTCCGTCGAGATCCAGTGGCTTGTGCCGTAAGCATTTCAGCCCGTTTTATTTTATATTTTTATGAAGGATATTTGTTTATCATATATTAATTTTCCCAACCTTTTGTATTAGGGATATTTAGTTTATTATATATTTGTTGCTATTTTGTATTGTGTATATTGCATTTTCGGTGTGGGGAGTTTGGACGTGTGAGAGTGTGAATGTGATGCGTGAGTGCGTGGTTAGGATTGAGTGAGAATAGTTGGTTGTTAGGCTTATATGTAATAAATGTCGTCGTCGTTGTTCCTCTGGTGTTTGCGTTAGGTTTGTGTTAGTGTGGGTCGGGTGTGTCTCGAATGGTAGCGCTCGTAGTTCCCGCCCCGTAGCGGGGTCGTGACACACTGATCACAGCTGGCGCGTTTGTAATGTGTAGGGGTCTGTATAGCGGGTATCACTGGTCACAGCTGGAGCGTTTGTAATGTGTAGGGGTCTGTACAGCGGGTATCACTGATTAACAGCTGGCGCATTTGTAATGTGTAGGGGTCTGTACGGCGGGTATCACTAATCACAGTTGGCGCGTGTGTAATGTGGGGGTCTGTACGGCGGGTATCACTGGTCACAGCTGGCTCGTTTGTAATGTGTAGGTGTCTGTACGGCGGGTATCACTGATCACAGCTGGCGCGTTTGTAATATGTAGAGGTCTGTACGGCGGGTATCACTGATCACAGCTGGCGCGTTTGTAATGTGTAGGGGTCTGTACGGCGGGTATCACTGATCACAGCTGGCGCGTTTGTAATGTGTAGGGGTCTGTACGGCGGGTATCACTGATTAACAGCTGGCGCGTTTGTAATGTGTAGGGGTATGTACGGCGGGTATCACTGGTCACAGCTGGCGCGTTTGTAATGTGTAGGGGTCTGTACGGCGGGTATCACTGATCACAGCTGGCGCGTTTGTAATGTGTAGGGGTCTGTACGGCGGGTATCACTGATCACAGCTGGCGCGTTTGTAATGTGTAGGGGTCTGTACGGCGGGTGTCACTGATCACAGCTGGCGCGTTTGTAATGTGTAGGTGTCTGTACGGCGGGTATCACTGATTAACAGCTGGCGCATTTGTAATGTGTAGGGGTTTGAAAGGCGGCGGGTTGTACTGGTCACATCTGTCGCGTTTTTGATGTGTCCTGCTGTAGCAGTAAGAGTAGTAGTAGAAGTTTTAGCAGTAGCACTAGGAGTGAGTGACACTCTTAATAATGTTATTATTATTATTATTATTATTATTATTATTATTATTATTATTATTATTATTATTATTATTATTACGACGATGATAATGCAGCTGATGAAAATCATCATTGCCACCATCGTCATCATCTACAACAACCACAAGTACCACCGTCAGAACAAAACTATCTTATTAATCGACAGATTTCCTCACTGTGTGACAAGTTGTCTGTTCGTGTTACAGATGCAGTGAACGTAGTACGCAGGGATCATCACTCGATAGAGGGGCGGCCGGTGTGTGTGTTTCTCTATGACACAGACAGGAAGACTATCTACAGCGGACATCAGACTGTATCCTGTCAAGGTGAACACAGAACTCACGAGTCATGGTTATAGGAAATAACAGAGTTCTGTGTATTTTCTCTGTTCTCTGCTAAATTGTCATAAGAACAATAATTATATTTTAGTATGTAGATTCTGACGTCCAGAAATTGCGTATTAACCACACTGGTTACCTCCCACGATCTGCTCCCTTGCGGAACGGATCGTGGGAGGTAACCAGTGTGCGTTATACTATTTTTCATATTCTGTGTCGGTTTATTTTCCTGTTAGCTTCTCTTTATCAAAGAAAATCATCAGTGCAGAAGGCTGCTTATTGTTTTCAGTGCTACGTGTACAATCCACACATCATCATTACACCAGAAAACACACAAGTTGTAATGAGCAGTCTAACTTTGCTCCAGTCTGATTTTCCATGCATTGCGGATTGTTTGTGTTTAGCGCCGTGCTAGTGTCAAATACTATTCCACGGCGAGAGTTTGCATTCAGTCGGTGCCGTGTATGGAGTGTAAGCATGAAGTATTGAGCAATGGTAAATTACTTGTGTATAGATGGAGGGAGGAAGCACGTTGTGCACATCCCACGTGTGGATCCTCGGGCACCGACAACAGTGATTGTTACTGGTATTTCGTACGACTCGGGCGTTACTGGCGACGTCATCAAAGTCCGCATTCAAAATCTGGGAAACGTGGGCTGTCGTGTTCAAAGCGTCCATTGTCTGGAACCTGTTGCTGTCGCCATTGTGGAGTTTGAACGTAGTGAGGGTGAGTTTGTTTTGGTCCTGATCCAGATAGTGACTCACGACATTACATTGATAACACACAGCAGTGCACAGAGACACACACACAGCCGTGCACAGAGACACACACACATCCGTGCACAGAGACACACACACAGCCGTGCACAGAGATACACACACAGCCGTGCACAGAGACACACACACAGCAGTGCACAGACACACACACAGCCGTGCACAGAGACACACACAGCCGTGCACAGAGACACACACACAGCAGTGCACAGACACACACACAGCAGTGCACAGAGACACACACACAGCCGTGCACAGAGACACACACACAGCCGTGCACAGAGACACACACACAGCCGTGCACAGAGACACACACACAGCCGTGCACAGAGACACACACACAGCAGTGCACAGACACACACACACAGCCGTGCACAGAGACACACACAGCCGTGCACAGAGACACACACACAGCCGTGCACAGAGACACACACACAGCCATGCACAGAGACACACACAGCCGTGCACAGACACACACACAGCCGTGCACAGAGACACACACACAGCCGTGCACAGAGACACACACACAGCAGTGCACACAGACACACACACAGCCGTGCACAGAGACACACACACAGCCGTGCACAGAGACACACACACAGCAGTGCACAGAGACACACACACAGCCGTGCACAGAGACACACACACAGCAGTGCACAGAGACACACACACAGCAGTGCACAGACACACACACAGCCGTGCACAGAGACACACACACAGCAGTGCACAGACACACACACAGCCGTGCACAGAGACACACACACAGCAGTGCACAGAGACACACACACAGCCGTGCACAGAGACACACACACAGCAGTGCACAGAGACACACACACAGCAGTGCACAGAGACACACACACAGCAGTGCATAGAGACACACACACAGCAGTGCACAGAGACACACACACAGCCGTGCACAGACACACACACACACAGCAGTGTACAGAGACACACACAGCCGTGCACAGAGACACACACACAGCAGTGCACAGAGACACACACACAGCAGTGCACAGAGACACACACACAGCAGTGCACAGAGACACACACAGCCGTGCACAGAGACACACACACAGCAGTGCACAGAGACACACACACAGCAGTGCACAGAAACACACACACAGCAGTGCACAGAGACACACACACAGCAGTGCACAGACACACACACAGCCGTGCACAGAGACACACACACAGCCGTGCACAGGGCAGCTAAATCCAATGTCGGCCCGAGTACCGCTTTATCTACATTTTGATGTGTGATATAAGACAACAAGAAAAAAAGAGAAACAACGACTACGACAGATGTGACACTTAATAAAACTGCACCGCAATAGCTACCTCCAGCATCAATAACAACAACAAAACACTCAGAAACCAGATAGGTGAGGCTAGCGCTGGCAGAATTGTGTGCAAATTGTATGCAAATTGTGATTCCCCTTGGTTTGCAAACAACAAAACAAAATTATGATGCACAGATTATTTTGACATTATGTATATTGTAAGATGTGTATTGCCTGCATACATGCGGCTCAGCCCACCACCTCCCCCACGGCCAGTAAACAGGATTTTTTTTTCAGATCTAAAAGCTAAACGTAGAATGTGATATCCACACATGAATCTGGAGTGATGTTCCTGACTTATTGTCCCCTCAGTGCGCAAGGGCGGGAGACCCCTAATAGGAGTCATTCCTCCATCAGAATTAGGTCAAACACATTAGCATGGGGGACAGTCTTCAGTCCTGGAGACTGATTCAGCTTTTTCTAAATCCCAGAAAGCTGAATTTTCATCTGTTTGGTTCAGACAGACCAGGCCTTCATCCAGCTTGTTCCATCTGCAAGAGACATACATTCTCATGAGTCCTGCATCCGCAGTACTGTACTGGTGCATCCGCAGTACTGTACTGGTGCATCCGCAGTAATGTACTGGTGCATCCGCAGTACTGTACTGGTGCATCCGCAGTAATGTACTGGTGCATCCGCAGTACTGTACTGGTGCATCCGCAGTACTATACTGGTGCATCCGCAGTACTGTACTGGCGTATCCGCAGTACTGTACTGGTGCATCCTCAGTACTGTACTGGCGCATCCGCAGTACTGTACTGGTGCATCCGCAGTACTGTACTAGTGCATCCGCAGAACTGTACTGGTGCATCCGCAGTACTGTACTGGTGCATCCGCAGTACTGTACTGGTGCATCAACAGTACTGTACTGGTGCATCCGCAGTACTGTATTGGTGCATCTGCAGTACTGTACTGGTGCATCCGCAGTACTGTACTGGTGCATCCGCAGTACTGTACTGGTGCATCCGCAGTACTGTACTGGTGCATCCGCAGTACTGTACTGGTGCATCCGCAGTACTGTACTGGTGCATCCGCAGTACTGTACTGGTGCATCCGTAGTACTGTACTGGTTCATCTGCAGTACTGTACTGGTGCATCCACAGTACTTTACTGGTGCATCCGCAGTACTGTACTGGTGCATCCGTAGTACTGTACTGGTTCATCTGCAGTACTGTACTGGTGCATCCGCAGTACTGTACTGGTGCATCCGCAGTACTGTACTGGTGCATCCGCAGTACTGTACTGGTGCATCCGTAGTACTGTACTGGTTCATCTGCAGTACTGTACTGGTGCATCCACAGTACTTTACTGGTGCATCCGCAGTACTGTACTGGTGCATCCGTAGTACTGTACTGGTTCATCTGCAGTACTGTACTGGTGCATCCGCAGGCCCTCAGGAGAATGTATGTCTCTTGCTGGCCGTGGATCATGGGACATAGTTCATGGAGCGTTTTCAGTTTTTGGCACTGTCACCATGCATTAGGTTGAGCCCTTTATAGTCAATGAGGCAGTAGGTTGCGCCCCTGTGTAGTAAGGACTACAGACACTGTTTGCCTGAATCACCTCGGGTCACTGCGGGGTGCGTCTTCGTACCAGTCGTACTGTGAACACCGGGTAAGTTCCTCACACTGGGGATGTCCATGAGGCAACTCCCTGCGAGCAAGAGGCGTATTTTCCCATGAGCCCCTGCAGTTGCACCAGTACAGTACTGCGGCTGTAGGGACTCATGACAGTATACGCCTCTTGCAGATGGTGCGGGCACCAGTACAGTACTGCGGCTGTAGGGACTCATGACAATATACGCCTCTTGCAGATGGAGCGGGCACCAGTACAGTACTGCGGCTGTAGTTACTCATGACAATATACGCCTCTTGCAGATGGAGCAGGCACCAGTACAGTACTGTAGGGACTCATGACAATATACGCCTCTTGCAGATGGAGCGGGCACCAGTACAGTACTGCGGCTGTAGGGACTCATGACAATATACGCCTCTTGCAGATGGAGCGGGCACCAGTACAGTACTGCGGCTGTAGGGACTCATGACAATATACGCCTCTTGCAGATGGAGCGGGCACCAGTACAGTACTGCGGCTGTAGGGACTCATGACAATATACGCCTCTTGCAGATGGAGCGGGCACCAGTACAGTACTGTAGGGACTCATGACAATATACGCCTCTTGCAGATGGAGCGGGCACCAGTACAGTACTGCGGCTGTAGGGACTCATGACAATATACGCCTCTTGCAGATGGAGCGGGCACCAGTACAGTACTGCGGCTGTAGTTACTCATGACAATATACGCCTCTTGCAGATGGAGCGGGCACCAGTACAGTACTGTAGGGACTCATGACAATATACGCCTCTTGCAGATGGAGCGGGCACCAGTACAGTACTGCGGCTGTAGGGACTCATGACAATATACGCCTCTTGCAGATGGAGCGGGCACCAGTACAGTACTGCGGCTGTAGGGACTCATGACAATATACGCCTCTTGCAGATGGAGCGGGCACCAGTACAGTACTGCGGCTGTAGGGACTCATGACAATATACGCCTCTTGCAGATGGAGCGGGCACCAGTACAGTACTGCGGCTGTAGGGACTCATGACAATATACGCCTCTTGCAGATGGAGCGGGCACCAGTACAGTACTGCGGCTGTAGGGACTCATGACAATATACGCCTCTTGCAGATGGAGCGGGCACCAGTACAGTACTGTAGGGACTCATGACAATATACGCCTCTTGCAGATGGAGCGGGCACCAGTACAGTACTGCGGCTGTAGGGACTCATGACAATATACGCCTCTTGCAGATGGAGCGGGCACCAGTACAGTACTGCGGCTGTAGTTACTCATGACAATATACGCCTCTTGCAGATGGAGCGGGCACCAGTACAGTACTGTAGGGACTCATGACAATATACGCCTCTTGCAGATGGAGCGGGCACCAGTACAGTACTGCGGCTGTAGGGACTCATGACAATATACGCCTCTTGCAGATGGAGCGGGCACCAGTACAGTACTGCGGCTGTAGGGACTCATGACAACATACGCCTCTTGCAGATGGAGCGGGCACCAGTACAGTACTGCGGCTGTAGGGACTCATGACAATATACACCTCTTGCAGATGGGGCGGGCACCAGTACAGTACTGCGGCTGTAGGGACTCATGACAGTATACGCCTCTTGCAGATGGTGCGGGCACCAGTACAGTACTGCGGCTGTAGGGACTCATGACAATATACGCCTCTTGCAGATGGAGCGGGCACCAGTACAGTACTGCGGCTGTAGGGACTCATGACAATATACGCCTCTTGCAGATGGAGCGGGCACCAGTACAGTACTGCGGCTGTAGGGACTCATGACAATATACGCCTCTTGCAGATGGAGCGGGCACCAGTACAGTACTGCGGCTGTAGGGACTCATGACAATATACGCCTCTTGCAGATGGAGCGGGCACCAGTACAGTACTGCGGCTGTAGGGACTCATGACAATATACGCCTCTTGCAGATGGAGCGGGCACCAGTACAGTACTGCGGCTGTAGGGTCTCATGACAATATACGCCTCTTGCAGACGGAGCGGGCACCAGTACAGTACTGCGGCTGTAGGGACTCATGACAATATACGCCTCTTGCAGATGGAGGGGGCACCAGTACAGTACTGCGGCTGTAGGGACTCATGACAATATACGCCTCTTGCAGATGGAGCGGGCACCAGTACAGTACTGCGGCTGTAGGGACTCATGACAATATACGCCTCTTGCAGATGGAGCGGGCACCAGTACAGTACTGCGGCTGTAGGGACTCATGACAATATACGCCTCTTCCAGATGGAGCGGGCACCAGTACAGTACTGTAGGGACTCATGACAATATACGCCTCTTGCAGATGGAGCGGGCACCAGTACAGTACTGCGGCTGTAGGGACTCATGACAATATACGCCTCTTGCAGATGGAGCGGGCACCAGTACAGTACTGTAGGGACTCATGACAATATACGCCTCTTGCAGATGGAGCGGGCACCAGTACAGTACTGCGGCTGTAGGGACTCATGACAATATACGCCTCTTGCAGATGGAGCGGGCACCAGTACAGTACTGCGGCTGTAGTTACTCATGACAATATACGCCTCTTGCAGATGGAGCGGGCACCAGTACAGTACTGTAGGGACTCATGACAATATACGCCTCTTGCAGATGGAGCGGGCACCAGTACAGTACTGCGGCTGTAGGGACTCATGACAATATACGCCTCTTGCAGATGGAGCGGGCACCAGTACAGTACTGCGGCTGTAGGGACTCATGACAACATACGCCTCTTGCAGATGGAGCGGGCACCAGTACAGTACTGCGGCTGTAGGGACTCATGACAATATACACCTCTTGCAGATGGGGCGGGCACCAGTACAGTACTGCGGCTGTAGGGACTCATGACAGTATACGCCTCTTGCAGATGGTGCGGGCACCAGTACAGTACTGCGGCTGTAGGGACTCATGACAATATACGCCTCTTGCAGATGGAGCGGGCACCAGTACAGTACTGCGGCTGTAGGGACTCATGACAATATACGCCTCTTGCAGATGGAGCGGGCACCAGTACAGTACTGCGGCTGTAGGGACTCATGACAATATACGCCTCTTGCAGATGGAGCGGGCACCAGTACAGTACTGCGGCTGTAGGGACTCATGACAATATACGCCTCTTGCAGATGGAGCGGGCACCAGTACAGTACTGCGGCTGTAGGGACTCATGACAATATACGCCTCTTGCAGACGGAGCGGGCACCAGTACAGTACTGCGGCTGTAGGGACTCATGACAATATACGCCTCTTGCAGATGGAGGGGGCACCAGTACAGTACTGCGGCTGTAGGGACTCATGACAATATACGCCTCTTGCAGATGGAGCGGGCACCAGTACAGTACTGCGGCTGTAGGGACTCATGACAATATACGCCTCTTGCAGATGGAGCGGGCACCAGTACAGTACTGCGGCTGTAGGGACTCATGACAATATACGCCTCTTGCAGATGGAGCGGGCACCAGTACAGTACTGCGGCTGTAGGGACTCATGATAATATCAGACTCTTGCTGATGGAGCGGGATGCATGAATCCACGGAATTTTTAGAGTCCGTGCAATGTTTGACCTACTTCTAATTTAGCAATAACATCTATTCTGTTGTAATGAGTGAGTGAGTCAGTGAGTGAGTGAGTTTTTGGTGTTTTTTTTTTTTACTGAATATAATGTTTTTGTGCCTGCAGGTTTTCCGTTTGCTTGTTATAGTGGTTTGTGTTGTTTCACATACTGAATACAGTTCGTCCTCACGTTGTGAGTTGTTATTTTACAGACGCCATGAGAGTGGGTAACTTGGGGACAGTGACGGTACCTGTCTGGGGCAAGGAGTGTCCTGTGCGTGTGTTTGTGTTACGGCCGCTGCCTTCAGATCCCGCTGATATCCCCAACACAGCGCACACGGCCATCGCTGGCATGCCGGGTATGTCACTGGATTAGCAGATTTGTCTGTCACTGACCATTACCAAACACAAGTAATGCACGCGCGTGTGTGCGTGCGTGCTTGCGTGCGATCGTGTGTACGTGTGTTTGAGCTACCCACTCATCTGACTACACATTAACACTTTTGTCGTTAGTTTCACTGTGCGTGCCGTGACGTATCACACATGTAGGTATTAACCCATTTGGCCTCGACGCCGCCCCCCACAAGAAGACGGATCACCCTATCATGATCGATCCATCTCTCTTCAAAAAATCGTGTATGTAGAGTGGACTGGCCTCATTTCCGTGAGGTGGTGTTTTACCACACGTTGACCCCTTCACTGCCGAGAAAAGATGAACGCCATCCATCTGCAAGAGACATAGATCCTCATGAGCCCCCACAGTTGCGGGGGCTCACGAGGATCTATGGCTCTTGCAGAAAGCACTGTGTATCCACGTCCTATGGACGGAAGCGACGCAGTCTGCGCCCACTGGCAGAGAAGGGGTTACCAGTGTGTTCCTTTTACAGTTGCAGCGAGCGCCGCGCGTGTGGGACAGACTCAGGCCCTGGAGAGGAACCAAGCCCCCGGAGCGCCTGTCACACCACCTCGTGACTCTCGGACAATGCAGGCTGGCACCACGTCTGGAACATCGCGCGCTGAAGTCACGTTCCAGAAAGAAAAGAGTCGTGTGCAAGATCAAACGGAGGAACTGCGTCGTTTTAAAGACCAGTTGGAGGAACTGAGACGTGCAAAAGATCAGCTGGAAGCTCAAGTGAAGGCTCAGGTTGAAGACAAAGCCAAGATGCAGTCCGACGTGTTCCGCCTGGAAGCTCGACTGAGAAATGTACATGCCGAGTTGACCCAGCTCCGCACAGGCCTGCAAACCCACCAACGACAATGCCAGGAGGCCCACACACATCATGAAGCCCACCATAGACAGATTCAGGAGCAGTATGAGGTTGAACGCCGCATAACCAGCCGTCTCGCCGCCGACAATCAGTGCTCTCTTGTGCGGCAGATGTCAGCTGAAATCCTCACCATGCGGGACCAGTTTCACGCTGTCAGTCAGCAGGTGCAGGCCATGCAGGGCGGAGGTCACATAGTCACGGAGGTCAGATGTTCTGGCCTTGATGTCACCAACCCGTCTGAGCCTGGCTCCACTTCCGGTAGGTCCTCTGACGAGGACTAAGTAAACGTGACCAGTCAAAGAAAAGGAACTCTGACTCAGGTCGGCCTAGATAAAGCCCGCCTGATGCCAGATAGATCCAGTTCTAACCAGTCTCTAGACACATAATCTAAAACCTAACCCTAGAAACAACGTGATGTGTTTGATTTGTTAGAGGCCTAACACACCTGCTTGATCTTCAGACAGATCCTGAAGTGATGCTCCAAACCAAACCAGACAACTTTGATGCTATTTGTGTCCTGTGACTTTGGACCTGAAGGCTGAAGGCGGTAAGGTTGAAACTCGCAGACCAGCAAACACCAAGACCCAATTGTGGCCTGTCTCTAGACAGATCCTAAAATCTACGTCACCAGCAGTACCAATGTGTTTGTGGCTACATTAAAGTACGACCGGTCTCCAGGGGAATCGTAACAAATCTACGTGGCCAGCATTACCGGACACATGTGTTTTTAGGCCAGCTCCAAGTCGGGTCGGTCTTCACAGGAATCGTAACCAATCCGCGTTCTATGTCTGCATTACCGGACAGATAGACCATGAGAGTTGAAGGGTGGTGCCAGAATAGATTGGCGCCTACGGGCGCCAAGCTATTTTGGGCGCCACCCTTGAACTATCATGGTCAACAAATTATGTGAGATGCCGTGCGGTTTTTGCGTGTTAATTGCCAGCCTGACTCGATTCATTAATTTTGTCTTGTTGATTGGCAGCTCAACTAATTGGTACATTATTTTTGTCGTGTTAATTGACAGCCTGAATTGTTATATTAATTATTATTGTCGTGTGAAGTAGCAGCATCTTGTTCATCTCCTTATGTAAACATTCGGTGTTTAACACATTCCAAACGTGACACATCCTGACACGCGGCAAAAGCCGGCAAAAGTCACGTGTCCAGATGCGGCACGTCTCGAATGAATTAAACAGCAACCGTGAAAGCTGGAGAATAGAGCAGTGCCTTGTAAATGATTCGAATGAAGTCGCTCCATTCTGCTCACCTTTGGTTGTTTTCTCTTTGATGATCTGGTAATCTGTGTGACTTGTGTGATGTCATCAAACCTAATGTGTGTGTTCATTGTTGGCAGAGTCTTCTCCCTTAACCTTTTCAGCTGTCGGTGGCGGTTTTTTGTCGCGATGATTCCTGCAGGAAACCGCTACCGACACCCAAAGGGTCAATATAGGTCAGCCTAGTGCTAGTGTTTTCCTTGCTAATCATATTTATTAGATTTTTTTCTCCAATTGACATGTACCCCAAAGCTAAAAAAACACCAAAAAACATGTGAGCGACGTCAGTCGACCGCCGTTGGCCTGCGTACTGCCGTTCGCGGACTAACGGCAGGCTACGTCGCCACGATGGCCTTTAGCGCATTGGGTAAGACCTGTAGATCACGTTTCAGAACAAATTTGTATCTCTATACGATATTATATAGTTTCATTTTCAATCAATGGCGACTTCGTTCCTACGGTAAACGTGTATCGTTGTGTATTTTGTTTCTGGTTGTGCACAATTGTCGACTAGACACGCGATATTGTGTTACGTTTGTGGTTTGCATCATACGTTGTGTGTCATAACTCTGTACTGTGTGCTGGTCTGTGATGTTGGACCTTACCGCTGGAAGCCATAATATACACACCGCTTGAAGCCATAATATACACACCACTGGAAGCCATAATGTACACACCGCTTGTAGCCATAATATACACACCGCTTGAAGCCAAAATATACTCACCACTGGAAGCCATAATATACACACCGCTTGAAGCCATAATATACACACCGCTTGAAGCGTAATTTACACACCGCTTGAAGCCATAATATACACAACGCTTGAAGCCATAATATGCTCATCGCTTGAAGCCATAATATACACACCGCTGGAAGCCATAATGTACACACCGCTTGAAGCCGTAATATACACACCGCTTGAAGCCATAATATACACACTCCTGGAAGTCATAATATACACACCGCTTGAAGCCATAATATACACACCGCTTGAAGCCATAATATACACACTCCTGGAAGTCATAATATACACACCGCTTGAAGCCATAATATACACACCGCTTGAAGCCATAATATACACACCGCTTGAAGCCATAATATACACACTCCTGGAAGTCATAATATACACACCGCTTGAAGCCATAATATACACACCGCTGGAAGCCATAATATACACACCTCTTGAAGCCATAATATACACACCGCTTGAAGCCATAATATACACACCGCCTGAAGCCATAATATACACACCGCTTGAAGCCATAATATACACACCGCTTGAAGCCATAATATACACACCGCTGGAAGCCATAATATACACACCGCTGGAAGCCATGATATACACACCGCTGGAAGCCATAATATACACACCGCTGGAAGCCATAATATACACACCGCTTGAAGCCATAATATACAGACCGCTTGAAGCCGTAATATACACACCGCTGGAAGCCGTAAGGTCCAGAATGACAGAGCAGCACACAGTGTCCGTCTTTTACCAGAGACAAACCTGTTAAAATCCTTGGCTGTGTGGATGTCTTGCTTGTCATAGCAATGAGTCCATGCAAAGGCGGAATCCAATGTACACGTTTGCAGGTCTGTGATTTTTGGACCTTACGGCTAAAGCCAAGTCACAGACCAGCACACATTTAAAATAATTGTCTATGTTGAAAAGAAAAGTCAACACTATAGTAGCAGACCGGCGTGGCCTTGTGTGTGTAATATTGCAGCGTGAGTGTGAAGTAGTCAGCTTTGTCTACAGTTTCTGTATCATCAACAATCCACAAAACTTTGCCGTCTATTTTAAAACAAGGTGTTAAACAGAAAATCGCCTTCATCGTGATCGCGACTCCTGTACACCACGCGTTTTTCGTGCAATGTTGTGTATTTTATACTATTACGTATCTTGTAATTTATACACGTAAATCGACAGTTTTTGTTCACCATACAATTGTGATTACTAAGTGCCTTGCGTTATATGACAAAGCCATCTATAGTGTACAGTTGGCCACGTATGCTATATTTTGTACACGACTCACACGACTAAACAATGCGAACAGTGAAGGCTTTGACCTTCCACTGACCAGCCCTGATTGCCTTTTGTTTTACTGTAGCCACGCGTGTGGTCACTTTAGTAGAGAACATTCCCAGTAACAACAATTGTCCACGTACGTTTCTGACTTGTGTGCCTTAAAATAGACACGTATCACTAGCGATGCCATCAGTATATTGTGCTTTCTTTATACATTTTAAACTATATAATGATACGATAATCTATGCCTGTGATATTGCTTAACAATAAAATCGCGTCTGTCGACGTTGGCTGGTCTGACTTATAATTGACGTTGTTCGACATTCCGAAGTAGGTCAGGACTGCGTGAGTCTCCATGACAACAGCACATTCACCCATTACGTCCTAAGGCTGATTTAAAACAGAAAAAAAGCTTATTAAAGGCTGCATTACAGATCAGGAGATAGATCATCCGTTTTAGTTCAAGGGTAGTGCCAGAATAGCTTGGCGCCTCAGGCGCCAAGCTATTCTGGCACCACCCTTAAACTATCGTAGACAACTTAATGTCAAGCGATCAGGATGAATAGGGTTAAAAGCCCCGGACAAGCGTGCGATATCGCATGATTGTCGTAGCTGTTAGTCCACTGTTTTGATCGCAACACGTGCAGTCTTGGCCAACTTGTGATTTGCAAACATGGTCTGACAGGCGTCCTGCTGGTTGTGTCGTCTGGATTGTCTGCCAGCAAGCGCGTGTGTGTGCGTGTGTACGAGCACGTGACATGTGTATGTGTGTCTTTGCACGCACACATTACAATGGCACGGACGCACGCAACGCCACAAATACGATACAGTTTTTGACATGTACATGCAGTGTGACATCGGAGCACACAACGTGTTTCCCCAATATCTCCGCAAAGAGCCGCTTTTCTGTACCACGTTAAGAACATTATCATTTAGTGCCAATTAACCTAATGTGGGCTATTTTTACTTCAGTCCTAGGATGTGTTGATTTTGCTGTGTACCACGTTAAGAACATTATCATTTAGTACCAATTGACCTAATGTGGGCTATTTTTACTTCAGTCCTAGGATGTGTTGATTTTGCTGTGTACCACGTTAAGAACATTATCATTTAGTGTCAATTGACCTAATGAGGGCTATTTTTACTTCAGTCCTAGGATGTGTTGATTTTGCTGTGCAGTCGTAAAACTATTGGTGAAAAGACCAGAACAAGCCATGTTTAATACCCTATTGGATCCCCGGCGTGACAAGACCAGAACAAGCCATGTTTAATACCCTATTGGATCCCCAGCGTGACAAGACCAGAACAAGCCATGTTTAATACCGTATTGGATCCCCAGCGTGACAAGACCAGAACAAGCCATGTTTAATACCCTATTGGATCCCCGGCGTGACAAGACCAGAACAAGCCATGTTTAATACCCTATTGGATCCCCGGCGTGACAAGACCAGAACAAGCCATGTTTAATACCCTATTGGATCCCCGGCGTGACAAGACCAGAACAAGCCATGTTTAATACCCTATTGGATCCCCGGCGGGAAACGACCAGATTTCAATATCGAGGTCAAGCATGGAGACTTTATGTATGATTGTATTCTTTCAGGTTTGGAAAGTTGGTCGACTTACTCATTCACGTAAAAATGAATCTTTCGCTACTGGGCTGAATATATCTGGGGCACATTTAGGGATATGAAACCAGTCTTTTTATGAAAATGTTCTGATTTCTTACGCTTGTACAGCGCAACTGACACATTGTTCCAGTTTCTTAAAAGTGAATCGTCACAGGTCAATTGACACATTGTTCCAGTTTCTTGAAAGTAAATCGTCACAGGTCAACTCACACATTGTTCCAGTTTCTTGAAAGTAAATCGTCACAGGTCAACTGACACATTGTTCCAGTTTCTTGAAAGTAAACCGTCACAGGTCAACTGACACTGAATGATATTCGTCCTAAGACTTGTGTGGAAAAGTGGATTTTGCGAAGATATTTGCGAATAACGTTGTGCGCTCCGATGTCAAACGACCTACAACACGCCGCTTGAGAAGTCGATGGGAAGCAACCCAGTCCATACAACACATTCATGGGAATCAATTATCTCCCCTTCAGAAAAAGAAAAAAAAAAAAAAAAAAAAAAAAAAAAAACGGGTTGATACGAATCGCGTCTGACCGCGCGCATAATAAACAGCAGGCTGGAGGTGTGATTGCAGTTCAGCTTTTTGTGAATCAGAGCCCGCGCCCTGAGATGATTTTGTTGGCAGCTTTGCTGAGTGGACGGGCTTTGACTCAGCAGACAGGCAGTCCGGCAGACAGGACAGGTTTGTTTTCTGGTAGGAACATTGAACGGAGCACAAGCATTGCAATCCAGCTTTTGTAGCACGCAACCCACTGTCGGATGCAATGGTAACGGGTTTCAAGGGTAGTGCCAGATTAGCTTGGCGCCTCCAGGGGCCAATTTAATCTGGCACTGGCCTTGAACTGTCAAGGTCGGTCCATCTTCTGACGTAGTGTTGATCGGTTTTAGACCGTTGCTGAATAAAAGGTATTTATGATAGTTGATATCGGCCAAGGGTTGATTGATAGTTCAAGGGCAGTGCTGGATCAGATGAGCTAGATGATCCATATTGCCAGGCGTCGGGCCAATCAGACACAGGGAACTGTGGACTTGTTAGTAAGCAGACCGTCCGCCAGGTGCAAGCAACTTGTCCCAGCCAGTAACTGCCAGCCAGCAATCACTCTGCACTGCGGCCAGATTTATATTTCTGGCTGACAATAAAGGAACAAGTGAAGAAAGTTTGCCAGCTTGCCTTCATTGAACTCAGAAGGATCAGCACTGTTCGACATCTGCTGACTGTTGAAGTTACCAAAACACTTGTTACCTCCCTTGTGCTGTCCCGAATAGACTATTGCAATTCTCTTTTGTCCGGTGTTCCGCAAAATCTTCTTGACCAAATCCAGCGAGTCATGAACTGTGCTGCACGTCTGATTTTTCGTGTACCGAAACGTGAACACATTATGCCTCTACTAGCTAATTTGCACTGGCTGCCAGTTTCATACAGAATTCAGTATAAAGTCTGTGTTATTTGTTTCAACATCATCTCTGGTTCTGCCCCTCCTTACTTGTCTGATCTTGTCCAGCTGTATACACCGTCCCGCTCACTACGCTCTGCTTCAGACACTCGTGTTTTCCGTATCCCTAGACGTAATAAGGTCACTCAAGGTCATCGTGCATTTTCGTATTTTGGTCCCATTACATGGAATTCTCCCAGCTGATGTGCGTCACTCATCATCTCTTTCCATTTTCAAATCCAAGCTTAAAACACACCTTTTCTCTGTTGCATATACGTAAAGACCATTTTGCCTGCTGGCTCATCATGCGTGTGTGTGTGTGTGTGTGTGTGTGTGTGTGTGTGTGTGTGTGTGTGTGTGTGTGTGTGTGTGTGTGTGAGTGTGTGGTGTGAGTTTTTGCCCTTGTAAATTAATGTATTTTTTTTGTTGTATGTGCTTGTTTGTGTATTCTGCTTCACTGTTTCATTACTGTGATTGTAAAGCGCCTAGAGCACCTCGGCGATTAGGCGCTATACAAATTACCTTTATTATTATTATTATTTGTGCGTGCGGCTAAAAATATACTAGTATAGTTCCACTAAGCCACTAGACAACGACATACGTTATTTTTCAAGAGTTAGTTATTTGGATTTAACGCCGAGCAGGCGACTAAGGCCATCTCACGGCGGGTCACTGATAACTTTTGAACGCAAGTAGTTTAATTAAAGACAACTGTGAGGAGAAAAGATGATCACCAACCTGGGGCCTAACTTATATGTAATTTCCCTTTAGTCTTGACAACAATGCGTTAGCCGCTGCCGTCGGGAAAGTTTGAACATGCCTTATTTAAACCTGCTGAAATCTACCCTTATCGAGCGACACTGGCACATATTTATTCCTGTCCACTGTACGCTCCTTTTGCTGAATGTTCGATCTTTTGTTCTTGCAAAACGCCTGATCCATGCATAACCTGTAACAGTTTCAGCGTCAGTGATGCCGGCAGTACCGTGGTCACCGAGTCCTGAACAGGGTATATATTTCTGGTTGTATGTAGGTCATCTCCATGACCCCCCCCCCCCCCCCCCGAGGGGAGTGGCTAAACCGTTGAGTTAAAAGCTAGCTAAATTTTAAAATAATTTAAGACATTGTCTGGTTACATATTATTATTACCGTTGCCCTGAAATATGTCTAGTTCAAAAGATAAAAGCCCATTGTGCAATGTAACGACGGTGTTTTAGTGTACTACTGAACTAAATTGTTACATATAAACGTTTATGGAATGAGTGTGTGCGTGGGCTTTCTGCCAATCTGTATAAAGGTGGGTGTTCTATCTCTGTTTACTAGACTCTTTCATCCACCACACACGCGCTTACAAACAAGGACAAAAGCCACACAGTTATCTCTCTTTGCCCTCTGTTTAACTTATTCTCATACACTCATAACATACATTAAACCACACAATTCACATCATATAAACCAATCTACACCAATAACAATTCACATCATATAAACCAATCTGCACAAATAACTAACAAGTGGCATATAGGTTATTTACAACTTCGGCGCTCACACATTCACTCGCTACCGTAGAGGTCGTTGTCTCTCTCGAGAGACGTCACTCGACTCCTCTTTATACTAGTGTCGACACAGTCAATATCACATTGACGACTTGACGGAGATTCCCGAACTGAATATTACTATTCAATGACTACTAACAGGTTTAGAACATTCCTAGGCGTGAAATTAACGGCGCTAGGCGACAATAGCTACACTGACGGAACACTGCATGTGGTCATGTAGCACGAATCTGTGGCTTACTTCGCTACCGTTGCTGCTCGTAGCACCAGTGATGGTAGGACGAAGGAGAGATGAAGGCTTGATGTCCGCACCTGGTCACGTACGTGATGCCTTCAGGACAGCTTCATCGGCCCTACACCAGGGGTGTCCGCTCCGTACCGGCCCCGCTGTACACAACATTTATACACTCATAAATGTTCGCTCTTATACCCAAAAGTCTGAATGTGTCTTCGACACATTATACTTCAGAGCGCTCTAGATCATTCCTCTGAAAAATGTCTTCTTTATGCCACCATACTACAATCACTATTGTCATAATTCTTATGACAATTCCTATAGCCACTTTAACACAGTGCACACAATTCCTATAGCCACTTTAACACTGTACACACATTTTACGTACCTACACCCAATGGATTATGAGCCAAATATTACAATCACAGCTCACCTTCAATTCGTAACATATTACTGCACATTTCATCATTAGATCACTAAATATATACTGAATTCTATTCCTATTTCAGTTCCACATCTTCACATATGAATGAACACAACATGACATCCTGGTTATAAACTATATCACATAATTACATGACTAAACAAGTATTGACACGAGCCATCGCATTTCCTTCAAACATGGCTCTTCTGCACTCTAATAATAATTCATAAAACAATACTTTTTTTGTCATCTGAATAGCGTTACAGGTCATTATAAATACCGGTACTAAAAGAATAAATACCTGTGTTCAATATACAGCTATCGAATTCTCTAGCCAGAATTCTTCCTCAGAGCCCTAGCGAAAACGACCGCTCGACTCGACTGGTATAGCATCTCTAACTGGCAATTATTCCCGATACTACACTGTCACTCCCACACGTGACACGTGAACATCGCTCACCTACATTACCGCACGTGAACATGGCTTATCTGTACATTACCGCTCGTGAACAATGCATATCTCTACATTATTCGCATGTGTACATTCGGTCCAACTGCTAATGACGTCACACCATCGTCCGACCGAAAACCTGCACTAAAGGCGTTCGTTACATGCAAAGGCCATCGGGCCGACGTCGGCCGCCGTTGGCCCGCGCACTATACTGGTTGTTGACATTGACGCAAGCTAAAGAAAGCTGGGTGGCAACATCGAGTCCCAGCAAACTTTATCGGGATTATATTGATTATATATATTATATTGATACATGTTGATCTTTTGCTTGTGGAGCAGAAAACAGTGCTGTTTGGCTTATTTTTTACGGGAGCTGAAAAAATCACACATTAAACTCCAGTCACTCTCATTCCCCCCCCCCCCTCCCCTTTCCCCGACCTCACTCTCTCCTTCCAGAGATAGATAAGTAGACAGTTGAAACCCACCTAATCAATAATCTATAGATTTATTTGATCCTCTCCGTATTTAGACAAACGAACTCCAGCACTTACCACCAATACCTTAATCGCCTAGCCATTTTAGTTCCACTCCAGAAATCATTCAAGCTACGTTTTTTTATCAGCTACCAACCCGCGATTATTAAGGCAGATACCCCACCCAACCTAAATTATTAATGCTGTCATTGACTTCTTTAAGCAAAATTATTATATTATATTATAAAATGAATCAAGACGAATTACTTCTTTTAAGTGATATTTGTGCTGTAGAAAACAAAGACTTAGACTTTAAAAAACAGCGTCTTTTGTCTGTGATTGTATCGGGCAAATCAAAGACTTATCTGGGTAGACAATACATGACAGAGGATATTGAATCTCTCACTGCTGACGAGCTAATCAAGCTTCATTCTAAATATGAAAATCACATTGCTTCACTAATGACTCGTGATTTGAGTCGATCTCTTGTCTGCCTATATACAAAAGCTGTAAGTCACTTCCTACCTGTTGATAGTGACAGCCTTTCACACGACCTTGAAAGTAATCCTATTGTTTCAAGTTCAATTGGCAAATTAGCATGTGTCATGTTTTACAAGTTTGGAAATTACCTTGCACCTGCTGTAACCCTTACTTGTTACTGGTAGTCATATTGATTTTTCTAAAATAAATTTTAAATTAGAAGAAAATGGACGAGACGACTCCACAACAGAGCCATGTCTTGACACAGGTTCAAACAGTGACTAAGACTAAAAGCCCAGGTAGAATAGAGGCTGGAAAAAGATTAGCTGAATATAACAGACAAAAGAAATTACAGCTTCAAGCATTAACAGAAAAGACTGACACACCATCAACAGCACCAGTGTCACTACCGTCACACACCCCCACAAAGTGAGAGACAAACAACTAAACCTGAAACAACAAAATATATAGTTGCTGGATTTGTTGTCGGATTTGGTTACGTAGGTTACCAATTATATAAAAAATACAAACCAAACACTCGAACAGTGTCCAAAAAATCAAACACTCCAAAAACAAAAGAAGAAGTCGCCACATTACCAGCAGTTCCAAAACCTTTGGACCCATTTTACATGCAGTAAATAAATTTATTATTTTAATTTTTCTTGTATAAGAAAATGAGCGACACAAAGAACTTAATGAACCTTGTCTATCACTCTGCTGTAATAAGTGGACTAGCAGTAGCTTATTCTATGCTGGGAAAAAGTCTTCTCAAAATGAAATCAGCAGACCTTAGTAAATTAGACTTCGAAGACAGTGCTAAACTAGTAGTTGTTATAACAGCATCGATTGCAACAAAAGATTTTCTAGTCAAGCAAGGAATTATTCCAGAAAATATTTCTATGTAAATAAAAATATGGCAACTATAGCTGTTATGATTGGCGGTGCAGTTATTAACGCATTAGCTTTTAGTGGATCAAACTATTTCTTTTCAAAAGTTAGTAAAGAAGAATCAGCAGAAGAAATGAAGCGACACAATGAGGCATCTGAAAAACTAGCTCAAGCTCAACAAGATTATGAAAAGCAAAGAATTGAGAAACTTGATTTTATTAATGAAAAACTAAAACTTGAGGGTCATGCACAGCATACATTTTCAAACGTCGATGACGCTATCAAAGAATACTATCTTGTTACTGGTGAAGACATGTCTATTCCACAACCAAAACTTAGTGACTACTACCAACCAAGCCCAGAACAAAGAAATGGAGAAATAATATTTGTTTTAGTAGGAATGACATTAGTATATTTTACAGGAGTTTATATTGCTAGAAAAAATGGCAGACGCTAAACTATCAAAAATATATTACTCCCCAATTGGCTACTGGAAAGGGAATACTGCAATAAAAAAATTACATGCTGCTGTGGGTGGAGATGTCAACCAAATAAAACAGTGGCTCAAAAAACAGGCAATTTGGCAAATATATCTTCCTGCTCCAAGAAAAATAACAAGGCCTCATTTTGAAAACACTATCCCTAATGACACACACCAAATGGACCTCCTGTTTCTTCCGCATGACACAATAAAAAAGAAACGATACAAGTATGCATTAACTGTTGTTGACATAGCTTCAAGGTATAAGGATGCAGAACCCATAACTGACAAAAAAGCTGTAACAGTGGCCACTGCATTATCAAAAATATATAGTCGAGGTCCTTTAAAATACCCTAGGCTTGTGCAGGTTGATGATGGGAGTGAATTTAAAGGCGCTGTTAATCAGTTATTTGCAAAGCATGGAGTGCTAGTGCGGCGAGGCATACCAGGCTTGCATAGATCACAGGCAATTGTTGAAAACTTTAACAAGCAATTATCGGAGAGACTTTTTAGCTATCAGTATTCTAAGGAACTCATGCATGACACACGTAACACTGAGTGGGTTAAAAGATTACCGTCTGTAATAAAAGCAATGAATAATGAGGGTCACCCTAAACCTGTTGATTCTATTAAATTGAAAACAATACCGTCAGAAATAAAAACAACAACAACACCTCCAGACACTAGCTTGTTTACAAAACAGGTGAGATATTTGTATCAACCAGGTGAAGCTGAAAATGACGTTAGACGTAGGGCAACTGATCCAATTTGGTCTACATCTGTTCATAATATAAAAAAAATAGTTCCTTCAGCTAATGCAACAATATATTATCTGTATGAGCCTGCACCAAAGAGGGCATTTGTCAGAGAAGAATTACAGATTATTCCCACAGATACTGTTACCCACTTTTAACAATTTCAATTCATCAATTAGTTTATCAAGCAGATTATCAGCTATTTCTTCAGATAACTTGAGCCTGTAATGACCTGGTGCATAAGCTTTTTCCTTAGTGTGAAACACTCTTTTTGTGTCTCCAACTGCTAGAGACTTTTTATATGTTTGAATCATTTCAATATTATGTTTGTTTGATCTTAGTGTCTTGTTTGGATAATCAGGCATTAATGCACCATCTAACACTTGCTTGTAATGTTCATGACGTATGTCTTTATTTTTTATTGCTGTTTTTTTTATTCCTTTGGCTTTTGACTGACTTCCCTTCTGGTGCAGTATAGAATACATTTTTGATCTCAGTCCAACATACTCAACTATAGGCACACCATTCAGTTCATCTTTAAACTTACCAGGCACTTTCTTGTTTTGTGTGCTAAACAGTGGATGGTCTTTAGGGTAGTCAGACGTGTCATACATGTGTAGTTCTGTTTTCATGTCTTCATAAAAGTCTTCAGTAGGCACATCTATGATCATAGAGTCAGTGTCAGTGTATAGCAGACGACACTCAGGATACTTTGGTTTGAAGTAATCATAATAAAATTCAAGCATTAATAATTTTGACAACTCAAGAATAGCCATACCTATAAATACTGGCTTGTCCAGTTTAACAATCTTTTTTTTGAGTGACACTGCATACAATGATGGATGAAATTCTTTATACCCTGTGTACTGAGGCTTACCTGTAAGTTTAATTGCACCTGATTCAGTTGTGACTAGTCTCACATCTTTTCTGTGATGAGGATTTTCCATTGTCTTGCCAAAACAGGCATTGTTCATAAGCTTAAAGAAGTCTTTGTCAAATGCAGTGTTACCTTCTCTTGCACGCAATGTTGTGTTTTTCATTATGTAATCTTTCATAAAAGCACTTTGATCAAATTGAATTCCTCTATGAACTTTCTTTAGTACTAAACCATGTCTGATGTAAAACTGTAACAATCGATAGTGACAAACGTAATTGAATTTGTCATTTAAATTTGGTACAAGTTTGGTGTCTTCTTTTTTCCCCGTTAAACTCAGTTTCTCAACTGCTAATGGATAATCATTATGGTAATCATGTAGGCGGTGTGGGTACTCCAGGTCGACTTCAAAGATCCAACCCTTCGCGTCGTTTCGGTCAAGATTCATAATATTGTTTGTTAACCTGACTCTGTTACATCATACTGTGACAAATCATACAAACAAAAGTTTTTTAATGGCAACAATTCACACATTGCAAATCCATACAAATTATTAGCATCCAAGTATGTAATAAATGACATTGGCTTTGACGGGTCAAAGTCATCAAGATATTTGTTGTTGGCCTTGCCATAATTGTTTGCTGCTAGACTAATTCCTCCCCTCAATCCACGTTCCACCATTTCACCCATCGTACGATCAGACAACAGGTCTATAAATATCTTACTGGATTTCAAAAATGCATCCCATGTCATGCCAGGACTAGTTATGTAACAAGCAGGGTCAAGCTTGTAGTGTAACAAACCCTTTTCACGGTAACTTTCAAATACATCTGCTAGCAAGCAAACATCAGCCTTTAAGTATTGGTCATGGTAGTCACCAATAGTTTTGCACCCTAGTTTTTCCCATGCATTAAGTGCGTGTTGGTATTCAGAGTCAGAAATGCCTTTTCCAGTTAGTGTAGAATAAAATTTCTCTTTTGGTGGCAGTCTTGTTTCCTCAAACACAACCCACTCACTGATGTACTCATATGGATAGACTCCTTTCTTAATCAATTCTGGCTCAAAATATTTACTTGTTATTGGATACTCAGTCAGTCCTTCTGCTAGACTAGCCAAGACCTAAAGACAGATGTTGCATGGAGTCATAAAATGCTAATTTGTCTAACCTAAAAGTCAAGTATTTTTCAGTTGTCTGGGCAATACAACTAATTTTTTTGTACGACTCGTCTACAGCCTGCATGATAATGTGTGAATCATATCCCTTCAGATTGTGAAAAAAGATTGGTAACTTGTATGTCTTAGGATCTATTTTTAATAACAAGTTACAATTATTATGTGCAGCTCCTCTGTAACGCCCAGTTATGTGATCATGGTCACGAACTTTATCACCCCCTAAAGGTTGTTCACAAATCCAACACATCTCAGCTGTATCAAAATTATGTTTGTCTTCTTCTGTCATAACCAAAGTCTTTTGACAATTTTTCAAATAATCAAATACCTTGTTATACAGTTGTCTCATTTCTGACAAAAACATAGCTGATGCATTTTTTCCCCTGTAAATAACAGGTTCTGAATGCTGACCGTCTGACATAACAAAAATATACCCGAAAGAACACACTACTTGATCACTCAACTTTATTGTCTTTGGTAATGAATCTGGAACAGGGCCATCATACGGAACAACCAGTGATTCAAAATCAGCATACACTACAAACGGTAGCTTTTGCTGATTTTTATAGTTACAAAAATGTACTTTAGTACCAGGCTCTGGATACTTAAGTACTGTTTGTACGTCATCAACAGACCTACAATTTAAAACATGTTTATTTGCTACTGCAATAGAAGAAAACCTTTGTAAACATTTTTTACAAAATTCCTGTTTACCATCATGTTTTGTTGTATGATGAATTAGTCTTGACATACTTCTGATAATTGTGTAGTGAAAGTTATCACCAGAGCTTATTAGTAACATGTCAACATGTTTATCTTCTGACTGTCCGTAGGTTGGGGCAATTGGTGACACTCTAATTGGTTGTAACTTGTTCTCAGAGTCATTATCCCATATATACACGTTTACAGATATACCAGGATTTAGGTTTTCAAACAAGTCTATGTCCTCCACCTTAACAGGGAACTCAATGCCACTGAAGTTTAGTTCATTTACAAATTTGGTATAGTTAGATACACGATCAGGTTTTGTTTTTATAAAATGCAGTTTGGCAAGCACACACCACATAAAACATAAATTATCATTGTTTTGAATATTGACGACAGCCTTTTTGTTTGCAACCTCTGTTGGTAGTGGTATCCATGATTTGCCTAAAATAGGATGATATCTTGACTGCTTTAGTTGAAGTTCAAGTACATAACCTTCATGCCAACCAGATCCACTTATTTTTGCCCTATCAATTGCTTCAAGGAAGTCAGGCAACAATCTTTCTCTAAACACTCTTTCTAATTCTCTTCTCGAATTAACTGTGTGTTGTCTCGTTGAAATATATGAAATAATAACTTGTCCAGATTCCCTTCTAAATTCTATTTTCGCAACAATCTGAATCTTTATACTACCAGAAAGAAGATTTTCTTGTATTACGGCAAAAGATCTTTGTATCGATTCATATACATTAAAATAATTAGATATAGGTAAGTCAGTTGTGTGAAACACGTTTCTTAATCTTTGATGGTTGTCCATCTTTTTTATTTGTCCGACAAAAAAATAAATAGAAAATTATATAGTGTAAAATGGCACTTTATTGACAAAAACCTATATAATAGACAAAATTAATTACCAACAAATAAGCCACTTTCCTGGTATGTCTTCTGTTGTATCATGTTCAATCTTTTGCATGTGTAATATTGTTTTATTAACAGTAATAAATTTAACATTTTTATTTTCTTTTTTTATTTGATGGTGTATTTGTAAACACATAATCTTAAACCAGTCAGATTTAGCATCATAAACTAAAAAATCATTTGTCCTATTATTATAACATGGAAAAGTATTAGAATATCCAAGATAAAAACTATATGTCATGTACATCTTCATCGGTGATGGGAGTTCTGAAAAAGGGCGTCTAACTTGTGTTTTTAAGTCACTAATAAGCATAAAATCCCTGAAACTCGATGTAATATTCATGAATTTACCAATAGGCCAATTTTGATCCTCTTGTCCGTCCGTCATTTTTATAGACAAACCAAAAAGATAAATTAATTTACTAACCCATACCCTGTGGGCTGATCTGTCTTTAAAATGAGCTTTAGATGCTTAGTTGATTTCAGTTTATTTTTTACATCATCCCGTTCTTGCTTATTTGGAATGACATCGTTTTCTCTGAGACAGTCTTCGAAGCTGTCACGATCCTTACAGTAAAACAAACAGATAAACTTTAACTGTTCTCGAAAATCTTTTAGTACAGCATTATATTTCTGAGTGAGAATCCAAACACTGATGTTTGCGTGTCTACCACTGAAGGCAAGTTCTGCTAAAGTATTTCTCTTTTTGACAATGTCTTTCTCTGCAGAGCAATCATCGACAATAAATAAAGTTGACTGTCCTTCAAATTGTTTGAAAAAATACAGCAGGTAGTCATTCAGTTTTTTCTCAGGGTCGACTAAATAGATATTACTGTCAGTCCAAATGAATAAACGGTTGTGATAAGCTTTGTTGTGTTTTATTGTTGGACAAAATATTACAATGTTTTCAAAATGGTGTATGTATCTTGTTTGTAATAAGTCAAGTACAAATTGAGTTTTACCACACCCTGTGGCACCACAAAACAATCCACAGTGTGGGTCAAGGGTCATCAAGCTCGTTCATTTTAATACACAATATAATTTTAATATATGTGTCCACTCAGTCTGCTTTCTGCAATATTGAGTTGTGCGTCATATATCAGGTACAAATATATGTTTATGGCTGCAGCAGTTTCAACCTTCTTTTGTATCTGAATTGTTATTCCATCACTACCATTCTCGACAGTTCGTCCTGACCCATGAAGATAATCGTCATCTGTACTACGAAGGTCTAACCAAAGTGCATACTTGTTTGTCAGGTATTGACCAATCCTAACGTCATACAGATGTAGATCTTTGCACGCAATGTTTGCTGGTTTATCTCTAATCCTTCCACCCGCAAAATACTTTGTGATCTCATCGTAGTGTTGATAAGGCAGCATTCCAGACGCGTACACTTGATTAGGACGGCCTTCGATTGTGCAGGACAAATGTGTAATCTTAGGATTGTAGAATTTTTCTGAATCCCGTTTATATGGACTCACCGGTTCAACAAACAACATAAGAATACCTTTCAGTGACCTGGCAGGTGTGTTTAAGTTTAAGTTCCACATTGGGTCACTCTTGTCTTTGGGAATTAAACTATGTCTAATCACCCTGTCATAATAAATTGGAAGTCTTGACTGGTACTGATTTTGTATGAGTCTGGCTAGTTCAGTATGTGTGACAATTTCATATTCCAAGGAAATGTTAGAGATCTTGTATGTTGCATCTGTGGCAGATGATTTAATAACTTTGGAGTAGTCATTGAAAGTTAGTTCAAAGCTCAGACGGTCATTCAGTGCCCCTTGATAATAAGGCAAATGAGCTGTTAGGATTTCAAACTCAAGTGGAATGTAGAATCTGGATCCATATGTTTCGGCCATTATAACATCCATGGCTGTATTAGTTACTTTATCTCCGGCGTCGATTCGAAGTTTACCAACATTATCTGGCTGTATGCCTTGGTAAATACGGTCTTCTCGTTCTTCTCTTGTTAGCCAAAGGTCTTTGTAACAGTAGAACACATCTGAGTCATCAAGACTAAACACTTCCTGTCCTTCAAGTTTTACTTTAATAGTTCTAACAATTGCTCTACCAAGATTGTTAACTAGTGTTCTGTTCACGTCTGCGTCTGATGATAGTTCAATATTAAAAGCAAGGCGTGCAGTGCCAGGAACAATAACGTCACTGGGTCCTAGGTTTGGAAACTTGACTGTAAGTGTTTGGTTCTGGTCTATGGTACTTGGATTGTTCGTGATGACTATGGATTGTCGAATGGCCTTAACACCCAGGGGCTCACGTAGTTTTCTGTATGGGTCTAACTTTGATCCGTAAGACTGTGTCATTTTTATTATGCACAATAAAAAATAATAAATTAATAAAACAATGGCAGCAGGAGGATTTAATCATGAAGATTTTGAAATGGATGACATGAATGACTATGATACTGGTGCAACAGATATGACTGGAATGGTAACTAGTTCTAGTATGTATCACGAACTATTAAAAGACAAAGTAAACTCATTTTATGACAGTATTGGTGTCCACCCAGATGTAATAGATCCTAATCAATTTGAATATGATAAAGGGCACTTATTTGTAAATACAGACAGAGGGAAAATATATCTAACACATAAAAATAATCCTTCTAAGTTTAGGGCTTTAAGTACAATTAAAGGTGAAGTCGGTGGTAACTCTGGGTTGGCAAGATACCTTGGTATTGGAGGGTCTCCTGTTCCCCCAAGACTTGTTAGTGTGCTTCACGACACGCAAACAAAGTTGCCAACAGGGCAACAAATTGATGTGGCACCAGTAACAAGCCTACCAAAAATAGCAAACACAGTAATACAAGAAACTTCATTTACAGAAGAACAAATAAATGACGAATTAAAAACAATTGGTGACTCTCCTTTGACAAAGCGGGAGTTAGCTGGGTTGGATAAAACACTGCAGACGATAAGAGGTGAGATGGTTAATAATATTGCCAAACTGGGTGAGCTTGATAATCACATAGAACGAGAAAAAGAGAAACTGGCTACAGCAGACAATGGAAATCTTGACATAGAAATGAAAGAAAGAATACAAAAAAGATTAAATGATTTGTATACAGAAAGATCAGCGCGGCTAGAAGTAGTTGAAATTGGAAGACAAAAACTGAAAACACAAGTCAACAGGATTAGAGAAACTATTCAAAAAATACTTAATGAAGACACTACTCTGTCTGAGAGACTTAAAACACTTTTCAGAGAACAGGGTATCACAATTGCTAGTTTAATTACAGCTCTTGGATTTATTATTAGTACTGTTGTGTTGGCTGTAACGGGTGGTGGTTCTCCACCTCCAGCACCACCAACCCCAGTCCCCACAGATCCAAAAGACTTACAGTCGTGGGTAAAGAAACAACTGTCTCACATTTCAGACTTGCTTAAGAAATTGGCTGTGAAAGCAATGGACGCTTTGCCTGGCATTATAGGCACTGTTGTCAGTTGGATGATTAGTACAGCGGCAAAGGCAGTAGGGTTTATGGCAGAACATGTGTGGGTCTTTTTGGTGACAGTAGGAGGATTGATAGTGGGTTATTTAATGAAACAGGTAAAGAAGTAATACCCCTAATCCAGTGAGACCTATTACCAATGCTGTTCTCTCTGACTCATGGGTGTCAAGGATTGGTGTTGGTGTTGGTGTTGGGACCGGGGTTGTTACTGTCTGTACGGGTGATGACGTTACTGGTGCTGGTGTCATTAATGGTTTTAATGTCTGTACATGTGTGGTTGTGACCCCCAAGTTTACAGATTGATTGAGTCCTAATTTCTGATCACGACCAGCGACAATGATTTCATTATTATAATTTGTTATTGTCCCCATTTGGAGTTGAAGGTCTGATGGCAACATGTATAACCCAATACCAACTACAAAGTCAACTTTTGATCTGGCATATCTGAGTACATCTTGGTAACGTTGTATGCTTGATGGGAGATCAACTGATGAATTTACTGAATCTTCAAGATTAGCGAGAAACTGTTTTTGCGAATCGAAAATTCCACTTCCATTCAGAATATTAGATTTTGTTAATGATTGTGCACCTAATATACACCAGACATATGTTCTGATAGACTCATTTACGCGCTCGACTCCTGCTTGAGTAAATCCGTCACTCCTGTCCAAGACAAATGTTGACCATGCGTTAGATTGTTTCTGTTCTATTGAGCCTAACCAGACTTGTGATTTTGATGAGAATGAAGTGTAGGGAGGCCAGTAATCTTGAGGGTATTGTCTGTGACTCAAAGCATAATATAATGTACCAATGCCGTGGTGATCATCAAGTTTTTGTGTGAAGTCATACTTAGTGCTTATGTTAAATTCATTACAGATGCGTTCAAATGCTTTCATATCCATGGGGTTGTTAAACCTGTTGAAACTGGATTCAGTTGGTAGTGGTGTATGCAGTTCTGACAGTATACGTCTAAGCTGGTAATAAACATGGAAACGATACACAGACCTAATCAGTTTGTTTGAGTGATTCAAATGGTCTGTAAATGAAACACCACAGCCTGTAGTAGAACACAGTATGGCAAAGTTAAGTTGGTTTTGAAACATCTGTAGTGGACTTGAAGACCACTTTCTTGCTGTAGCATCGTCTGTTATTGGAGGGTTTAGGTAATGATCAAACGGATTGGGTACTTTGACTTGGAATAGATCTTGTTCAGACACAGCAATATCAAGCTGATTTAACTGAATTATTTTCTGTTCATAAGTAGGTGCAACATTATACTTGGCATCCACGTTAAATTGAAATGCGTTTGTAGTGGTAATGGTTGGTGATTTAAATTCCATCCTTTTTTTTTTATGTGATAATAAAAATGTTTATAACCTTAACAAATATTGACACAAGCAAACCAATGTGGTTAACTAATGGGATTGATAATCGTGATGGTAGCAAGGCTGTAGCTATCCATGAAATGTTCTACACAGTAAAGTGGTTTAATGTAACGGATGATGAAAATTATTCTGTAAGTGGAACTCTTGATGGTATTGAGAAGGGTGATACTTTACGAGCTGGGTATTATGACTTTTGTACTTTAGCTGAATGGCTTCAAAATGAATTTAAAATTAAAGCAACTTTAAACCCAGCTAATTTACTTGTTTCAGTTGATTTTCCGAAAAGTGGTCAGTTTTCTTTATCAATTAGTCTTTTATTATTACTTGGATTTTTTAAAACAATAACACATCCAGATGAAGATTGGTCACAATCAGTTGGTAGTCTACTATCACCAAAAAAACCAAGAATAACTGGCAGATATCCTGTTCATTTGTCAGTACACACAGTGCTAAATGTTCATTTGAAAGAACTGAACACTACTGAAAATGTACACAATGGAAAGCCTTCAACTTTGTTAAGATGCTTGCCGACTGGAACTGCCCCATATTGTGAAAATGTGGTTGCTAGATTTCCTAATTCTCAGTTTAAAAAATTAGGTTCTAGTTTCTTTGAATCATTGTGCTTATCTGTAACTAATCAGAATGGTAAACCAGTTGTAATGCATGATTTTTATGTTGTTTTGGAAATTAAATAATTTTATTTTTGTTTATAAAAATGAGTGGTCTTGGTCCAAAGCCTAGAATCATACCAGTTGCGTGTCCAGTAACAGAGTTGAAAGATTTGGCAGACGTACAGGATTTTGAGAAGGAAGGGGAAATTGGAGAAATATATGGTTTTGAACTTGATTCCTATGGCATGTACAAGAGAAAAGTAATTGTTGACATAAAAGACGGTGAAAAACAGATTCCTAAACTTGGTCAGCTACGTGATGTTACTGTACCTACTCCACCTGTAAATAATGTGCCCTACAACTTAATACATGTGGGTACTAAATGGGTTGTTTCACCTGTACCGGCACCACCACCCACAATTGACTGGGACATAAAGATTGAATTTATTAGTCCTTATGTATACACTGATGATGAAGGCGCCTTAGTGTTTAGGAAGGTTGTTAATTCTGGGCCGCTTATTGTAAGCCTTGTTCCAAGTTTTGCCCTAGACAACAATAGCAGAGAAAAACTGAAAGTTGAAAATTATGAGAAACGAAGATATCTTCTTACAACTAGAAAGGGTAGATCAGATACTTCTGTTGTGTTTATGCCAGCAAGCTTAGTCGTGGCTAGAGAAGCGACAATAGTATTTGAAATTATCATGAAATCTGTTGCTACTGCTAAAGAGGCTCAAATTGCACAAGGAATTAAACTTACATGGGATGAAACAGTATCAGAATCATCAAAGGTCTTTATTGCCATTACAAAAAATAATGATGTTATTAATGTTTCGAGCAGTGTTCCAGCTGTCAAGGTGGTGGTTGACAAAACAACTTTTGTTCGTCTAACTTACATAAACCTTGAACACATTGATCTTGTTGCATTTTATTATGCCAGCAAATTGTATAATTTTGAAGAGTTGCAAAATGTAATTGCTGATTAAAAAAATATTTGTAAATAAAAAATGGTGAACTTGTATCCACAAATACCACCTGAGCCTATTGAGCGTGATAAAACATTAAAGGCAGATTCATTTCGTTTAATGAATATTACAGAAGCGTTGAAGTATTTGGAAGAAGAACAAGCAAAATACTCGAGGTGTAAACGCCGTTACAATACGGTTTTCAATTCTGTACACAACACATCAATGGCCATGGGGGTGGTTTCAGCCGGATTATCTGTAGGAGGTATAACTCTTTTTGCAACGGGGGTGGGAAGTGTTATAGGAATTGCTGTTGAAGGTATTGGTCTTGTCACAAGTCTAGCATGCTTTGGTATGGAAGCTATTAACAAAAGATTTTATATGAAGTTGCAGAAGCATGAAGCATTAAGTACGCTCGCAGCAGCTAAGCTGACGAGTATGAAACTTATTATTAGTAAGGCTTTGGAAAATAATGAAATTGACGATAACGAATTTAAAAGAGTCCAGGATGATTTGGCTAACTATAAACAACAAAAATCTGAAATACAGAATAAGATGCGTAGTCAACCCGCGAATGTTGAAGAGCTAAAGAAATCTTTTTTAGAGGAAGGAAAGAAAATAGGCGTAGAAGAAACTATGAAAAAAGTTTACGGACTGTTAGGCAAGTAAAGATCAGTTTTGGTAATCATTCATTAATTCTGAAATACTCTTCACAAAGAGATGTCATGCCTGCTCATTTGATGCCATCAGCCCCACCACCAGAGTACTACTGAGAAAAAAAAGTTTTCTTGTTGTCCTTGTAACTTGGAAATTCTGTCCAAGTAAGTTGTGACTTGGTTCAATAACTTACAAGATCTTATGATTAGGTTCTTGTAAGAACTTGTTTTAAGTCACTTATCAGAACTTGCACCAACTAACTTCAAAGTTACCTGTAAAGTTAGTTAGCGGTTGTAGGTGACTTTGGAAATTTGTTAACAAGTGTCTGTAGGTAACTTAAATTTGTATCAAGTGTATATAAGAATGTTTTGTGTGTGTGTGGTTATTATTAAATAACTGTGTTTTGGGGTATTGACGTAGAGTCAATGGTATAAATGTTCTTGAAATTATCATATCTCTAACACTAACTATATATACACATACATAAATACACGCACAGACGCACACACACACAAACACTCGCACACATACATACACGCATGCACATGCATACATACTAGCATGCACACGCATACATACATGCACTCACACAATGACAAACACTCACACACAAACACTCGCACGCATACATACATGCACTCACACACTGACAGACAAACACACTCATACACTGACAAACACACGCATACACACTCACACATACCTACAAACACACACAAGCACTCACACACACAGACAGACAGACAGACACAAAATCTTTATTCAGCATGTAGACTCCAGTCCGCAGAAAACTTCACCGCATTTCAGTTGTATGACACGATATAGACGCGGCGACTGTGTACTTAGTCACTACTAAGTCCCTATGTCAGTGTTTACGTTAAAAACCGCGCTGACAGCGTTAGCGGCAAGGGTGTCATTAGAAGACTGAAGACTTTGTATTAAGAGTCATTTAACTCTATGTTCTGTCTCTGTTTTTGCTTGCTACAGAGCTACAGGCCGCATTGCAGCTAGTGACGTATTTGTCTGCACGCTGTACTCAAATGAAACTGTCTGCACGCCGCGCGCCAGCGATGTTTGCTACGTAAGATCTATTTTAAAACCGCGCTGACGGCGTTAGCGGCAAGGGTGTCATTAGAAGATTAAATACTTTGTATTAAGAGTCATTTAACTCTGTGTTCTGTCTATGTTTTTGCTTGCTACAGAGCTACAGGTCGCTAAATCAACTTCCACATTGCAGCTAGTGACGTATTTGTCTGCACGCTGTACTCAAATGAAACTGTCTGCGCGCCAGCGATGTTTGCTACGTAAGATCTATTTTAAAACCGCGCTGACGGCGTTAGCGGCAAGGGTGTCATTAGAATTTTGAAGACTTTATGTTAAGAGTCATTTAACTCTGTGTTCTGTCTATGTTTTTGCTTGCTACAGAGCTACAGGTCGCTGAGCCCACGCCGCGCTATTTACCACCAGCGATGTTTGCTACGTAAGATCTATTTTAAAACCGCGCTGACGGCGTTAGCGGCAAGGGTGTCATTAGAATTTTGAAGACTTTGTATTAAGAGTCATTTAACTCTGTGTTCTGTCTATGTTTTTGCTTGCTACAGAGCTACAGGTCGCTAAATCAACTTCCACATTGCAGCTAGTGACGTATTTGTCTGCACGCTGTACTCAAATGAAACTGTCTGCACGCCGCGCGCCAGCGATGTTTGCTACGTAAGATCTATTTTAAAACCGCGCTGACAGCGTTAGCGGCAAGGGTGTCATTAGAATTTTGAAGACTTTATGTTAAGAGTCATTTAACTCTGTGTTCTGTCTATGTTTTTGCTTGCTACAGAGCTACAGGCCGCTGAGCCCAGCGGTGGTTGCTACGTAAAATCTATTTTAAAACCGCGCTGACGGCGTTAGCGGCAAGGGTGTCATTAGAATTTTGAAGACTTTGTATTAAGAGTCATTTAACTCTGTGTTCTGTCTCTGTCCTCACTGTACTCAACTGAATGACACTGTCTGCAGTCCGCGCTGACGGCGTTAGCGGCAAGGGTGTCATTAGAAGACTGAAGACTTTATGATAAGAGTCATTTAACTCTGTGTTCTGTCTCTGTCCTCAACTGAATGACACTGTCTGCAGTCCGCGCTGACGGCGTTAGCGGCAAGGGGAGTAAACAGAATATTAAATACTTTGTATTAAGAGTCATTTAACTCTGTCTCATTTCTTAGTTGTTTACAAACCAACCGTTACTCAACAGATTTAACGTGTTCCGTGTAGACGGGCTTACCACAGACCTTAACATGTCAGACTCGTTATTATCACCTATGTAAAGTCAGTTTCACTTACATGAGCCGCGGCAAAAACACCTCACACTTGGTCCATAAACCAAAATTCTGGAGCTTTGGTCAAAACGGAATTAATGTAAGTAGCCATTTTTTCATGGTATTCACCATGTGATTGTAAGATCAACACCTCTTCCTGAGTCCAATTCATTTTTATAATGAGTGAATGTTAGTCAGCGTAAGCAAATTAAACTAAACCGATCTGGTTAACACTAGCGCACTTCTTGTTTCTAAATATTACAAGTTTAACAGACAAATTACCGTCAAACTACCAGTCATTTGTAACTTACGCTAGTCAGCGTTCAAATAACAGTCACTTACCGCTCACCACGTAGGATATTTTACAAGATTTAGTGCTATCACCGGATAAGTTAGTCCGTCACTCTGAGAACACAACCGCACTTCTTCACGCCCTACGAACGTTTCAACGACGCAATACTTGATCACGAGACTAGGGTCACGAGTTGACACGTAGCGTTGTTATTGGCAACAATGACGTCACTTACTTTTGGGTTGGGTGTTGTGGAAATTATGTCTAACGGGAATTCCCACAATGAGGCAAGTAGTCATTTCCCGAAAACAGCTGATAGTAGTCAATGGCAGCATTAATAATTTAGGTTGGGTGGGGTATCTGCCTTAATACTCGCGGGTTGGCAGTTGATAAAAAAATCGTTGCTTGAATGATTTCTGGAGTGGAACTAAAATGGCTAGGTAATAAAGGTATTGGTGGTAATTGGTCGAGTGGGTTTGTCTAAATACGGAGAGGATCAAATAAATCTATAGATTATTGATTAGGTGGGTTTCAACTGTCTACTTATCTATCTCTCCTTCCCACCAGTGCGCCTCTGTCCTGACATCATCGCCCCTCTCGGCCAATTAATGGCTGGCCAGATTTCCGGACCAGAAATTGGGCGAGGTTTTTGTCAGAACTGCGCGCGCTGCTCCCGTTCTGCACGCTCTTGCCATCACAACTCAGTCTCACGCTCAACTCCACACTACTTCCTCACGCTGATACACTGAACAACTCTTTCCTCAGTGTCAGTTGGGCAAAAATAAAAGAGGCGTTTTATTCCCGTGAATCTCACTTGTCAAACATGTAAGACAACATCTAACCCAACTAGTAGGTTTACTGGTTGTTTCGTGCCCAAACCTAATGAGAAAAACGGCATTTTTTTTTCTCTCCACCCAATTGAGAGAAAAGTTGAGTGTTCAAGGTGTCGGTATTTTCTGAATAAGTACGCTTCTGTATAAATCTTGAATATGTTGAGGTATTTGGTCCAAGTATGATAGGTATGCAGTGCTTTTTCAGTCCCCCAAACACTTCACCACCTCGCCAGGCACTCCACAAGACAGGGCCCAGGTAGCCCCGCCACGCCGCAAGCTGTGGCTTGTATAAACCCCTTCAGCAGCAGAGGTCAGTTCTCGCTACCGTTTGTTGAACTTTGATCCGCGAATGGGGAAGGCCGGTGCCTTAGGCGGCGCTGGGCCTAGCGCTCTAAACATACTGATCACTGCCGTCACGGGGCACAGAGGGTGACGCAACATGACCGGTAACGCGATCACTAGAGTTTTTTCGCGTTTCTGAATTGTCTTACTCCACCTAACCAGTATCTTGACACTACTGTTGTCATCCAACACAAAGCAGTCTCTAGTGATTTGTTTTCCAGGATCGAAGCCTGCACCCTCTTGGAAAAGGTTGAATCGCTGAAGCAGTCAGAACAACATAACCATTATCGCTGCCCAGAAGACACAGTCCTTAGAGCTGCACAAATCAAATTTTGTTTAATCTGAAAAAGAAGTTGCGGGCTCATCGGCGTCTTGCGGTTGGGTGGGCAGCCTTTTTTTTTCGGTCAGTGTTTCGAACAATGTTTAGGTATTGTGCCACGGAGCTGGGCTGAAGTGTCCTGACCCAAAAAGGCCGCGTATTGCGCCACTGGCGGTTCTCTCACACACCGGTACCGGCTGGATATTCATTTGGTCACAGAAACTGAGATAAGAGCGCAAGTGAGTCTGATAGGTTTGTTACACTACCGCAGCCACACGCAAGGTGTTGTAGATGGAAGACGCAGCCAGACAAGAGTGTTTCCAGAAGAGTCTTTTATTTCTTGGTCATCGTGGGTCTAATAGGTTGGGCACAACCAACCTACTAGCATGGCATACTAAAATGGCGAAAATACCGGAGCTCGGTCTCTCGCTTCTCAGCTCCCTCTATCTATTTATCTCACTCTCTTCGTTGTGTACTCTCTATCTATCTCGTTCCCTTCGTTGTGAGCTCTCTCGTTCTGGTCATTGTGCGAGCTCTCTCTCTCTATCTCGTTTTCTTCGTTGTGAGCTCTCTCGTTCTGGTGTTTACCCCCAATATATATACCCGTTCTGCCCGAGGGCATCGCCCCTTTGTCTCAACCGGTCAAAGGGGCTATTACTGTCACCCATATTATTCCACATCTATCATGGTGGCCAGCGTCCCCTGACCCTATCTGTCAAAGGAGCTATTACTGTCGCCCATAATCTATCCCCCATCTGCTCTGGTGGATAGCGCCCTCTGATCCTAGCTGACCAGGGACCCATTACTGTCTCTCATAATTATTCCACATCTATTATGCTGGTCAGCGTCCTCTGATCCTAGCTATCAAAGGAACTCATTACTGTCTCTCCTAATTATTCCACATCTATTATGGTGGCCAGCGTCCTCTGATCCTAGCTATCAAAGGAACCCATTACTGTCTCTCATAATTATTCCACATCTATTATGGTGGCCAGCGTCCTCTGATCTTAGCTGACCAGGGACCCATTACTGTCTCTCCTAATTATTTCACATCTATTATGGTGGCCAGCGTCCTCTGATCTTAGCTGACCAGGGACCCATTACTGTCTCTCCTAATTATTCCACATCTATTATGGTGGCCAGCGTCCTCTGATCTTAGCTGACCAGTAACCTATTACTGACTCTCATAATTATTCCTTGTCAGCAGGAGTCTGTGTTCCTCACTACTAACGAGGGCTCATTATTTATTCATTAGGCCCAGCTTAGTAGGGCCGGCCACTTGTCAACTCCACGTGAGCCCGTGGTAGCCAAAGTGGGCCGTGTCATAACCCTCTCCGTGCTCTGCCCGTGGTGCTACTTATATTCTCGTTATTTTCATATCAAGGGAAATTATAACATTACCCGACCGTGATATTGGTCGTATACACTTATAGTGTAACAATTCCTCCCAAACCTACCCGAAAAAAAAGGAATCTTAATTCACAAGATTCGTTTTTTTTTCATTACACAATATTCAGACCACAACATCATTTCAAACAATTAAACATGTTATCCACAAAATACATCATTTTTCGGAATGACCGCTTATTTAAATCGATCACTCCTTATTAAAAATTATTATTGTCCGGCGTAATCACGCCAATAAATGTTCACATCAAAATCGTCGACTCAGTTATGTCTTTGCACATGTGTTCGTTATTCTTCACGATTCTTCCTGGATCGCAACACGTTGATCCTTGGTTACCCCAACGACGGGTAAAACTTGACAACGTTCGAGGCGGGGAGTAACTGCACTCCTCCCTCCATCATCGGCGTAGAGTCCTTCGCTCTTGCGACGTCATTCACGTCTGCTGATTGCACAGCCGCCGAAATCAACGTAGGCACAGTGACCTCACGTTCACCCTTCCTGAGTCGTGATAATATGGAGCCAAACCATGCGCTAGTTTTTTTTCTTATATCGTATACACCTTACCCCAACTATTGATCACTACAACTGTCCCTACGATAGAACCAATGATGATCTGTTTCCATATCGCCCATTCTTGTTTTGGCTTAACGAATCGCATGCTCTGAAGTCGAGCAATTAGATGATCCATTGGCATTTCCTTAATTTCATCTAACTCTTTGGGCAAAGAGATGGGATCGTAGTCTGGTAAAGCGCTATGAAATGGTTTCCATAACATTACATTGGAAAATGCATAGTTTTCCATCCATCCTATCAATTTGTCTTCCACCTGATACTGGCTCTCTTGTTGGTAGTAAGGGGTTAACATCAATCTATCACTAATAGCCGTACATGATTCATTGAGGCGGATTAGCGATAATGGTGGGTTGATTTGTTGGTACGTGACCCCTTTACCGTGACAACTAATACTCATCTTTAGTGGACTATGATTACTAATGACCCATAGCCCATCCATTATATACCGTGCCATAGGTAACACTGTACCCAACTTGACCTTTGTTTGGCAGTGTGTTGCAATTACGTCTGAATTGTTTAAAAACAGCGCCGTAACACAAAATTGATTAATGTTCATAGGATATATTGCACTTCGAATCGCACAGAATCCTATCAAGGGTTTGGAACAAGCTTCAAGTTCAGCTTCCGTAAGGAACGCGAACCGCGTACGTTGCGCGTCTACTGCTATTGTTGTGGATTCTAAGTCATACTGAGCCGTCATTGATTCTGGCGCAGGCCGACCTGAATCTCCAGTTACTAGTGGTAACTTCATCAAGTTTTTGAAATACGACATTGTGATTAATATTTAAACCCTGCGCTAGCCCCAATTAAAAAAAAAAAAAAAAAACTCATCTTGTTGTTGTCTGCAACATACAAGATACCACCAGAGACTTATACCACTGTCTCTGACAAAACTCAAATCATGCTTCATGATTTACACATTACAATAGTCCTCTCTCAGATACCGTCTGAGAGTCGCATTTCTAATTTGAAGCCTTCTTTGGCAGAAGAGTCAGTATCGCTTCAAGAATTTCCCTAACCCCATTAGTCTGTAAACTAGGCTGAATCGAACGATTGTCGTCGATCTCCCCATCATCAGAACTGTCTGATGTGCCCTTGTTACAACTAACGTTTACTGCTGAGAGAGATCTTTTCTCTCTTGTCTTTAGGCGCTTTCTTAACTCCATTAACGGAACGTCCTCCTCGGATGAAGAATTCTCACGCTCTTTTCGCACCCCCCTAGTCAGTCTGTCTCGTGCGTTCTCTTGCCATACTGCATCGTCACTGTCGCTATCGGATGATTCTGGAGCTACAACCTGTGTGGCTTTACGTAATGTTCTCCCCCTGGCTTTTGGAATCGGCCACTCGCTAATTTTAGCTATCCGCAAGTGTTCAGCATGTGAACTGACCTCAGTGCCATCTAGTTGATGTCGTACCCTGAATGTGACAGGCGACAATTGTTCCACCACCCTATAGTGCGACCTCCACTTACTGTCTAACTTATTGTGTCTACGGTGATTACGAAGGTACACTGGATCACCGACCTTAATCTCGACAGGCTGTACACCTCTATTAGCATACTTAGCCCCCTTCTTCTGTGCTTTCTTAATTCGCCGATACACCTGGGTGAAGGCCTTGTGTTGCTGCTCAAGCGCTATCTTGTGAAAATCTTCACCAGCGTATTTTCTTCGGGGTCTAAGGATGTTATCTAACGGTAGCACTGGATCGCGACCGTACAGTAAAAAGAAAGGAGATTCCTGCGTAGTTTCCGAAACACAAACCCTATAAGCTGCTAGTACCTGGTTAATATGCACGTCCCATGTCGAAAAATCTTCTTGTATCTTTTTGGACAGAATGTCGTTAAAAGTTCTATGGAAACGTTCGACCTTAGCATTGGACTGTGGATGATAAAGACTGGTCGTGACATGATCTATGTTCAGTTCTGCCAGCGTTTCTGCCATAACCCTATTCACATTCTCAGATCCATTGTCTGATACTATCTGCAATGGACAGCCATGTCTGGGTAGAATTTCTTCTACGAGCAGCTGTACCACTGACTGCGGCGTTTTATCTGGTACAGGGAATGCCTCTACCCAACCTGTCAGATGACAGATGAATGCTATGACATAGCGATTCCCGCTAAGGGAGCGGTCAAACGGACCTGCCAAGTCCAATGACAACTTAGCGAATGGGTATGGAGGAATGTCCATTTCCTGTACGGGGGCCCTTTTCTTTTGTAACACTCTAGACTGACAGATGACACACCCACTAACATATTCATACAGTTGTTTGTACATGTTAGGCCAGTAATACTTTCTGCTGACTGTGTCATGCGTCTTGTCTATTCCTAAGTGACCATTTTCGTCATGGTACTGTCTGACTACGTACTCTACCAAGTGAGACGGAACATACAATCTGGCTACTGGTTCATCATCAGGATGAGACAAGAAATATAGAACATCCTCTATCAGCATGTACCTCCTATTGACTGTCATGGTTCCTTGTTCACTAATCAATAAGTCCTTTAAGCGCACTATTTCAGAATCCTTCTCCTGTTCCTCAATAATATCAAACCCTGGAAGATCAACTTTTTCCAGCTTCTCGTCACACCCTGCCCTTACTGTACAACTAGCGAACTGCTTGGGTGTGAATTGGTTGGAGTTTATGACTCCAATGACAAAAGCATTGTCATTGACCTCTCTGGTTAACTCTTCTTCTTCCTCATGCTCTGGCACGTGAGTACCACCCGGCATTCTGGACAGTAAGTCTGCCAAAACATTTTGGGGACCTGGGATATATTCAATCGTACAATTATATCCTGAAATGCCTAGGGCCCACATCTGCACCTTCTTATTCTGCATTGGTGAATTAAGCAAATACTTAAGAGGCATGTGATCCATGCGGATTACAAACTCCGCATTATGCAAGTAGTGATTTAGCTTTTGAAGCGCATAATGGATCGCAAAAGCCTCTTTCTCTATTGTTGACCATTTTCTTTGGCTGGTACTAAGTTTATGGGATAGAAAATAAATAGGTCTTTCTACCTTTGAGCCTGGGGAAATGTCTGAATCCTCATCACATTTTTGCGCGAGACATGCCCCCACGCATGTGTCGCTGGCATCCGTGTAAAGGATGTACGGACGCCGTGTATCTGGATAGGCTAACACTGGTGCTACGGCTAACGTCTCCTTCATCAAATCAAACGCTTTCTGGCATTCCTCTGTCCAACTGAATCTCGCATACTTTCGTGTCAGGGCTATGATTGGTTCAGCCATCTGGGAGAAATTAGGAATCATTTTCCTGTAAAACCCAATCATACCAATGAACGAACGGCACTCTCTGACACAGGTCGGAGCCGCCATAGCCCTAATGACTTTTACCTTTTCCTCATCCGGTTTTATCCCCTGGTTACTAATGACAAACCCTAAGTATTTGGTTTCTTCCTCAAAGAACTGACACTTCTTGAGTTTCAGCTTCAGGTCATGCTGTCTCAATCGATCAAAGACTGTCTGAAGGTGACACAGATGGTCTTCTATTGTTTCTGAGAAGATCAAAATGTCATCGAGATAGGCACAGGCAAAACCTTCTAAACCGGCTAGCACGATATTCATAAGCATCATGAACAATCCCGGTGCTCCCACCAAACCAAAAGGCATTTTCGTGAATTCGAATAATCCCTTGTGGCATGCAAATGCTACTCTATCCCTACTCTCCTGATCCGCCATCTTGACCTGCCAGTATCCCGACTTAAGGTCCAGACTGGTAAAATACTTGGCCTTTCCAAGCAGTGACAAAATGTCATCTATCAGCGGTAGTGGGTACGATGTTTTCTTTGTAACCTCATTCAGTTTTCTAAAGTCAACACATAAACGTTTCGACCCATCCTTCTTGGATACAATCACTAAACTAAAAGACCATGGGGACTGAGAACGTCTTATCACACCTGCCTGTAACATCTCTTCTAGAGCCTTGTCAACAATCTCTCTATCTTGAAGCGGGATTCTATACGGTTTTATCCTAATGGGAGGATGATCGCCGGTATCTAGTTTCATCGTGACAGTGTCAGTAGCCCCTAAATCAAGGTCGCTATTCGCGAACAAGTCTTGATTGTTCGTAATGAGCTCTGACACTACACCTTTCATATTCTCCGGCGCAGTGACTTCCGTCAAGTCGACTGCCGATACCTGCCGATCAACCGACCCTATCTGTACTTCATGTACTTCTTGAACTGCCGTTACCTTCCCTACAACACAACCCCTTCTAACTCTATACGTCTTGTTTGTGTTGTTTACTATCAGTATGGGATACGTCTGGTGATTATTTTGCCTGACTACCGTGCTTGTCACTAACAGTCCCGGTTCTTGTGCTATAAATCCCTTGTCTGTTTCCGAAATCTCTAAGAGTGTCTCTCTTGCAAAATACGGAGCATTCTTCATCCGTACCTGGAATACTTCTGCCGTCTGAGGTTTTATCACTTTCGTCTTAGTCACTCTGACCAAAGACGAAATGTGGATGTCCTGTTCATAGGGCACATAAACACTTCCGACTCTGAGTTTCTTCAAGTCAAAATAAATCCTCACCCCGTTTTTGTCTAACCAGTCATTTCCCAAAATAAAGTTCCTGTTGAGCCCTGATACCACGTAGAACTTATGTTTAAACTTTTGCCCCGCTATCGTAAATTCTAATTCTGAACTCCCCAATACTTGTAAAGCTTCTCCACTAACTGACTGTAACGACACATCTCCCTTTCCTAACTTTGGCTTATGACTGAGTTTATCGTAAGCCCCCTTGCTAATCAAAGACACCTCTGCTCCCGTATCGATCAAGCTACGAAATCTTTGCTTCCCAATTTTGAACACTATGCACTTAGGGCTACCCGCTACATTAATGCTAAACAACTGACTCTTTCTACTTTTCCGGTCCTGCGTAACGGCTTCGTGTGCCGCAGAACCTGCTAGTTTTCCTGCCTCGGCGGAAACCTTCTTTGACCTTGTGGCCGCCTGTTTCTGGCCTTTCTACATTCCCGCTGAATGTGACCTCGTTCCCCACACTTCCAGCATTGAATCGGGGGACACATTGTTTGCTGACCAACCGTCCCTATCACTCGGCAATTTCGTGCCTGGTGCCCTACTCTCCCGCATTTAAAACAATTACGGTGACGAGCATGGTCTACTTCCATAGCCTCTTCTCCACCCCTAGCTGTCGCTCTCGGCTGACTAACTGGCCGATTGTTTATCGTGCGTAGCTCAAACCTATGGCGAATGTTTTCCTCTTGCATGGCCACCTGCACGGCCCTATCTAATGTACTTGAGTTATCCCGCAGGACTTTCATCTTAAGAAAGTCGTGCGCCAATCCGTCAACAAAGAAATTTATTAGTTGCCGTTGTACCACAGCAGCGCCCATCTGACTCGGGAAGGCTTCGCCGGCCAGAGTCATTAGTCGCTCTGCGTACAGAGGCACACTTTCCCTCGGGTTTTGTTTCACCCGCTGCAGCAACGCAAAAGCATGATTTTCATCGGCGATTTCGCCGAACCTTACGGTTAGCTGCCTTTTCAGTTCATCCCAATCCCCTGCCGCTTCCGTTTGTAAGAATCGATGGATAAAATCACTCACCACCCCCGAGCTTGCTTGATAAGCAATGACGGTGCGCCTGTTGAGGGCTTTATTTCATTCATTCATTCAGTCCTCTCTGCGCCGTCTGGTGCTTGAGGCGACGAGGGCTTTATTTAGCACTGCATATTTGTCAATTTCTTTTATCCACTCCCTAAATTTGGTAGGCTTTCCGTCAAACGTTCCTACCATCTGCCCTATACTCTGGGCGTTAATCGCCTGACTCATTTCCTCTACTTTTTCGCCTAAAATCCTAAACACTTCCTCTGCCATTTTTGTTTCTTTTTAAATGTAACAACAACACAACTCTAGCTAACTGGTCTGGCTCCTATATAAGACTCAACAAGGGTTAAACGAAAAAAGTCACTTACCCCGTGATCCTTTCGGCTGTTGGTCTTGAATGAGTCGCAGACGTCTCGTGGGCTCGAACTCTGTTTTGTCCTTGACGTGGGCTCGAACTCTGCTTTTCTTGAAGTGGGCTCGAACTCTGCTTTTCCTTGACGTGGGCTCGAACTCTGCTTTTCTTGAAGTGGGCTCGAACTCTGCTTTTCTTGAAGTGGGCTCGAACTCTGCTTTTCCTTGACGTGGGCTCGAACTCTGCTTTTCTTGAAGTGGGCTCGAACTCTTCTCTTCTCTTCGGGTTGTTGGCTTGCACTCTTCTCTTCTCTTTCTGGTCTGCTCTTCCACCCTTGCGTCGTTGGCTGTCGATTTGGTGCTGATAGTCTAGTTTTTCTGTTTCTTCGTTCCTCTGTTTCTTCCCGTTCAGAGATCCTGGTCACGGCACCAAATAAGAAGATAAGGTAGTGTTACACTACCGCAGCCACACGCAAGGTGTTGTAGATGGAAGACGCAGCCAGACAAGAGTGTTTCCAGAAGAGTCTTTTATTTCTTGGTCATCGTGGGTCTAATAGGTTGGGCACAACCAACCTACTAGCATGGCATACTAAAATGGCGAAAATACCGGAGCTCGGTCTCTCGCTTCTCAGCTCCCTCTATCTATTTATCTCACTCTCTTCGTTGTGTACTCTCTATCTATCTCGTTCCCTTCGTTGTGAGCTCTCTCGTTCTGGTCATTGTGCGAGCTCTCTCTCTATCTCGTTTTCTTCGTTGTGAGCTCTCTCGTTCTGGTGTTTACCCCCAATATATATACCCGTTCTGCCCGAGGGCATCGCCCCTTTGTCTCAACCGGTCAAAGGGGCTATTACTGTCACCCATATTATTCCACATCTATCATGGTGGCCAGCGTCCCCTGACCCTATCTGTCAAAGGAGCTATTACTGTCGCCCATAATCTATCCCCCATCTGCTCTGGTGGATAGCGCCCTCTGATCCTAGCTGACCAGGGACCCATTACTGTCTCTCATAATTATTCCACATCTATTATGCTGGTCAGCGTCCTCTGATCCTAGCTATCAAAGGAACTCATTACTGTCTCTCCTAATTATTCCACATCTATTATGGTGGCCAGCGTCCTCTGATCCTAGCTATCAAAGGAACCCATTACTGTCTCTCATAATTATTCCACATCTATTATGGTGGCCAGCGTCCTCTGATCTTAGCTGACCAGGGACCCATTACTGTCTCTCCTAATTATTTCACATCTATTATGGTGGCCAGCGTCCTCTGATCTTAGCTGACCAGGGACCCATTACTGTCTCTCCTAATTATTCCACATCTATTATGGTGGCCAGCGTCCTCTGATCTTAGCTGACCAGTAACCTATTACTGACTCTCATAATTATTCCTTGTCAGCAGGAGTCTGTGTTCCTCACTACTAACGAGGGCTCATTATTTATTCATTAGGCCCAGCTTAGTAGGGCCGGCCACTTGTCAACTCCACGTGAGCCCGTGGTAGCCAAAGTGGGCCGTGTCATAACCCTCTCCGTGCTCTGCCCGTGGTGCTACTTATATTCTCGTTATTTTCATATCAAGGGAAATTATAACATTACCCGACCGTGATATTGGTCGTATACACTTATAGTGTAACAGGTTTTCTTGGTGTTGTCAGCAAAACCACTGGCAGGATATCCTGCCACCTCCTGCAGTAGCTGGTGTCTGAGCCTAGACCCGGCACCTAGACAGCACAAAAGCAAGAGCTGACTGTGACATGTAATTCAGAAGGTAGGTGTCAGGCGGTCGGCCCCGGTGTCAATTCGTTAGGACGGCAATTGTCCTAGCATGGGCAGCCGTCCTTCGTGCAGGCGGAAAATAGTATCGGCAAACACATTCACACTGCCCCAGCCACGTGCATTGCTGACACGCTGCAATTCATTCTTACGGCACACTCCCATGCCATCTTTCTCAACAGACTATTGACATGGCGGTCTTCTGAGCGCCCTTTGTTAATAATAGCCTTTGTAAACGTGCTGTCCGTATGAATGACCACCTGTTTCCCTCGCCATGAGGGGACCCACCGGTTGACTGCCTGCACCACCGCGCACACCTCTTTATAATTAACTGATATGCAAGTCCTTGGTTGCCGGCATGTCTGAAGAGAACAGTGTATAATTCCAATCTCTTTTTGCAGAACGCGCCTGCCGCCAGGTTGCATGCATCAACATGGACATGTTCAGTCCTTGCTTTGTGAGTCATAATACACAGTGCCATTAAAAACATGCATGTAAGATAGCTACCACTGTAAGTCTGCATGAAACCCCCTTGAGGGTCTCGCTTTATGCCTGTGCTGCTGAAGGTGTTTAATCGTTTAAAGAATCCGCCTGAGAAAAAAATTTCCTCCCTTGACGGCTTGACACGCACAGTTAATGGACCCTGCTAGTGACTACAAGCTTTGCTTTGTCGCGCGTGTTTTGCATTGAAACTGCTGCAAGCGGTTGTGAAGTTGCTGTAGCATGTCGACGCGGCCCAATGACAAGGTGCTTGTGCTGGTGCAGATCTGGATCCCGAGAAAAGTAATGATTTGTGTAGGCCCCACCACCTTAGGCCAGTTAATATTGAACCCTAATCTACGTAAAAGGGCAATGAGCGTCGTCACATTTGAGTGCATTCCTCTTTGGACTTAGCTGCTATGAAGAAATCGTCAATATACGCTACTATCCCTGTCATGCCGCGCCGTAACATACATCTGCGAACTGCCTGCGAGAGTCTGTGAAAGTGCGAAGGGCCCACATTACTACCAAAAGGGAGCCTACTATCGAACAGGTATGTGGGCTTCTGCTCGCTAGTAAAAATCCATTTCAGGCCTGTGTTTTGGTACTATCTGGATGGATTTACACAGATCGTAATACTGCCTTAAGGTCAACTTTCGCGCACCAGTAGCCGGACTTGGCTAGTCCGCACGCGTCCGCTAGAGTCTGGAATTTTACGGTCTCAGGTACTGAGTAATCGTTCATTGCATGTCCTACAGGCTTGCTGCCGTCATGTATCAGGCGTATGCTATTGTCGTCTTTTGGGATTGTAGCCAAAACGCTAATTACGGTTGGTTTTTGAGATGCTACGATATAATGACCATTGTTTATCTGATCGATGAGCTCCTTTTCTACCACTCCTCTGTTGTTGTTTTTTTTAAACAGATGTGTGAATTTTATGCTCTACAGACCTAACAGTCTGATGTTTGTCCGTGATATAAAAACATGCTCGATACCTTCAAGGAGAAAGATTTTGTCTTTATCAGAAGCTAATTCGTCTTGCCACACTAAAAGTTTTGAACTAATGGACGCTCCAGAACCTAACAGTTGACAGTTGTATGGACTTAGTGCAGGATAAGGGCTATGGTAAGAAGTGCTAGACTGGGTGGGGCCTACCTCGCCTTGTACAACCTGCTGCACTGTGTCCTAGGCTGTCCCGTGTTTGCCACCTGCCACTGCTGCAGGTGTGTCACGGTGTTTCCGCGCCGGATGATCTCTCCCGCAGGTGGCACACACATGGTCCAGCTGGCAGCGTGCGCCGTAGGTGCAGTAACCTCTGTTGTACTGCAGGCACACTTCCCTCCCAGAGGGGCCGATGGGGCGTTGTGGGCGCGGTCCGGCCGTCCCTCCTCCTGTTCTGCGAGCAGGTGAGCCAGCGGGCATCGTGGACAGGTGTGGGGCGTCCGTGCCCCACTGGAATGCTTCGGCCGCTTGCCGCTGACGATACTCATCGTCGAACAGCAGGACACTTTGCCAGGTGTATCTGGCCGCCAGCTCCCCCACCATCGCCGAGTACTTGAGGTAGGCGTGCGGCGTGAAACCCGGTGTGGGTTTGTCCATAAGGGCCGCCATAATACGGCTGTTTGCCACTATCCAGTGGGCGGGGGAGACTTTGTCCAACTTCGGTTTGCTGTTCACCTTTATAGTGACACCACCCCCAAGTGCCACTTCTTCCTCTGCCACTGCTGCTGAAGACAGAAAATTGTTAGCAATACAGCGAGACTTACTGTAAGGTGAAGCTGATTGCAAATTCTTACGAATTTGTTGTAGACCGGATAGGCAGCGCGCGTTTCTCAAGTCAGTGCACTAGTTCCGGTCTACAACAAATTCGTAAGAATTTGCAATCAGCTTCACCTTACAGGTAAGTCTCGCTGTATTGCTAACAATTCTTACTCATTTCCTGTATCCCGTCACTAAGTGCACTTGAGATTTGAGAGCAACAGTGGTAATGAGCGTAAAGGCTAAGTCATGCTGAAATGACAAGCAGCCTTATCTCTACATCTTTGCCAGATACCATTCCATCACCGCCCGACTTAAGGTGAGTTTCACACGCGGAACCCAGCAAAAATAACGTCCATCCCGCAGCTTTCATGATGACATCTATGGAAGCACCCATGTCTTTTGCTGCTGAGGCGCTGGCCAGTTTGGTGGACTGAGCAGAATAATTCAAAGTGTCCTGTGCTCTCTTTTGAGTCCATTTTAGCCACCTGGCCACAGTATTCGAGAGCTTGGCCTGCTCAGTGTGCGGAGCGAGGATTGCAACAAACAAATCTGTTTTGTCCGTCAGCTCCAGTCTGTCTTTTTGTTTCAAATATTTTTCACGTATGAATCACATACAAAGAACTGACTGTTGGAAAAGCATGAAGTTCTGATGTTTTCCCCTTATTGAATGTTTTAACAGTTTAGTTACATAAAATATACACTTGCGTTCTGACAAGTGCATGTTAATAACATTTAGCGCTCGTAGCGTTTGGCACCTCTATCCAGAGAGCAAAGCAATAAGCATTACAAGTCAGCGTAAGTACATTGCCGAACCGTAAGTATGTTTATAGGCACCCACGTCTTTAGCATGTGCAACACTGCATTCACATTCCATGATTTTTGTGCTATGGTATTTGGGAAACACTGTTTTCTCTCAAAAACACCCTTCATGAATCTCTTAATCACTTCTGTAGACCCTAGCGGCACTCCATCTACACAAATAACAGCTGAGCGCTGACCCTTCTGGAGCCATAGTATTATACTTTATAGCACATGTCATTGAGTGCCAATGATGCAAGAAAATTGACTGCCTCGGCTAGCGGCAGTGAGACATGATCCACCGATCTCTCACTCGCGTACCGTCTAGAAGGAGTGATGTATCCTTCGTACAAGAGATGGGTGGCCAGTCGCCACGATAACATGGTGATGTCGGTTGCATCTGAAGAAAATCCCTCTGTATCTATCCCTGACACCTTGCAAATGAGTAGTCTGTAGTTTCAGTGGTTTGCGCAGAGGATGTCTTTGTGTCAAGTCGCTTGGTTGACATAACAAAGTATCTCTTGCTGACAGCAGTACTGGTTTGCATTTGCATCAGCACTGGCCAGAAACACTCTGGTTTCGCCATGATGGTGCCAATACCACTCCCCTGGCTTTGTCTTTGTTTATCTTTGCCAGGACCGCCAGTACCAGACTCGACTGAAAGGGGGAAAAACACATAGTACAATTACCTCAACCAATGGAGAAAGCATCCCCAGTGAAAGTCCCAGGGTCTGGGAGAAAGGATACATACTTGAGAAATGAACATTGATTTTGGATGCAAACAGTTACGTTCAGGGTCAATTCTCCACTCTGTGTCACTGTGCAATTGTCTAAACAGACGGTCTGCTTTTACATTCTCGGTACCTGGTACGTGTGCTGAACTCAGGCACAGTCTCCTCTGATTTCACCCGAACCAGACATCCCGAGTAACTTCATTTAGCGGCAAACTCACTTTCATTGGGCCCATCTTGTTTACGCAAGCAACAGCCGTGGTGTTGTCTGTCAGTACACGCACATGCATGTCTATCATCTCTCATAGGAGCAATTTTAATCCCAAAAGAATAGCTTTCAGCAGTGTTTGTTTTTGTCATTTTCATTCCAAAAGCCCTTACAACAGCCCCCGGCCAGTCTGAAAGTGAGTTGTTTGTTTTCAGCGTAACGGTAGAGTCTTCCCTCTGTATGGGAGCTTTTTGGTGTCCGATGTTATCACCCCACCATTGCAGCGCAAGAACCGCGTCTTGTGTTATAGGCATGATTTTCTTTCAGTTTCCTTTGTTTTCTTTGAGAGCTCGGGGTTTCTTTTGTTTAAAGGCCCTATAATAGAGAGGGCCTAGGAGTACTTGAAAAAACTTGGTACCATCAGCCCAATGACAGAAGCTACTGCTCTAATGTTGGCTACTGGTTTTCTCATTATTTCGGAACACGTATCGCCCAGTTTTTGCTTACGTTCGTTCGTCAGTATCACCGACATGTCGATAGTCAATCACAAATCATAAGTATGTAATCTCTTGCGTGGGTAGGAATTGAGATTTGTCCCCGTGGACCATGAAAACCCCTGCATCAAGCAGTTGATCCGTATCGATAGCATTTTTTATTGTGTCCTCTTTTGTCGTGCCCACTCAGAGGTTGTCGTCAATACAGGATATGATTGAATGATTCAAATCATGTAGCCTTCAGTGCCAGGATTGGTTTTGTCAGTTTCGTAAACTTCCTGGGTATCGGGCCATGGCCCACTGGCGATGCTTGGAAACAATACAATTTGTCTCTCCAGCGAAATTTTACTGGTATTCAGTTCGGTATGTACAGAGACGGAGTAGTACGCATCTCGAAGATCAAGCGATGCGAAATAGCAGTCCTTAGTGACAATATTAAGTGCAGTATGAATGGTTTCCATTTTGAATTTCTGAGTGGTACTCAATGTCCTTGTTCAGAAACCGATAAGTATAACCCGGTGGGTAGGGTTCCGTCATGTTTTCTCTGAGAAAAAATGTGAGACAAATTGTTCTGCTTCATTGCAAGACTCTTTAATTTATGACCCCTTTTCGTAGCAGGTCTTTCACTCCTGCTTTCATCATTTTGTTTTCTGTTTCACTGGGGTATAACTGTGCTTTAGACAGCTTAGTGTCAGGTATCTGCTCAAAACTAAGTTTCACCGACACCTATGACTGTTTCTAGTACTTCCTGGTTAGAAGAAAGGGTTTCCCAAATGTTCAATTTTGTATCAATTTGGCCGGTTTTGAAAGACTACAAATGTTTCAGGCTCAGGTACTCATGCACCCAAGGTATGCACAGTTAAAAGATATTGACCTCCGGTAGAGGGGAGTGAAAGGTGTGCGTCTAGAACTTCCAGGGAAAGCTCCCCGCGCGGTGGGGGTAGGTTTTTCCGCCACGTATAGTAACCCGCTTTCAGCCGACCTTTCGCTGTGTCGGCCTAAAACAAGGGGTCCTAACCATTCATTGGTGCTGCCAGTTTGTGGCTGGCCGTGAGGCCAGCAATGACTACGCATATCTTGACCGCTTTTCTCTGTTTCGCGGGCTTCCTGGGGATTTCCCAAAATCTGTGCTATTAGGTTAGAGCCAGCCACTCAGAGGTCATTGTCACGTGCGGAGCACAGATGCAGGCAATATTGCGTCTTTGTCTGTTTCGCGGGCTTGTTGGGGGAGTTTCCCGAAATCTGTGCCATGAGGTTAAATATATACGCTCTATGGATTAGAGCCACCAGCAGAGGTCATTGCTACGTGCGGAGCACCGATGCTGGCAACTAGTTTTGCGCGGCGAACGTGCTCGCTGCAAGTTTCTAGGTCAGAGGCTTATCGGTGCACAAGGTCACCGCGACAGCTGCCTTAGAAAAGGTAGTTTCAGTATTGTACATTCGTACGTCCGTCTGTCCGGTGGACTTTTAGCACAAGAAACACCACTGCATTTGTGCGGGGCACACTCATATTTGTGCAGTTTTGGGGAATTTTGCACAGCTTTTCTTGGAGATTTTCATGCGACAGTCGCTCCAAACCAAATGGCAATTAAGTAGGTCAGTTTGCTTATCTTTCTTTGACCGGTGGTTCCGCCTCTTCCGAGACACGAAAGGCTGCCTCCGTATCGGCCAAATTATCATCTCCTATAATCTCCGCAGTCCCATGCCACCCTGCGTCAAGCGGTTCCCTTTCTATATTTTCTGCCTCTGCCGGTTTCGCCGTTCCGCCTCCCCACCAGCGGTGCTGGCATTTCAGGCGGAAAAAACGTATGCGTTTAGCTGAAGGACCAGTGTGGACAGTGTCCTGCGGTCTATTGCTTTTTTTCCAAAGTGTTAACGGCCTTCTCGGTGAGAAGTTGCACCGCTTTACAGAGGGCTGCAAAACTGTTTGTTTTGCTCTTAGTCTCGTGTCGGTGACACTCGGTCAGGCGGGGCCAGTGTTAACTAAAAAACTCACCTTCGTCAACGAAATCTCCTCATCCACGTCTAAGACATTGTCGTCCGAAATTATGTGAACTTTCTAAATCCGACATCACAACCACAATTACACAGTCCAATAATCCACACAGGTAAATATACTCCTACGTTACAGGTACTGCACATACCGTACGGCACCCGAAACTCAACAAACGCGGTACAAGAGAAAGTCGGTCACTAGGCACGGGCGGCAAGTAATGAGGGTACGTCCGACCTGGTGTGGTAAAAATGCCTTGTACACGTTTTTTTATCGTATTATTGTTTTCTTTTCTTTTTGTGTAGTCAGTGTGCTCATTGAGGCTTACTGCATAGTTCAGCTATTTTTGTCTCCTGCAAGCCTGGCCGGAATTTAGTGTGTATTTACCGCCAATAGTAAGAGGCGATGTTGTACTCAGTGACCGCAAGTCGCCTAGTGTCGGTTTCTCCCTTCTTTCCAGAGCTCTGCTACGGTGGCAGACAGCTGGTTACTGCGGAGTATTTTCCCTTGACAGGAGATTTGATTTGGGTTGTTAACTACGTAGTCTTGTAAAAGTACGATTTTTCATCTGCAAGGGGTTTTTACAACAATCTAGTGTTTGAAGTGCTCTACGTGTTGGTAATAGTTTCAGAATTTATAAAAGCGTATTCAGCTAGGAAAGTAATGTTCTATCGCATGGAAAAGTGCCTCACCATTCTGTAACACGTAATGATTTTGGTCGGGCGAGCGACTTTCCGGTACGCGTCAGCTGTTAGCGAAAAGCTCCCGCTGCGGTCGGCCTTTGGCTTAGATGGCGGTGGTACCTGGTCTGCGGAGATAGGTGGATTTGAGCGGTTGTTATCCACGATCACTAATACAGTTGCTGTTTCTTCGACTTTGCCGTTTTCAGAGTTCTCTACAAACCAGCATTTTGGACTCTTGTCATTTTTCTGAGCCCTCCTTTGAAAGGGAATCCCGGACTCTGTCGTTTTGGGGAGTCTTGGGACTTTGCCATTTTTCTGGCGGCTCTGCTTTGTAACGGGCGCTTCGGACTTCGCCATTTTCCCGAGGTTTCCCTTTACAAAGGGCGCTTCAGACTTCAGACTTTGCCATTTTGTTGGAGTCTTCGGACTCTGCCATTTTTTTTTGTAGTTTTCCTTGTTAACGGGCGTCTCAGACTGTCGTTTTTCCGAGGCTTCCCAATATCAAAGGACGTTTTAGACTCTGCCATTTTTTTTTTTGGAGGCTTCGGACTTTGTCATTTTTTTGTAGTCTTCCTTTATAACGGGCGCCTCGGACTCTGCCATTTTTCTGAGGCTTCCCTTTATCAAAGGACCTTTTGGACTCTAACATTTTTCTAGATAGTTAGTTTTCTTTTACCAGGGGCTCGTCGGACTTAGCCATTTTTTTTTTTTGAGTCTTCGGACTCTGTCATTTTCTTGTAGTTATCCTTTATAGCGGGCGGCTCGGACTCTGTCGTTTTCCGAGGCTTCCCTTTTACAAAGGGGCGCTTTGGACTTAGTCATTTTTGTACAGGTCTTCCTTTAACAAAGGCCTCTCTGACTTAGCTACTTTTATAGACTTTCTTTTATAAAGGGCATTTTGGACTTTGTTATTTTTGCCGAGGCTTCCTTTTATCTCATGGCCTCTCCGACTTAGTTATTTTACTAGATTTTCCTTTGTTTGGACTTTGTCATTCTTTTTAAAGACACAACTTAGATAATAGTACTTTGCTGCGCTACTGTATTAACGTCTGATGACATTGTGACCAGCAGAGAATATATTTTTCTCAAACGGCCTCATGCCGGGGCATTTGTTGTCGCTTTATCACTATTAGCCTGTACTGCAATATAGTCTATACGAAATGCGATCTTCGTTTCACGTCTTATTGTAGTTAGTATCGAGTGCGAGTGACTGTGATTGTGTGTGTGAACTTGGCATCCTGACACGAGCAAACATTTACATACACATTCACCGGTCACACAAACATTGCACATGGTCAGCGACGCTACAGATTTTGGTGTCGAAGGCTGGGGTGAGGCGACACTACATAATTTTGGTGTCAGAAGGGCGACATTACATAATTTGGTGTCAGAAGGGCGACATTACACTGGTCGGCGGCTAGGCGCGAACTCAGGGGATAGGCAGCGCGCGTTTCTCAAGTGCACTTAGTGACGGGATACCGGAAATGAGTAAGAATCTACTATACGTAACGGGGTCCCACCTTTTGCTACCTTTTGCTACCGCAATACCCCCGCTACTGTTGCCTCTGACGCACAGGTTGTCGCGCAACAGTTCATCAAGTGCGGCACCGCTGTTGTGTGTACTGTATAGGGCGTCCTGCAAGGCCAGTGACGCTCTACTGCCGCTGTTGTCAGCCACCCCTCCCAGTCCGCGGACAGTGAGCCACCGTCGTTGTCCACCTGGAATTTGGCCACCGCTGCACGGAGCACTGCTCTGTCCCCACGTTTCAGCGCCAGAGCGTCAATGTCTTCGTCAGACATTAGCAGTAGTGCTTGCCTAGAGAAGAACCTTTCCCTGATCATGTCACTCTGCACCTCTTCGTCGAGACCCCAGTCACGGAAAATATGGTCCTTCTCACTATTTTCCAGTAAAGCCTTCTTTCTCGCTGATTTGGGAGCCATTTCAAATTCTAGTTGTCGCCTGACTGAGCTGCGGCTGCTGACTGGCGTACGTCTCGGTACCGTCCCCTAGTCACTCCTGTACCGCCCACGCATCCACCTCCCACACACTCTCACGTCCTCCCTAGGGTCACCTTGTCTAACCCCTGCAAGGTGGGTTCTACTCTTTTGGGGGTTTGTATTTCTGTCTTTCTGGTCCATTCTTCTGTATTTTTCTTTTGAAATTCTCCCTCCTGTCTGCGCTTCTTGCAGTTCTTTTCTTCATTTAGCGCAGGCACGTCCTGAGAAGGCCTTTGTTGCTTGCGGGACGTAAAGCAATCTATACTCACTCCCCCATCCTCGCCTACGCACTCACCCCCTACAGACTTTCCTACCCTCTATCTCTCTCTCAATCTCCATCTCTCATCATAGCATTCCACAGTCGGGAAATTCCCCCGCCTACTCAGTACTTCGGCTACCACCGGACACCGCCCCCTAAACAGGCATTCAGTCCTCTTCCCCTCTGTTTAAAATATGTTTATCACGCATTCCTCGCTCAAACACCACAAAAAGTAAAATTTTACCCTTTCAGATGGGAAAGGGCGCTATTTGTTCTCCCAGTATTTGTCACTGACGTCGTGCCATACGCAAAAATATGTCCTCAGCCAAACGTTTTCGGCGGTATGAATTTGCTTTTTTTAAAGAGCGTTCCTTGACATGCAATAAATCAAATTACACAAACTCCGTCAATGATTTGAAGTGCTTGCGTGTTTATTTGAGTCATGTCTACTGTAAACAACACTCCAAGTGACTTTTGCAGCAGCCAATAATGAGTTTGCCGCAGGTACATTTCTGCCATCATTTCTGCCACTATCATTTCTGTAACTGACTGCTCTGCGTTTGGCGCTACGTGTGCGCGGTGGCTTAGTGGTGTTGGCTCCAGAGCTATCGCGTTTCGTGTTAACTCATCCGAGACGTGCCGCCTCCGGATACGCGGCAAAAGCCGCGTATCTGGACGCGGCCCGTCTCGAATGAGTTAGTAAATACGACCAACAAGAGGCACAGATCCTCATGAACTGCCGCAGTGCAGTTGCTCATGAGGATCTGTGACTCTTGCTCAGGGGTGGTGCTTGCATTTTTATGCAGTGATGGGGTGAAATTAATATTAACCTGTGTGTCTTTCTCCAAGAGAAGTAGAAGGGGTACTGTCACGGATTCACGATCCATTTTACCAATCACAAACCACGTAAATCAGGACGTGAAGCATCACTAACACGAATCACGTATTACGATGTTCTGTGAGGAGGTCAATGAATCAAAACAGCATGAATCACGTGTCACGAGTTTAACCTGTATTCAACGGTAGATCCGCGTGGCTATATTATATTAAGTACCCACTCCATTAAGCTTTCCCTTCTTTGACGTATGTACTGATATATTGTATAACAAGCAAATTAATATTCATGAGTTTGCTTGACATACATTCCTTCCCAAAATCCCTTGCGCGCCAAGAACAATCGATCTTGATGATACTTGTATTTTCAGTGTGCGACATTAACAAGCTCGTTATGTGTGGTATTAATGAAATACTTCTCAGCGTGTATGAACGCTCGATATTTATATCCTATGCACACACGGGAACTGAGAAAAGACGCCAGGAAACGTGCGAGTCGCTGGACTAACTAGTGAAATTGACGAGATGTCAGATGGCGAGATCCACAACCTGAGAAAATAACTAAATAAACAAACCTGCTGGCATTTTCTGAAATTATGCGTGATCTGGTTACAAGCAGAATTTACTCAGTAACAGGCAGGGTTATACAATGTACCGGTGTCTTCATAGTCACACGAAATCTGAGTCTACAGCGATAAGTAGTCGTTTGCCATTCATGTGTTTTGTCTAAACACTGCAATCAGCGTTAATGAATGGCGCGAGGCACAGTTTTGTTTTGGACTGGATACATCAATTATATTGAGCAACACTTTGTTTGATATATGGCGATAAATAGACAGATGCGATTACTTGACTCGAAAACAAATGTCCGCGCCTTACGATTCGGACATTTTGATTCGAGTGTTGTAATCACATCTGCATGTTATCAGCACTATATCAAGCAAAATGTTGCTCAATATACAGTGGCAGATCCAGGGGTTGGGGGGGGGGGAGGGGGGCTGGCTCAAGTAAATCAGTGCCATTTGCTGTGCAATACAATCCACAAGCATAATAAGCCGCTGACTGCTGGTCAACCCCAGCGGTGGGAAAGTGTCCAGTCGTTGCTGAACTAGGGCCCAAATTAGTCCCTCAGCCAGGCATAGAGTCTCATGTGCCTTTTCAGTCACCACAGGGGAGGTGTAAAATGTCTTGATTTTGATCACTAACTAACCCTTATATAATCGTCAGCCAGTGTAAAAAGTATAAATCATGAGTTATCATGACTATTTATATGATCTGAACCTGTGTTCCTCATATGGAGGAGGATTGTGCGTGTATAAAGCAGTATCACAGTTTTCACAAATGACTGTGTTGTTACTCAGACGGAGGAGTAATTGGTAGTGTAGTGTTGTTGTCAAACACAAGGTGATTGCTCCTGCAGAAACTCAATGTAGAACATACTTTTGAATAAGAAAATTAACACCATATAATAATCAGAAGTGCCCGATTAATCTGTGTTTGTTTGGGAGGTGGAGTGGAGGCGGGGAGGAGGACAAGTGCATGTAGATATGATCAGCCCTTCCTTTAAAAAAGTGTCAAAAGCGGTGCTGTGTCCCGAGATGAAAGAAGAAACGTTTTACCAAAATAAAAATCGTAACCTCTGAAAAAGTATGTCTGAAAAAAAAAAAAAATAAATAAAAAAAAAAAAAATAAACAATCGTAGAGAGACCGGTAAGACTATAGCACAATTTTAAAGAAAATCCCCAAAAGAAAAGCACCAAGAAAGAATAATTTCAACGCATCTAATTTGAATGTCTCAAAGACAAAAGAGGTGGTGATTGACTTACGTCAAATCAAAGTCCCGATACTGCCCCTTGTCATCAATGGGGAAACCGTAGAACAAGTCGACTCGTTTAAATTTCTCGGCTCCATCATCTCGAGTGATCTGGGTTGGGACAATAACACTACGGCCATTGTAAAAAAAGTGCCAACAGCGTCTCCACTTTCTGAGACAGCTGCGGAAACTCGGCGCAAGAGGTATCATGGCACAGTTCTACCGCGCGGTGATAGAGAGCACCCTTGTGCTTCTCTATCACTGTCTGGTATGGCAGCACAACCGCAACAGAAAAGAACCAGCTCGAGCACATTGTTAAGACTGCCGCCTCGAAAATAGCTGGCTGCGACTTTCCATCTGTCGCCTCCATCTTCAAAACACGTATGGAACGGAAGCCAGGAAAAATCGTTCGCGATCTGTCACACCCATCCAATCATCTCTTCGAGCCTCTGCCCTCTGGCCGGCGGTTTCGTGCTTTGAAAGCCAGAACCTCTCGATTGAGATGCAGTTTCTTTCCAGAAGCTGTACTCAGTTCATCACCATCCATGGAACAACGTCAGTGATTCCATGATTGTGACATAGGACTGATGTGTGTAATATTGTGTTTATCTATCTTAGTGCTGTATACAGGACGACTGAGAGTATGTCATGATGAATGCATGTGTAGTAAGTGAGGATGTGGCGCAGTGGTTAAGGCGTCTGCCTCCAATGCCAAAGGTCCGAGGTTCGATACCGGGTTCCGGCGTTGGATTTTTCTCCTCTGGTGTCACCGTCTGGGCAGTGGGCAGATGTTCACATCTGCACGGGACATAGACGACCCCGGCCCCCACGAGTCCCCTGCTGCCTTGCAGGCCTGGCCGCTTGGCTGCGGAAAGGCTAAGGGAGGAAACCCCTGACATCAAAGCCCCCGTGTCTCCGGGGAAGGCTTTTGAGCCAGAGACTAAGACAAGGACAGTCTGATATAAAACCTACGACCCGAGGACCTCGATGCCACCGTCCCAGCTTGCTAGGCCATGGCAAACGAACCAAGGGTTTAAAGGGTGGGGCCAGTACTGCGCACACTGCACTCCACCAAAAAGCTCCACCGCGCAGGCTTTAGGAAACGCCCACGGACTATGACACTGAACTTTCCAAGTCCTGTAGCGATGGGCAAGGGGCAAAACGGCAGGTGAAAGATGTCACTGGAAGCCGCAGTCTCAAACCTGCATGCAGGCGGTTCAGGATATTGGTCGCCTGATGTTGACCTGGGGATGACAACGTCACTCGGCACACCCTGAACGACCAAGCAGCCTTCTCTAGGGACAGCACTGCTTGCTCCACACGGAGAGGGGCCTAGAAAAGGTGGCCTAACCAAAGCTCATCCCCTCGTAACCCCAGTTGGCTAGCCGCGGTCAACGGGCATCTTCTCATGCGGTCAGAAAACAAGAAAAAACAATGGATCCACTTTCCTGACGACCACGACCTGACTCAACGTAGCATGCTGGAACATCCGAACCATGCTCGACACAGCAGACAGCGGACGCCCTGAACGTCGCTCCGCCCTCATTGCCCATGAATTGCGGAGGTTAAACATCGACATCGCAGCGCTCAGCGAAGTACGCCTCCCGGAGGAAGGCAGCCTCCAAGAACTTGGCGCTGGCTACACCCTCTACTGGTCAGGCAGGCCTGCATCAGAAAGACGGCTCTCAGGCGTGGGCTTCATGGTGAAGACCCCCATTGCGACTAAGTTGGAAAACCTACCAACGGGTCACTCCGACCGCATCATGTCCATGCGCCTCCCACTGAGACACCAGCAACATGTCACCCTTCTCAGTGTGTACTCCCCAACCCTCCTGGCAGAGCCTGCAGAAAAAGACAAGTTCTACTCTGACCTGCGCAGCCTCCTGCAGAGCACCCCTGCAGACGACAAAGTCATCATCCTTGGCGACTTCAACGCCAGAGTGGGCCAAGACTCTGAAGCCTGGAAAAGAGTCCTCGGCAAGCATGGCGTTGGGAACTGCAATGACAATGGTCGCCTACTGTTGGAGCTCTGTGCAGAGCAGCAACTTGTCATCACCAACACCACTTTCCAGCAAAAGGACAGTCGAAAGACCACCTGGATGCATCCTCGCTCCAAGCACTGGCACCTTATCGACTATGTCCTAGTGCGTCAGAGGGACCTCAGTGACGTCCTCCTCACCAGAGTGATGCCCAGCGCAGAGTGCCACACTGACCACCGCCTTGTTCGCTGCAAACTCAGGCTCCGCCTCAAGCTGAAACCCAAGAAAGGCGGCCCTCCCAAGAAAAAGCTTGATGTTGCCAGCCTTCAGCGTGACGACAAGAAAGCTGCCCTTCAGGCCAATTTACAGCGCATGCTCAAAGACACAGTTGATCCAGCAGACTCCTCTCCTGAAACACTTTGGGAACAACTGAAAACTGCTATTGTAAAATCCTCTGTGGAAGTCTTGGGCTTTGCTAGAAAGAGGAACAAAGACTGGTTTGACGAAAACGACGTAGAGATCCAGGAACTTCTAGCAAAAAAAAGAGCCGCCCACCAGGCCCACCTAGCCCAGCCTTCCTGCCCTGTGAAGAAGTCTGCCTTCCGCCTCATCTGCAGCAGTCTCCAGCTCAAGCTTAGAGAGCTCCAGAACGAGTGGTGGTCCAGACTCGCACAGAGGACCCAGCTCTGCGCTGACAACGGTGACTACAGGGGCTTCTACGAAGCACTGAAAGCAGTGTATGGCCCTAGGCACCTGGTACAAAGTCCCCTGCGAAGCGCTGATGGACAGGCACTCCTCACAGATAATACCTCCATCTTGAACCGCTGGTCGGAATACTTTCAGGACCTCTTCGGCGCTGAACGCACTGTTCAAGAAACAGTCATCCTCCAAATCCCACACCTTCCACTAAAGGTTGAATTGGACGAACCGCCCACCGCCGAAGAGACCCTCACAGCCATCCACCAGCTCAAGAGTGGCAAAGCAGCAGGCATTGACGGAATCCCGCCAGAGATCTGGAAACATGGAGGCCCAGCACTACACAACAAGCTCCACGACCTCTTTCTCTGCTGCTGGGAAAAAGGAACACTACCAAAGGATCTCCGTGATGCAGTCATCATCACCCTGTACAAGAACAAAGGAGAGAAGTCTGCCTGCTCTAATTATCGTGGAATTACCCTGCTGTCCATTGCCGGAAAAATTCTCGCAAGGTTGCTCCTGAATCGGCTGGTACCTGCCATCGCTGAAGACCACCTCCCAGAGGGTCAGTGTGGCTTCAGAGCCAACAGGAGTACCACCGACATGGTCTTTGTGCTGAGACAGCTTCAGGAGAAGTGCCGCGAGCAGAACAAAGGGCTGTACGTCACGTTTGTCGACCTAACAAAAGCGTTTGACACTGTGAGCAGGCAAGGTATGTGGCAGATCCTGGAGCGACTAGGTTGTCCCCCAAAGTTCCTCAACATGATCGTCCAGCTCCACGAGGACCAGCAAGGCCAGGTCAGACTAAACAGTGACCTCTCAGAACCATTCCCCATTCGCAACGGCGTGAAGCAAGGCTGTGTGCTGGCACCGACCCTCTTCACCATCTTCTTCAGCATGATGTTGAAGCAGGCCACAGTGGACCTCGACGATGACGACGCAGTGTACATCAGGTATCGTCTCGATGGCAGCCTGTTCAACCTCAGTCGACTGCAGGCCCACACGAAAACCCTAGACCAACTGATTCGTGAGCTGCTCTTCGCTGATGACGCTGCCCTCGTTGCACACACAGAGAGAGCCTTGCAGCGCATTACGTCCTGCTTCGCAGATGCTGCCCAGCTCTTTGGACTTGAGGTCAGTCTGAAAAAGACAGAGGTCCTTCATCAGCCGGCACCCAAGGAAGAGCATCGCCCTCCCCACATCACCATCGGCGAGTCCGAACTGAAGTCTGTACACCAGTTTACCTACCTTGGCTGCATCATCACGTCAGACGCCAAGCTGGACAAGGAGCTGGACAACAGGCTGGCAAAAGCGAAAAGTGCTTTCGGGCGACTATTCAAGCGGGTGTGGCACAATCAACAGCTGAAAAAAGGCACCAAGATCAGCGTGTATAGAGCTGTCGTCCTCACCACCCTGCTGTACGGTTCCGAGTCCTGGGCCCTCTACCGCAGCCAACTACGACTCCTCGAACGCTTTCACCAGCGCTGCCTGCGTACCATCCTCAGCATTCACTGGAGTGACTATGTCACCAACGTCGAGGTCCTTGAACAGGCGGAAACTGTGAGCATCGAGGCTTTGCTGCTGCGGACACAGCTTCGCTGGGCGGGGCACGTCTCCAGGATGGAGGATCATCGCCTACCCAAGATCACCCTGTTCGGCGAGCTCGCCACTGGACACCGAGACAGAGGGGCACCAAAGAAGAGATACAAAGACGGTCTCAAGAAGTCGCTTAGTGCCTGCCAAATCGACCACCGCCAGTGGTCTTCGCTTGCTGCGGACCGTGACACCTGGCGCTCCACCATTCACAAGGCAGCCGTCTCCTTTGAGGACTCTCGCAGAGCTAACCTTAAGGACAAGCGGCTTAGAAGAAAAAAAACAGAGTTGTCGTAACTCAGAACCCTGACCAGACCTTCCCCTGCAGCCACTGCGGTCGAACCTGCCTGTCCCGGATTGGCCTCCGCAGCCACGAAAATGCCTGCAGACGACGTGGGCAAGCCCTATAGAATCTTCGTTCGCGAAGTCAAGCCAAGCCATTTTACTGTCGCCATGTCACACAAAAATCCTTGTAACGTTTTACTTAGTGAATAAATGTCTTATGTCTTATGTCTATGTCTTGTAGTTGTTCTTATTAAGCGCGTTTTTTTTTTTTTTTTCTCTCTCTCTTTCTTATGACACAGTTTGGAAAACGGGTAAGGGGGGAGGGAGGGTGGAGGGTGGAGGAAGGTAGGGCTGTCGGGTTTGTTGCCCCCTCCCCCCCCCCCGCCACCCCATCGAGACACCCTCTGGATCCGCCCCTGATTTAAAATAATCATAAGCCACATTTTGCTTGACAGAGTGCCTATAACAGCCAGACGTGTTTACGGGACCCGGAGCAAGTAATCACATCTGTCGGTTGTCGGCACTATATCAAGCAAAATGTTGCTCCATACAATTTATGTATGCAGTTAAAAAACATACTATGTCTTGCGTCATTCGTTTTGCGGCTGATTGCGGTTTTTAGACAAAACACATGCATGGCAGACGACTTCAAATCTGTCAGCTCAGCGATTGTAAATAGATCACGCATAACTGGGGGAAAATGACAGCAGGTTTATTTATTTAGTTCTTTTGTCAGGTTGTCGATGTCGCCAGTTGACATATCGTCTGTTCTCCGCTCGTGTGTGTACATAGAATATCTACATTTCCAGCGTCCGTACACACTGAGATGTATTTCATTACTACTACACATAAGGAGCTTGTTAATGCTGTATGTACATAGAATATCTACATTTCCAGCGTCCGTACACACTGAGATGTATTTCATTACTACTACACATAAGGAGCTTGTTAATGCTGTATGTACATAGAATATCTACATTTCCAGCGTCCGTACACACTGAGATGTATTTCATTACTACTACACATAAGGAGCTTGTTAATGCTGTATGTGCATAGAATATATTATACATTTCCAGCGTCCGTACACACGGAGGTGTATTTCATTATTACTACACATAAGGAGCTTGTTAATGCTGTATGTACATAGTATATCTACATTTCCAGCGTCCGTACACACTGAGATGTATTTCATTACTACTACACATAAGGCGCTTGTTAATGCTGTATGTACATAGTATATCTACATTTCCAGCGTCCGTACACACTGAGATGTATTTCATTACTACACATAAGGAGCTTGTTAATGCTGTATGTGCATAGAATATCTACATTTCCAGCGTCCGTACACACTGAGATGTAATTCATTACTACTACACATAAGGAGCTTGTTAATGCTGTATGTACATAGTATATCTACATTTCCAGCGTCCGTAAACACTGAGAGTATGTATTTCATTACTACTACACATAAGGAGCTTATTAATGCTGTATGTACATAGAATATCTACATTTCCAGCGTCCGTAAACACTGAGATGTATTTCATTACTACTACACATAAGGAGCTTGTTAATGCTGTATGTGCATAGAATATCTACATTTCCAGCGTCCGTACACACTGAGATGTATTTCATTACTACTACACATAAGGAGCTTGTTAATGCTGTATGTACATAGAATATCTACATTTCCAGCGTCCGTACACACTGAGATGTATTTCATTACTACTACACATAAGGAGCTTGTTAATGCTGTATGTACATAGAATATCTACATTTCCAGCGTCCGTACACACTGAGATGTATTTCATTACTACACATAAGGAGCTTGTTACTGCTGTATGTACATAGAATATATACATTTCCAGCGTCCGTACACACTGAGATGTATTTCATTACTACTACACATAAGGAGCTTGTTAATGCTGTAGTATGAAAATATTTCGCGTTTACGTTTTGAAAAATGCAAGTATCATCAAGATCGAGTCTTCTTGGCACGCAAGGTATTTTAGGAAGGAAAGTAGTCCCATACGCTTAAGTCGAACAGCACTTAAGTCGAACAAAATTGTTTTCGCCGGCCAAAGCTGTTCTTTCTAACATTTAACTGAAAACGGCTCCGTTAAGTCGAACCGAACTAGGTTAAGCCGAATGTAAATATTTATGGTCTTTTAAACACACAGCGACATATTTACACCGACATCTTCTGATTATGTTTCGTTGTTGATTGCTGCACACCTCCAACTTCGGTCCCGTCGAACGTGGTCGCCATTAAACAAAACTGTGTGTGTGTGTGTGTGTGTGTGTGTGTGTGTGTGTGTGTGCGTGCGTGCGTGCGTGCGTACGTGTGTGTGTGTGTTTGTGTGTGTGTGTGTGTGTGCGTGCGTGCGTGCGTGCAATCGACCTGTTTCTGACAATAGAGGATCAATTGTTGGCAATACCTGCTTTGTATTCAAATGTTCCCAGTGTGTTTTACAATAATGCTGAACAAAGAAGCTAACAGGCTTTGTAGTCTAAATGTAAGTAATGGAAGAGTTCTCTGCTCTCTGCAGTTCTCCTTTGTGCGTAGGCGAGTTCCAACGACATTTACCAGGGGCACTAGGAAACCTTTGTTACGTCAGCATACTCACAGGGATTGCTGAGGCAGGAAACTGAGAATCCGTTTTATTAGGATAGTGTAGCAATCCCACCCTTGAGCAGACTGCTTTAATGCCACCATTCAGTCATATTTCTTGTGTTTTCATTTGTTGGGTCACTGATTAGTGTTGTTATATGTTTACAGCCACACACCGTAACAATCGTAAGGAACTGAGGACAATTACCACACAATGAGTCGGTCGGTCGGTGTCACGTGTATTCTCACTTCTTTCTGTGTTGCTCATTACTGATGGTACAGAAACAAGACGTGTTCTGATATTACTGATGGTACAGAAATAAGACGTGTTCTGATATTACTGATGGTACAGAAATAAGACGTGTTCTGATATTACTGATGGTACAGAAATAAGACGTGTTCTGATATTACTGATGGTACAGAAATAAGACATGTTCTGATATTACTGATGGTACAGAAATAAGAAGTGTTCTGATATTACTGATGGTATAGAAATAAGACGTGTTCTGATATTACTGATGGTACAGAAATAAGACGTGTTCTGATATTACTGATGGTACAGAAATAAGACGTGTTGTGATATTACTGATGGTACAGAAATAAGACGTGTTGTGATATTACTGATGGTACAGAAATAAGACGTGTTGTGATATTACTGATGGTACAGAAATAAGACGTGTTCTGATATTACTGATGGTACAGAAATAAGACGTGTTGTGATATTACTGATGGTACAGAAATAAGACGTGTTCTCATGTATGTCAGATTTATTTGTTTGGAAAGAAGGTGCGTCTGACTTTAGCAGGATGACAAGATGGAATACAGATTACATTTTCATCCTCATGCAATGACTTTGTTGATCTTTATTTCGAACAGCTTGCGCAATTGGAAGTAAATGCCTTGAGTCATGGATTTGAACAAAATGCCACGGGGAAAAATAACTTCCTGAATTATAGCTGCTTACAGAAGTCGCCGGGAAAGTTCCGCGTATTACGGTGTCTGTCTGTCTGTCTGTCTGTCTGTCCGTCCGTGTCAATCTCTTTCCCCGACATCTGAGAGATTCATTTGAGGTATCAGTAAATGCTAGCGTGCTTTTGTCAGAAACCTTCTATCGGTTCTTTTTGTCTGTTTCAACATAATTTTTCACATCTTATTTTGATCTTATAAAAATGTTGTGTTATGAACATAATTTTTTATATCTTAATCTTATCTTATAAAAATGTTGTGTGTTATGAACATAATTTTTCACATCTTATTCTTATCTGATAAAAATGTTGTGTTATGAACATAACTTTTCACATCTTATTCTTATCTTATAAAAATGTTCTGTGTTATGAACATATATTTTCACATCTTTTTCTTCTTATCTTATAAAATGTTGTGTGTTATGAACATAATTTTTCACATTTTATTATCTTATAAAAATGCTTATATCTTATTCTTACCTTGTAAAAATGTTGTGTGTTATGAACCTAATTTTCACATCTTATTCTTATCTTATAAAAATGCTGTGTGTTATGAACATATATTTTCACATCTTATTCTTATCTTATAAAAATGTTGTGTGTTATGAACCTAATTTTTCACATCTTATTCTTATCTTATAAAAAATGTTGTGTGTTATGAACATATATTTTCACATCTTACTCTTATCTTATAAAAATGTTGTGTGTTATGAACATAAATTTTTATATATGAACATACAGTGTTGATCAGAGTTCAGGGGAAAGACACGGCCGCTCGCCAGGTGCTCCTGTCAAAAGCCTGCACCGGAAATCGATTGATGACGGCACAACAAATCCCAAATAACAACTACTCACTGATAAGCCGATATGACTGGATCAGGTCGCCACTTGCAATGATCTGCCCTCACACGTCTACAGACAGCGGAGAAGTTTGAAGCGAGCAAGTTGACAAGCTGGAACGCACTGAACAAACCTGTAATCAGGTAAGATCAAGTTTCTCCATATTGTCAGACATCCACAGCAAGACAGCACTGGACTTTGGTAGAGTCATGTGTCATCAGAAGTCAGTCTTTGGCACTGATAGTGGTGACAGTCGCTGTGATCATGTACCGTAACTAGGGGCGGGGGTTGGGGACTTTCAACTTGAGACACTTTGTGGAAAAGAGAAGCGCCAAACCCACTGTTGACGCTGTATCACACACTGTGTAAACAGTGGCAGCCCCAGACCAACAGGCTCGTGAGAATCCATGTCTCTTGCAGATGGCTGAGGCTGGGGCTGCATGGAAGAAGGACCGTCATGGTGGTTTGGAAGTTGTTGGACACAAATTAAATACAGTAAATACAGTATTTCTTATTGTGCTTTCTATTTTGTCCTCATCAGTTCTTTTTCTTATCTTCTCTTCTTTTTTATCGTGTGTACAAAAAAAATCGTGTATTCGCTTGTTTACTATTATTATTATTATTATTATTATTATTATTATTATTATTATTATTTATGCATCTATTTTGGGGGTGTGGGTGGGTGATTCAGGCATCTGAGATATATCAAACAGCTCCCTCTCATGTCCACCACCACCACCACCCCCTCCCCATCTTCTCCCCCCACCACTCCCCATCCTCGTCGCCCCTAACCCCCGTCCCCCGACCCGCCACCAAATTCGCTGTGGTGTTACCGAGTGTTTGGTTTATATTACAATTCTCTCATGCATGTACATACACATGCACCCGACGGACAGGGTAGCCTGTTAGGGGTGGGCAGAGTAGGACGAAGGTATGGGTAACTAAACGCAGGGTAGTGATCAATGTGTGTATGCAAGCCGACTCACCCCCGTCCCCCAAACCTACCCATGCACTCCTACCCGTACTACTGTACTGACCCACTTCAGCCGCTACTGAGAGCAGTTTTCTATTTAAACACACGGCGGTCTTGCTTGACACTTAAAAATATTCTAGGCACAAATTGTAAGACCACCTTGCATTTTAAAGTGTCGTTTTAAGTGAGCCAGGTTTCCGCCATTCCTCAGTCTAACGTTGTTACCGTGCTGAGCAGTGATCAAACTACACCAGTGTACAGTCTGTCCCCCTTATCACGACGCCGCCAGAACTGTCTACAAGACTCCAGCAGGAAGGGCAAGGTCACTCCATGAGTGTCTCTGATAACTGTGTGTATTGGTTACAAGTCAGACAAGTGGCAATATGGCGTGATCTTAGTGATGTCTGTTATGAATAGTAACTCAATGTTGCCTGTAGGTAACAGCTAACACCATGTGTTACTACTGTAGCATCTGCACATGCCAAGGCAGAAACTACAGGTACAAATAAACAGCGCACACATCGTCCTGAAACTGGACACGGCAAATACCGAGTATCTAACCTAATGTCAGGAGCTGGCCCCGCGGTTCTAGGTCCTCGAGTGCTTGTGTACTTTTCCAGGTAGCATATCAAGATTAGCTTAATCTGGATGTGCTGCTTGGAAATGTTGGTTTTCACATGTAGATAGGCTGTGTGTGTGTGTGTGTGTGTGTGTGTGTGTGTGTGTGTGTGTGTGTGTGTGTGTGTGTGTGTGTGTGTGTGTGTGTGTGTGTGTGTGTGTGTCGAGCTTGCTGTTCGTGGGGAAGGGCGCTATATAAAACTATGTATTATTATTATTATTATTATTACTATACTTCCTTGTGACACAGGCGGGGAGGCGGCTTTACATGAAAAGCCGGGTGCATGCACGTCACCGGCACAAATACTGGCCTGTTGGCCTGCAACGTCGGCCCTAGTGATTTAACCCTTTGGGGGTCGGTAGCGGTTTAGTCGCCATGATTCCTACAGGAACACAACTCATACCATCCTACAGGAACACAACCCATACATTCCTACAGGAACACAACCCATACATTCCTACAGGAACACAACCCATAACTTCCTACATTAACACAACCCATACCTTCCGACAGGAACACAACCCATACCTTCCTACAGGAACACAACCCATAACTTACTACAGGAACACAACCCATACCTTCCGAAAGGAACACAACCCATACCTTCCTACAGGAACACAACCTATACCTTCCGACAGGAACACAACCCATACCTTCCTACAGGAACACAACTCATACCTTCCTACAGGAACACAACTCATACCTTCCTACAGGAACACAACTCATACCTTCCTTCAGGAACACAACTCATACCTTCCTTCAGGAACACAACTCATACCTTCCTTCAGGAACACAACTCATACCTTCCTACAGAAACACAACCCATACCTTCCTACAGGAACACAACCCATACCTTCCTACAGGAACACAACCCATACACATACCTTCCTACAGGAACACAACCCATACATTCCTACAGGAACACAACTCATACCTTAATACATGAACACAACCCATACCTTCCTATAGGAATCATCGCGACTCAGTAAAACCGCTACCGGCACCCAAAGGGTTAAACGTTAACGTTACATTTAGAATGTAATTAAAGCAACAAAGTTTAAAAGCGCCGGCAGAGATTATTTCTTCCTGTAAGTGCACCGTTTCTGTGACCTAAGTTATATGACCTCAATAAACCGCACGAACTGCTATCACAGAATTCCAACTCTACTAGTGCTAACTTCAAAAAAGCACGAACTGCTATCACAAAATTCCAACTCCACTACTGCTAACGCTGTCCACTGCCGCCCTATTGGCCCAGTTGGCGCTGGTCTGGCCATCCCTGCTGGGCACAACCCCGCGGCCCCGGGGAGGAGACGGTATGAAAAAAGTCTTCAGGATGTGACCATTCTGAGCGTTGTGACTATATAACAAGATTGTTTTGTTGTTATACGCAATGTTTGTAATAAGCGAAGTGTCCGAGTTTTCATGTCATAATCCCCACACACCGACACAGTTTGTAATAAGCGAAGTGTCAGAGTTTTCATGTCATAATCCCCACACACCGACACAGATTGTAATAAGCGAAGTGTCAGAGTTTTCATGTCATAATCCCCACACACCGACACAGCTTGTAATAAGCGAAGTGTCAGAGTTTACATGTCGTAATCCCCACAAACCGACACAGTTTGTTTTCAGTTCGAGTGTATTCAGTTACAATGGCGTTTTAATTGATAATCAGTTATCTAGAGTGGTTTGCAGTCACTGCAAGAAAATGACAGTTTACCCTTTTTTAAAGGGAAAATCTGGAGGGAGATGTGTGTGTGTGTGTGTGTGCGGGGGGTGGGGGGGGGGTGGAGGTGTTGGTCCGTCAAATTCGTTACCTTCCGAAATCCGAGCCTAAGGTTTCTTCTTTATGGTGTGGTTGCGAGTCGTGTTAGCTTCGATCATGATTGATGTCCACTTGCCTGGATCAGAATTTCTGTTCACTACTATAGTAAACACCGGATGTGACAAACCGGTGTTTCATGTTATAAGCGAACGAAAAATCTAATTCTCTATAAATATTTTCCCTCAGGCTAAATCACATGAAGTTACAGTGTTCATGTAGAAACTGTTTGTACAATACAATACAATACAATACAATACAATACAATACAATACAATACAATACAATACGATACAATAATACTGTAATAATCCCTCACGCGAAAATTCACTGACTGCCCATACAACACATACCATCAACAATCACGCATGGAAATAATTAAATAACCCATAACTCTCAATTAAAGACTAAACACACCCAGCCCACCCGACCCCACAGACATCCAGCCAGCAGAGACCGACCTACCCTGTGACAGACCCAGCCGGGAAGAGATCAGAAGAGCAGTGTCATTTTTGAAGAACGGCAAAGCAGCAGGGCCAGATGGCATCACAGCGCAGTCTCTGAAAGCAGACCTAGAGACAACAGTGGAGATGCTGTACCCACTGTTTGGAAAGATCTGGGAAGAGGAGGTGATGCCGGCTGACTGGAAGGAGGGGTACCTAATCAAGCTTCCCAAGAAAGGCGACCTCAGCAAGTATTCCATCTACAGAGGAATCACCCTGCTGTCAGTACCAGGAAAGGTCTTCAACAGGATCATCCTGGAGAGAATGAAGAGCTCCGTTGACCCCCAGCTGGGAGACCAGCAAGCAGGATTCAGGAAAAAACGATCATGTACAGACCAGATTGCCACTCTCCGCATCATCGTGAAACAGTCTCTGGAGTGGAGCTCCCCGCTGTACGTCAACTTCGTGGATTACGAGAAAGCATTTGACAGCGTGGACAGAGAGACTCTGTGGAAACTCCTACGACACTACGGTGTACCCACAAAGCTCGTCCGCCTGATCAAGAGCAGCTACGATGGCATGACATGTCGCGTGATCCACGAAGGGCAGTTCACCAGGGAGCTCCAGGTCAGAACCGGTGTCAGGCAGGGGTGTCTGCTGTCTCCGTTCCTCTTCCTACTGGCCATAGACCGGGTCATGAAGATGACCACAGAGCACAGACGAAGTGGAATACAGTGGATACTGAGGACACAGCTTGACGACCTCGATTTTGCAGACGACTTGACATTACTGTCCCACACTCATCAATAAATGCAGGACAAACCACGAGGCTTGCTGACATCTCGTCCCAAGTGGGCCTCGCCATTCACAAACAGAAAACAAAGACAAAGAGGCTGAACGCAACCAGGGAAGAACCAGTCTTGCTTGTTGGCACCCCGTTGGAGGATGTGGAGTCCTTTACCTATCTCGGGAGCATCATATACAAAAAAGGCGGCATTGATGCAGATGTCAGAGCACGAGTCGGTAAAGCCAGAGCAGCCTTTCTCCAGTTGAAAAATGTGTGGAGAGAGCTGTCACAACACACCAAAGTCCGGATTTTCAACTCCAACGTAAAAGCAGTTCTCCTATATGGAGCAGAGACTTCGAGATTGACAAAAAAACACAGTCAACAGAGTACAGACCTTCATAAACAGTTGCCTTAGAAGAATTTTGAAAATTCACTGGCCAGAGAAGATCAGCAACGTCAGACTCTGGGAGAGAACAGAGCAGATAACAGCAGAGAATGAAATTGGGCGAAGAATATGGGGATGGATCGGTCACAGTCTGAGAAAGCCAGCTTCCAGTATCACTAGGCAGGCATTGTCATGGAACCCCCAGGGAAAGAGGAAAAGAGGTAGGCCGAGAAACTCATGGCGTCGAGACCTCCAAGCAGACATCAAGAGACTGGGAACCACCTGGAGTAAAATCGAAGGAGAAGCACAGGACAGGAGTCGCTGGAGGTCTCTCGTCGACGGCCTATACCCGGGTAGGGGTGACAGGCGTAAGTAAGTAAGTAAGTAAGTAAGTAAGTCTCAATTAAAGAGATGAACTGTAACAGACGTATTGTTACCTTTGCAACACTCTTGGCATCAGAAACACTTATGGTGGATTCCCCCTGTGCTTCTGGTGTCAGCAATGTTGCAGTGAACTACTGAAAGAGCTAGTACTAAAGAACTAACAAATGTTGACAGACACAATCTACTGATATTACTGTTCCACAGGGTAACAGCCTGAGGGACAAAAGAGTTGGCATAACGTGTGGTACTACTTTTGGGTACTCAAAGTCTGCCACTTCATTCGATACGTCTGCTGTCAAATTCATATCTAAGTGGATGTGTTTTGACATCAAGAATGTCAGCCAGTTTGTTCGTAATCCGTCTGTTGTACATTGTGTCCAAAGTATCCTGTGCCCTACCAATCAGCCCCCCCCCCCCCCCTTTCCGGATTACTTTGTTAAGGCGATCTTGATCTCTTTTACATAATTTCTACCCCTGCACGTCAGTCCAAAAGTTATAATGCTTACAATACTGGAGCAGTAAAACATCTGTAAAAGCTGAGTGCTTACATGAAATGATCTGAGCTTTCTCAAACAGTAAAGACGGGTACGCGTTTTTTTTCACAATAGCATCTGTGTTTTGTTTCCAGTTGAGCGCGATGCCAAAAAGAACACCTAAATACTTGTAGGACTCTACACGCTCAACTTCTGTTCCCTTGATGACGACAGAATCGGGATGATGTTTTTTTTTTTTTTTTTTTCTGAAATCTATGACCATCTCTATTGTTTTGCCAACAAGTAATTCAAGATACGTTCCATCGCACCACTCTACAAAGTCGTCGATCTCCTGTCGATAGTGTCTGTCGTCCGCATCTGTAATCTGACCTGTCAGTTCCGTGTCGTCCGCGTATTTGTCCATGACACAGTCGTCATGAGTAACTCTACAGTCTGCTGTGTACAAAGAAAACAATAAAGGCGACAGGACCATCCCTTGTGGTGCACCTGTGTTGGTAAAAAGTACATCTGAGCAAACAGCCCTGGGTCACCGATGACATCCTCGATCTCTGTGATGAGAGGAGAGCCTGGAAGAAAAAGAGAGGCCAAGACCTCACATCAGCAAACAAGTACAGACTTGTCAACAAGAAGATCAGGAAGAGGATGAAAGAAGCCAAAGAAGATTGGATTGAAGACCAGTGTTGTAGCGTGGAAGAGGGCATGGCAAACGGCAACAGCAAGAAGGCTTATGAAACGCTAAGGACCCTCACCAAGACTCAACAGCGAACAGCCACAGTCATCGAAGACAGCAGCGGCCAACTCCTTACGGAAAACACTGCTGTACTAAACAGATGGACTGAGTACTGCCGAGACTTGTATAACTACAAGGCTGAGCCAGACACCAGCATCCTCCAAAACAACCAGGCTGGGGCCAGGAAGGCTGAAGACCTGCCAGTGTTAGCTGAAGAGGTGGAAACAGCCGTACGCGGCCTGAAGGGAGGAAAGTCTCCAGGTGTAGACAACGTACCTGCTGAACTGTTGAAACATGGAGGAGAAGTAACAACGAAGGTCCTCACTACACTCTGTCAAAAGATCTGGGAGCAAAAGAAATGGCCAGTAGAATGGACACAGTCTCTAGTGATCCCGCTCCCCAAGAAAGGAAACCTGAAACAGTGCCAGAACTACAGAACTATCAGTCTGATAAGTCACCCTAGCAAAGTAATGCTTAGAATCATTCTCAACCGCCTCAAAACTTTCGCCGAGGAACTGCTGGCAGAAGAACAGGCTGGCTTCAGAGTTGGAAGAAGCACTGTAGAGCAGATTTTCAACTGCCGCGTCCTGATCGAGAAACATCTGCAGCATCAGCGCGAAATCTACCACAACTTCATTGATTTCAGGAAAGCATTTGATCGCGTCTGGCACGACGGACTCTGGCAAGTCATGAGATCGTTCAACATAGAGGAGGGACTGATCCAAATGATAGAAGCGCTTTACAAGAACGCCTGCAGCGCGGTTCTACTTAACAATCAGTCAGGCGAGTTCTTCAGGACGACGATCGGTGTCCGTCAAGGATGTCTGCTCTCTCCTGTCCTTTTCAACATATTCCTGGAGAAGATCATGCGGGAAACCCTCCACGACCACCATACTTCAATCTCTATTGGTGGCAGATCCCTGTGCAATCTTCGATTCGCAGACGACATTGACCTCATGGCAGGCAGCAATAGTGAGCTCCAAAACCTGACAGACAAACTTTCAACTAGCGCAGGGTCTTATGGCATGGAGATCAGTACGGATAAAAGCAAAGTGATGATCAACACCACAAGCGACAGCAGCAGCAACATTCACATGAACGGCCAGAAGCTAGAAGAGGTCAATAGCTTCAAGTACTTGGGAGCCACCCTGTCCAAAGACGGTAGTTGCATAGCAGAGATCCGTATCAGGATAGGTACAGCAACATCCGCAATGGCCAGGCTGGACAGGATATGGCGAAGTAACTCCATCAGCTTCACCATCAAGTACAGGCTTTACAAGTCCCTCGTAGTGTCTATTCTACTCTACGGCTGTGAGACTTGGACACTGCTTGCAGACTCAGAAAAGAAAATCCAGGCCTTTGAGAACAAGTGCCTGAGGAAGTTGCTCCGCATCTCGTACCGCGAGCACAAGACCAACGAATATGTACGGAGCATCGTCACTTCCCTGGTGGGCCCACATGAACCCCTTCTGGCAACCGTGAAACGGCGCAAGCTTGCTTGGTTTGGCCACGTGACCCGACACAACACCTTGTCCAAGACTATCCTCCAGGGCACTCTCGAAGGAAGTCGTCGGCGAGGTCGTCAGAGAAAGAGTTGGGTCGCAAACATAAAAGAATGGACCGAACTCGAGATGCCAGACTTGCTTGCCACCGCCCAAAATAGAACTCAGTGGAGAGCACTGTCTGTTGCTGCTGTCTTTCAGTCCCCCCAACGCCCAGTTCGGGCAAGGGACTGATGATGATGAATTCTGACATACTGTGGGCGGTTAGTGAGATAGTCCAAACCTCAAAGAATAGTAGAGGCATTTATGTCCATGTGAACTAGTTTGGAAGCGAGTATGTGTGACTGAATGGTGTTAAAAGCAGACGCAAAATCATAGAACATCAGTCGATTGGAGACTCTTGGTTTTTCTAAATGAGAGTAGATGTTGTTTACAACATGCAAAATGGCATCATCAACACCTCTTTGCCTTCTGTAAGCAAACTGAAAAGGGTCCATAAAATCAGAAACCTGTATTTGAAAATGTGAAAGAACAGCCCTTTCAAAAACCTTCATGACACACGAGGTAAGATCAACTGGTCTTACATCATTCATCACAGATACAGTTTGCTTTTTTGGCACGGGGAAAATACAAGAGGTCTTCCACGAACAGGGAACGACACACCGGGTAAGTGACATGTTAAAAATATAGCAAAGAATTCGGTACAGATGTCCAGTGCATAATTTTAACATATTTGATCTAACACCATCTTTCCAAGACGCTTTGTTTGGGTTGGAATGTTTAAGTATGCTAAGCACCTCCTCCTCAGTCACCACAATCACTTCACTTTGCATGTGTTTATGTCCACTAACTAGCATTTCCTTGACCTGTTCCCTCTCATGCTCAAAATCATGACAATCAAATCTTGCACAGAACTGATTTAAGTCGTTGGCATAGTCCGAAGTTTGCTCAATACCGGAACAGCTTTTTTCTTGATCCCACCCAACAGATTCATACCCTCCAATACCCGTTTCATGTTGCCAGTCTTAAACTGTTTATCTATTATTTTTATATATATGCTTCCTTCCCCTTCCTAAGCTCCCGCCGTGAGATGGCCTTAGTCGCCTGCTCGGCGTTAAACCCAAATAACTAACTAACTAACTTCCTAAGCTCCCTTTTCAGTTCTTTTTGTACTTTCCGCAACTGTTCTTTGTTCTTGTATTCAAAAGCTTTCTTCTTTCTGTATAAGCCCTCCTTGATGTGCTTCGTGATACAAGGTTTGTTGTTGGAATAGATTTTAACAGTTTATTCTAGGCACAACACTGTCTACGTAGAAATTAATAAAGCTGCAAACTGTGTCAGCCAGCTCGCCAACGTTGCTTGTATCCGTAAAGACATTCCACTCGGTACAGTCAAAGCAACCTTTCAGGGCATCTTTAGCTGGACCACGTCTGTACTGCCCTGGTAAGCGGCGGCTCGCGTTGCACGCGTGGTGTATACCGTGGCACGAGTTTAACCAAGTTATGATCAGATCGTCCTAGAGGCGGCATCGAAACAGCGACGTACGAATCTCTAACATTACATCAAAACACGTCAAGAGTTCGGTCCCCTCGTGTTGTACACGTCACTTGTAGTTGAAACCCTGTTTGTGAAATGTTTTGAACTTTTTAAAACAAGAAATGGGATGTCGACCTCTTTTTGTCTACCGTATTGAAAATACGGTAGACTTTGAAATGGGGCTGGTCAGAGCGCATTCCGGAGCACGCACATTACGTTTTTGGCGTGCGGGACAGAAATTCTAGCAAAGAAGTAACAAAATAAAAATGACGTCACGTCTAGCTACGCAAACCTTGCTAGAGAAGGTCTTTTGGGCGCCAAAGCGCAGTGTGTGTGTGTGTGTGTGTGTGTGTGTGTGTTTGTGTGTGTGTATGTATGTGTGTGTGTGTGTTTGTGTGTGTGTGTGTGTGTGTGTGTGTGTGTGTGTGTGTGTGTGTGTGTGTGTGTGTGTGTGTGTGTGTGAGAGGATGTGACAGCGATTAGAGCCCGCGTTTGAGGACGGACAAGCTTGAAATTTTATAATATTATCTCTAAAATATAATATCGGGACCGTTTTTCCAATGTTTTTATTAAGATGCCCATTGGCGAGAAAATGGCCGCTTCACAAAAACCGTTTGACCCACACTGGAGTCCGTAATATTTATTATTTTAATTAGTTATTTTGAATATAACTAGACAAACGGGAGATATGGAACGAGTTCGTTAACCAGGAGTGTACCTTTAGAACGTTTTGAGTGATAATTAAATATTGTTTGAAAAATATATTTTTACATTTTTGGGATTAATTTCACGAATTATATAAGTTAATCTTAAAACAGTTGAATCCTTTTACGAAAAAAAAAAAAAACAATAAAAAAAAACATTGTTCTCATTAACAATCGCATGATTTTACATATACGGTATTTACATAAGCCAACAGTTTGTCTCGGTTTCTGGTACGATTTGGTAAATTGTGACCTGTATGCCCTAGGTGTGAAAATCAGACAGTTATCTGCTGCACTTTTTCGGATTCATTTGTAAAACAGCTAACATAAGTTTAATTTTTCTTTTACGAAAAAAAACCTATCTTCTCATTAATACCGGCATGATTTTTCAGAAACAGTGTTTGGATAAGCCTGCTATTTTTCACGGCTCTGGGATAGGATTAGGTCAAATTGTGCCCTGTAAGCTCTAGGCTTTAAAATAGGCAAGAAAATTGCAAAATTGATTCTCTGATACGTCAAATGTTAGCACTGCGATGAGTGACGTATAACATCGAGTCGTCACTATGAACATGGCGTCGTGGGACTAACGATACCATGACGTGAAGCTTGAAGTGACGTCATTTCGCTGCTCGTGCTATTCTTCTTCTTCAGAATATCTATGCTGCGCCAGACCAAAGAGATTACGAATGGCGGGAATCGCCGTGTGTCCGTCTTTATTTACGTGTTCCAGTGTGTGTGGATCAGAGGGTGGGTTAGAGTAGAAGGAGATGGATTCTTGTCGCTACACGAGCCCAGAGAGCGTAATAATGACAGAAAGCGCAGAGTGTCCGTCTTTATTTGTGTGTGCCGACTTGTGTGTTGATCAGAGGTTGGCATAGAGAGGAGGGAAATTGATCAGCGGCATTATAAGCCTAAAAATATGAACAGCTCTGAATGTTCTTAAGACAAACGCATCTGAGCTCCAAACAAAACGGTAGACTTTGGGATGATACCCTCATCTTGTTATGAATGTTTGTTGTCACTTGTTTTTAAGTTTGTTTGATTTTTTAAATTCGTGTTCACTTCGGAGCCAACCTGAGATAAATCCTCCGTCTGAGTTTGAAAACATGTCACAGTGACCAGGGGCAGAGCGGGCTTTGATTGTTGTAAGTTGCCGATACGTCCTTCTTGTCACAGTCCAAATGAGTAGACTCACGTAACACAGGCTGCAAGTTGTGATACGTCCTTCTTGTCACAGTCCAAATGAGTAGACTCACGTAACACAGGCTGCAAGTTGTGATACGTCCTTCTTGTCACAGTCCATATGAGTAGTCTCACGTTACACAGGCTACATGTTGCCGATACGTCCTTCTTGTCACAGTCCAAATGAGTAGACTCACGTAACACAGGCTGCAAGTTGTGATACGTCCTTCTTGTCACAGTCCATATGAGTAGTCTCACGTTACACAGGCTACATGTTGCCGATACGTCCTTCTTGTCACAGTCCATATGAGTAGACTCACGTAACACAGGCTGCAAGTTGTGATACGTCCTTCTTGTCACAGTCCATATGAGTAGAATCACGTAACACAGGCTGCAAGTTGTGATGCGTCCTTCTTGTCACTGTCCATATGAGTAGACTCACGTAACACAGGCTGCAAGTTGTGATACGTCCTTCTTGTCACTGTCCATATGAGTAGACTCACGTAACACAGGCTGCAAGTTGTGATACGTCCTTCTTGTCACTGTCCATATGAGTAGTCTCACGTAACACAGGCTGCAAGTTGTGATACGTCCTTCTTGTCACTGTCCATATGAGTAGACTCACGTAACACAGGATACAAGTTGTGATACGTCCTTCTTGTCACAGTCCATATGAGTAGACTCACGTTACACAGGCTACAAGTTGTGATACGTCCTTCTTGTCACGATCCACATGAGTAGACTCACGTTACACAGGCTTTCTGTTGCTTCTGGTACTGTTGGGGAACTCTCCGGCTTATAAAGGGAAAAGAGCAGAACGGTTCTGATTTAACGCATTTTCTGATGAGGCCTTTGTGCGGCCAGCTTGTAAGACACACTAAGAACATTTATACAGGAAACATTGTGAACTAAACATCTGTATTGCCTTCATGGAGCAGTTTGCTTTAACAAAATAATCTAGAGTGCGCTGATACATCATACTGTATTCGGGAGGTATTGATGTCGGGCTCACCAAACTGAAATTGTCTGACTGGTGTACGTTACGTTTCGTTTACCTTCTATACAGTTCAGTGAGAGAAGTTAGTTAGTTAGTCGAGACTTAAAGTACGTGTCTGCAGACGTCAAGAAAGTCACACGAAACAGGGACGTGAACATATTCCATAGACTTAGAAAGTTGAAGATTTTGTCCTGGGGAACGTCCCGGAACGAGACCTTCAAAGTATCTGAGGTATAATGTTTTCGCATGATATCAAACAGATAATTACACGAAATGAGCAAGTGCTTCACCGAAAACGACTCGTCGCAGGCAAATCACCAGGGCGTTCCCCCCCCCCCTTTTTTTTTTCAATAACAAGGCGTGTGTGACATAGGTGTGGCCAATGTGAAGGTGAGAATGGACAGTGTCTTCACGGCGGCCGCCGCAGCGATGAGCTTAACTGTCAGACACCGTAGGCACAAGTTCATGAAGTTTACTGGTTTTTTCTTTGTCTCGCTCAGTCTGCCATTCACATATGTAAGAATTAATGGCCGGTTTAAAGGTTGATCAAACCCCATCATATATGTTAATCTCCGCCCTTTAGATAGAGCCCAACTACACCAGGCAATAGTGCTTTCTACACCAGTAATCAGACAAGCTACACCAGGCCATAGTGGTTTCTACACCAGTTATGCTACAAGCTATGTTATGCCATAGTGGTTTTACACCAGTTATCCTACAAGTTACACCAGGCCGTAGTGGTTCTACATCAGTTATACTACAAGCTATACCAGATAATTGTGGTTTCTACACCCATTATCCTACAAGTGAACAAGAAAAAGTAAGAGGGAGAAACACGCACAAAGACAGGTTGTTCAACGTGTACAGTCCGTGTGTCCTACGAACAACCAAAATCTTGCCGCTGATCACCGCCGACTTTTGTCAAAGGCCATGACCACAGTCACCAGTACTTGTACACGCAGGAACGGCTGCACGTGAAAGTGAAAACTGACCAGATCCGGATCGTGACGTTCTATATTAGAAACAAGCGAAACGCACGAAATTGCAGTATTCACTGAAATACCCAGCCAGGTTCAACCAGGCAAATGGAAACACGCACATTTTGTGAAATCAGAAATATTTTCCCGTTGCCAGGGCTGCTTTTACCACATTTTATCCCAGGATCGAAATCCCCCAATTTTTAAGTTGCCCTCTAAAAGACTATAGTAGAATTATAGCGACAGATCGAGCATGATAGTTCAAGGGTGGTGCCAGAATAGCTTGGCGCCTATGGGCGCCAAGCTATTCCGGCACCACCCTTGATCTATCATGCTCGTGTCTGTGCGCTGTTGTGGTGTGGCGGGGCTGAATGAGTTAAGGTAACATTATTTTGTTTTAAGCAAAGACGACAGCGCCGCGGGGACTGAAAATAAGATTTGTTATAAAAGAAGTTATGTTATATCCGACAGTATTATAAGCGGGTTAATTAAAAAAAAAAAAGAAAAAAAAAAAGAGCAAATTAGCCGGGACCTCCACACAAGCTGTGTTATATCCGACTTGCGTTACGTCCGACCTTGTTATAAGCGGAGCTGCCTATAACACTGCTGATTGTTTTAGTCTCTGTGAGTCATGTTCAGATGTTTCTTCGGGGAGAGAGACAACATACACGAGTGTACTTGACTTTCTACAAACAAACAAATCAATATATTCACACACATCTCGTGCAGACGTTTCCGCCATACAAATCTAACTGTGTAAGTGACGTGCAGAAAGCCATCACACAATACTCTTGTTTACTTTCGGTTTGTGTTCAGTGTTTTTGAACATCCGCAGTACTGTACTGGTGCATCCGCAGGGGCTCATGAGAATATATGTCTCTTGCTTGCCGTGGATCATGGGACATAGTTCATGGAGCATTTTCAGTTTTTGGCTCTGTCACCCATGCATTAGGTTGAGCCCCTTCATGGTCATGGAGGCATGAATCCACGGAATGTTTATAGTCAGTGCAGTGTTTGACCTACTTCTAATTTAGGGATATAATCTATTGTGTTGTATCGAGTGAATGGCTGAGTCAGTGAGTTTGGTTTTCTTTACTGCATCCATGTTTTGGTGCATGCAGGTTTTCTGTTCGTGTTGTTTTACATACTCAATACAGTTCGTCCTCACGTTGTGAGTTGTTATTTTACAGACGCCATGACAGTGGTTGACAAGAAGCGAGTGTTGCTGGTTGACGAGGCGCGAGAGAGTGTGGCCATGAGGGACCAAACGGCGGTGCGTGGCACGTTGCATGTGACGGTGCTTGTGTGTATGTTTGAGTTACGGCTGCTGCCCAACACAGCGCACTCGGCCATCACTGGCATGCCGGGTAGGTCACTGGATTAGCAGAGTTGTCAGTCACTGACCATTGCCAAACACATGTAGTGCACGAACTTTTGTGTCTGAATCGCACTTTATGGTGTGTGTGTGTGTGTGTGTGGGCGGGGATGGGAGGGTGGGGAGGGGGGGGGGGGAGGGGGGAAGTGTGTGTGTGTGTGTGGGGTTGGGGGGGGGGGGAATTTGTTCAGTCAAATCCGTTACCTTCCGAATTCAGCGCCTATGGTTCCTTCTTAAAGGTGTGGTTGCCAGTGGTGTTAGCTTCGATCATGATTGATGTGCACTGGCCTGGATCAGGGTTTCTGTTCATTACTATAGTCACGTCTAGCTTCGCAAACCTTGCTAGAGAACGTCTTTTGGCGCTAAAGCGCCGCATGTGTGTATGTGTGTGTGTGTGTGTGTGTGTGTGTGTGTGTGTGTGTGTGTGTGTGTGTGTGTGTGTGTGTGTGTGAGGATGTGACAGCGATTAGAGCCCGCGTTTAAGGACGGACAAGCTTGCAATTGTTTGATATTGACCCTAAAAAAAAATCTCGGGACCTTTTTTACGATTTGTTTTATTAACTTACCTTTTGGAGAGAAAATGGCCCTTTCAGAAAACAATCGGTTGATTGAGACTGGAGTCCGTAATATTTATTATTTTAACTAGATATATTGAATATATCACTAGACAAAAGGGAGATATTGAACGAGTTCGTTAACCAGCATTGTACCTCTAGAACTTTTTGAGTGATAATTAAATATTTTTTGAAAAAATATATTTTCATGTTTTTGGGATAATTTCACGAATTATATAGGTTAATCTTAAACAATTTAATCCTTTTTATGAAAAAAAAAACACTAAATGTCCTCATTAATAATCGCATGATTTTTCATATACGGTATTTACATACGCCTACAGTTTGTCTCGGCTGTCGGGTAAGATTAGGTACATTAGGTGAACTGTATGCCGTAGGTGTGAAATTCAGACAATTTTCTGCTGCATTTTTTCGGAGTCGTTTGTAAAATAGCTAAATTATGTTTAATTTTTCTTTTATGATAAAAGCTATCTTCTCATGAATACCGGCATGATTTTTCATAAACAGTGTTTGCATAAGCCTGCTATTTTCCCCGGTTCTGTTGTAGGATTAGGTCTAATTGTGACCTATAAGCTCTAGGCGTGAAAATCAGCAAGAAAATTTAAAATTGATTCTGTGATACGTCAAATGTTAGCACTGCGATGAGTGACGAATAACATCGAATCGGCACTATGAACACGGCGTCGTTGGACTAATGATACTATGACGTGAAGCTTGAAGCGACGTCATTTCGCTGCTCGAGCTATTATTCTTCATCAGAATGTCTATGCTACGCCAGACCAAAGGGCTTACGAATGGCGGGAATCGCCGTGTGTCTGTCTTTATGTATGTGAGCCAACGTGTCTGCATCAGAGGGTGGGTTAGAGTAGAAGGAGATGGATTCTTGTCGCTAGACGAGCCCAAAGAGCGTAATAATGACGGGAAGCGCAGTGTTACCGTCTTTATTTGTGTGCACGGATGTGTGTGTTGATCAGAGGTTGGCTTAGAGAGGAGGGAATTGGCTCAGCATTAATTGCCTAAAAATATTAACAACTCTGAATGTTCATAAGATAAACGCATCTGAGATCGAAACAAAACGGTAGACTTTGGGATGATACCCTCATCTTGTTATGAATGTTTGTTGTCACTTGTTTTTAAGTTTGTTTGATTTTTTAAATTCGTGTTCACTTCGGAGCCAACCTGAGATAAATCCTCCGTCTGATTTTGAAAACATGTCACAGTGACCAGGGGCAGAGCGGGCTTTGATTGTTGTAAGTTGCCGATACGTTTTTCTTGTCACAGTCCAAATGAGTAGACTCACGTTACACAGGCTGCAAGTTGTGATACGTCCTTCTTGTCACAGTCCATATGAGTAGTCTCACGTTACACAGGCTGCAAGTTGTGATACGTCCTTCTTGTCACAGTCCAAATGAGTAGTCTCACGTTACACAGGCTACATGTTGCCGATACGTCTGTAGCAGAGGAGCCCTCTGCTAACGCTATCGCTAGTTACTACCAGCGAGTCAGAGTTCAGTGGTTTAGTGCACGCTGGGCGCACTGTGAGCGAGAATTTTGCTGACTTAGCTAGTTAGTGTGTAGCAGACTACACGCGCGAAGCTGTGACGTAGTTTCCGGACCCAGAGGCTGGGAGCCTATATAAAGCGGCCGATTCTCAGTCTCGTCGGTGGTTGTTCATAATGATCACCCTCCCCTTTCCCCCTGTGAGCGGTTGTGAATAATGATCTCTCACATTCCAGTCCCTTTCCCCCTGTGAGCGGTTGTGAATAATGATCTCTCACACTTCCCGGCCCTACCCCACGAGGCGGTTGTGAATAATGATCACCTCGAGCCACCCCGACCCTACCCGACGAGGAGGTTGTGAATAATGATCACCTCGAGCCACCCCGACCCTACCCCACGAGACGGTTGTGAATAATGATCATCTCGAACCACCCCGGCCCTATCCTATAGGGACAGTAGTGTTTCGGTTTAGTTCACCCAAATAGGGTTTAGGATGCGTTAGGACAGCGCGTAGGTTTTATTGGTAAGTGCGTATAGGTGTTAGGCCTAGGAGCTAGGTTCACTAGGAATCGTATTCATCGTTGTAGGTGTCAGGCATAGGAGATAGGTTTGCCAGGTATCGTGTCGGAAGGTATAGGTGTTAGGCCTGAGGTGTTTAAGGTTATTGGCACTTGCACTGGTTCGACTAATTTTGATCATGTTGTTTGTTTTATTATGAATGCTTTTCTGGTACAAATAAATCTTGGAACCTTACTTCTATCTTATGATGCTCAGCGGCTAGAGTGAGAGCGAGACTGAGACTGTGCGTGTGTACGTGCGAGAGGTTTGTGTGTGTGTGTGTACGTCCGTGCATGTATGACGGTGTGACTGATCGTGCGAGCGCACGTTACTAGCAGCTCAGTAGGAATGATAACAACAAGTCCAGTCAAAATAGGGTTTTTCTGGATACTGTGGTCGGTCCATTGCGCAAGCAACTTTGGCTTTTTGAACACAACGCGAGGCAAGAGTAAACACTGACGGATTTCAGTTGTGCGCATGCGAGACTAGAGTAGATTTATCTACTCTCCACTGCAATCTCCAGTCCTTCCCTAGACCACAAAAGGAATTCGGACTTAAACTCTGTAGGCACTTGAGTACTGTATTAGATGGGCAGTTCTTGTCTATCTGATAAACTATTTAAGTCGCCTACACCCAGTCACTGAGTCCGGTTACAAAAATTGGTGCCGTGACCAGGATTGTTGTTTGACCAGGATTGTTTTTGACTAGGATTGTTGTTTGACCATAATTGTTGTTTGATTAGATAGTTTGGCCGAGATACTTCGTTGGAGGAAGGTAGTTAGCGCTGTGAGTTTAAGACTATGTGCTGTGCCGGCGGCAGAGTAGCTGTGTCACTGTCGACACGTCTTCTCCGTTAGCGTGGTACCGGTACTGGCAGGGAGCGTTTTCATTAGTACCAGTCGCGAGATTGTAGTGGAAACATTCCGAGTTTGAAGTTGGTTCTAGTTTGGTTTAGCGGTTCGTGTTGTAGTCTGTCTGTGTGGGAAACGCAGTTGAACAAGCGAAGTTTTATTACACAGATAGTGAGGTTCAGTCTACAAGATGGGTGCAATCTTAGGATTCCTTAGGCTTCTTGTTCCAAGCTGGTTGGTGTCAAGTAGTCCTAAAAGTCAAGATGGTAGAAGAAGGAGTAAGCCTAGAAGGTCTGCGAAGAGCAGCAGGCACTCGGTTTACAGTGAGTCAGATAGTAGTAGCGAGGAAAGCTCATGCAGTCACAGTAGTCGTTACTTGCAAAGGAGCACGATGAACAGGAACACTACGAGAAATAGATCCTTTCTGAATGATAGTGGCAACTCGTCTAGGAGAGAGAGGGTGCCTGAGATATTCACTGGCACAAAAGGAGACTTGAAAGACTGGCTTTGCCATTTCGAGACATGTGCAAGATGGAATGGTTGGGACTATAGCGAGAAAGGAGTGAATCTAGCTATGTCACTCCGGGGTCCAGCACAACAGGTGTTAGGTGAGCTTGCACTAGAGAGAATAGAGGACTATGACGCTATCAGGTCGGCCCTTGAACGTCGTTTTGATCCCGCGGAGAAAGAAAACCTTTGTAGAGTGGAGTTCAGGTCAAGGATGAAAAGAAAGAACGAGAGTGTGACAGAGTACGGGTTTGCGTTAAACCGTATTGCTAGTAGTGCATACCCTAGGATGCCTACTGAAGCAAGAGAAACCATAGTCATAGATCAGTTTGTTAGTGGTCTTCCCTCTAGAGACTTGAGAAGGCATGTGCAGTTCAATCATCCCACGACAATACACGAGGCAGTAGCACTGGCTAGTGAATTTGAGTCGTTTGATGAGAGATTTGATGGCAGGAAACCAGAAGACCCAGAGAGACATGGTGATGTTGCTGCTAAGGGTGTTAGAAGTCTCGAAGAGAAAGATTCAGCTGAGGCAGGCTTAGCAAAGGCTTTCCAGAATCTGAGTGACAGACTTACTTCTGAGATTCAGAAAGTAACGAAAGCGCTGACTCGTCAGTCGGCAGGAGACAAGACTAGAAGAAATCATGATGTTGTTTGTTATAAGTGCAAAGAGAAGGGGCACTATGCCAGGCAATGCCAGAAAAGTGAAGACAGAGACGGGAATGAGTCTGTGCGTAACGAAAACGCGCCAGGCCAGGGAAACTAGGGCGGGCGGAGCTCTCAGCAGCCAGAGACTCGGCCCAATTAGCATGTGATGACGGCTGCTTAGAGAACGCGAAGGGCCAGCGTTTATGTGTACTGTCAAACACTGGATGCTGGATGGCACCAGTAGCGATAGGAAAGGTTTCCTTAGACTTTTTAGTAGATAGTGGGTCAGCTGTCACAGTCATTAGTGCCAGAGATTTCAAGCTAGTCAACATGGAAAGATCGGCTCTGAAGAAAAGTAAGTTGAATCTTTGCACAGCTAGCGGTGACACTTTAGAAATTGAGGGTGAAACCACGCTTTGCTTGAAAGTAGGAGGACAGAGGTTTAGGCATGATGTAGTAGTTGCAGACTTAGGCAGTTCGTCAGGTATTCTAGGCACTGATTTCATGCAGAAATACGGTGGCGTGCTAGACTTAGCACAAGGTACTTTGATGATACGCAAGCAGGTGGTTCAGTTGAAGAAAGAGAGTTCAGGTACAAGTGCAGAGGTGAAAGTATGTAAACTCACTAGGGTTCCCCCTAGGTCTGAAATGTTTTTGAAGGCATCTTTCGTTCAGCCGTGTCAGTTACAGAAAGCTGATGGTCTGTTAGAAGGTGTTGAGAGTTTCAGGAGTGAAACAGGGCTAGTAGTTCCAAGGTGCATGGTTCAGGTGTCACAAGAAGAAATCCTTGTTCCTGTTACCAACTTTACTGATAAAGAGATTGTAGTGAAGCCAGATACAGTAGTGGCGTCCATAGAAACTGGGTTTTCAGTGAACTCTTTGTCGACTAGTTCTGAAAAGAAAGAAGAAGTGATCTATATGGATGACAAACTCCCTAGTCACTTAGTGGATTTGGTCGCTAATGTTTCGTCAGATGTTAGCGAGGAGACAAAAGGCAAATTGAAAGAGACGCTCATAGAGTTTCAAGATGTTTTCCAGTCTCCAGGTGGACAACTTGGACGGACAAACAAAGTGAAACACACTATTGACACAGGAGGTGGTAAACCTGTCAAGTTACCCCCTCGTCGTATTCCCGTAGCTCAGAGAGAAATTGTGGAGGAGGAAATAGACAAAATGTGGAAGCAAGATGTCATAGAACTCAGTGACAGCCCCTGGGCTGCTAACGTGGTACTTGTCAAGAAAAAGGATGGTACAACTAGGTTCTGCGTTGACTATAGGAAGTTGAACCAGTTGACACGCAAAGATGCTTATCCTTTACCTCACATTGGTGACTCGCTTGATGCTTTGTCAGGTTCGTGTTGGTTTTCAACTCTTGACTTAGCTCAGGGTTTCTTCCAAGTTGAGACGGATGAAAATGATAAACAGAAGACAGCGTTCGCTACGCATAAAGGTCTTTTCCAGTTTAAGGTCATGCCATTTGGGCTATGTAACAGTCCAGCTACTTTTGAGAGACTCATGGAGATGACTTTAAGTGGTGTTCTTTTTGAGAGATGTATAGTCTACATTGATGATGTCATTTGTCTAGGCAGAACAGAGAAACAGGCACTGGAAAATCTCAAAGTTGTTTTGAAGAAGTTCAGAGATGCCAATTTGAAGCTCAAGCCCTCGAAATGTTCGTTGCTGCAGAGCGAATGCTCCTTCCTAGGGCATGTGGTTTCAAAAGAAGGGACAAAGTGTGACCCAAAGAAAGTAGAGGCAGTTGTTAACTGGCCTGTCCCTACTTGTGTTTCAGAAGTCAGAAGCTTCTTAGGAATCACATCATATTACAGAAAATACATTTGTGGTTTCGCTGAGATAGCTAGTCCTTTGACAAACTTGACTAGGAAAAATCAGAAGTTTGTTTGGTGCGAACAGTGTCAGCAAGCTTTTGAGAAACTGAAAGTGGCTTTAGTGTCTTCTCCCGTTCTTGCTTATCCGACAAGAGAGGGCAGGTTCATTCTTGATACAGATGCGTCAGCAAATTCCATTGGTGGCGTATTGTCTCAGATTCAAGATGGAGAGGAAAAAGTGATTGCTTATGCAAGTTGTGCTCTGTCTAAGAGTAGGCAGAGGTACTGTACCACATACAGAGAGCTGTATGCAGTGGTGAGGTTTGTGAAGTACTTTTCTCATTATCTTTGGGGACGTCCGTTTCTGGTCCGGAGCGATCACAGTTCCCTTAGGTGGTTAAAGTCCTTTGATCAGGCTGAAGGCATGGTAGCTAGATGGATAGCTACGTTGGACACCTACGATTTTCAGATAGAGCACCGGAGAGGCGCCCTACATGGAAATGCGGACGGGTTGTCGAGGATCCCAAGGAGATGTTGTCAGAGAGAGGAGTGTGATCAGTGTGCTAAGAAGCATGTGAGAGTGGTGACACGTCGGCAAGCACGTGGTCATGACTTAGCTGATGGTGGGAAAGCTAGCGGTTCTCAGAGGAATGCTGCTTCATCGAAGGGTGAAGATGTTCCGCGTGCGGACTCAACTATCAGTGAAAGTCAGGGCGACACTACCACCGACAGGTCAAGTGTAGAAGTCAGGGAAGATGAATCGGTTCAGAGTAATTCTGCCTCAGTGTCTAAAGGGGAAACCGTGGATTCTGCTCAGTTTTCTGCGTTTGGTCCTGGCATGCAGGAAAGCAACTGGTTAGCCAGCTGGTCTCGTGAGGACTTAGAGATGTTCCAAAAGAGAGATCCAGTGACTAGCATTCTAATAGCTCTGATAGAGAAAGGAGAGAAGCCTCCTAGGACAGAAGTTAGCAAGTATAGCGCAGCTGTCAGAACACTAATTGCTCAGTGGGACAATCTGAGAATAGTGGACGGTTTACTATACGTTGTGCCTGATAAGTGCCTTACTCAGGAAAGGGTACTATTACTAGTAGCCCCAGCTGAGATTAGACAAGAAGTGTTACGTATGTCACATGACATAAGATGTGCAGGCCACTTAGGCCGCGACAAGACCCTGGCAAATGTCAGACGACACGTGTACTGGCCAGGCATGGCGGATGACGTTGCCAGATGGTGCAGACAGTGCGACATGTGTGCAAGAAGGAAGCCGGGTCCGGGCAGGGCGAAGCTTCCTATGCAGCACGTGAACGTGGGTATGCCCATGGAGAGAATAGCCATAGACATCCTGGGTCCACTGCCCATGTCACACGACGGGTTTGAGTATATTATGGTCGTCGAAGACTATTATTCGAAGTATGCAGAGGCGTATTGTCTCTCAGACCATACAGCCCAGACGGTAGCAGACAAGCTGTTAACAGAGTTTATCTGTAGATTTGGTATTCCTCTAACTATCCACACAGACCAGGGTAGAGAGTTCGAATCCCACTTGTTCAGATATCTCTGTGAAGCGTTAGGTTCTAGCAAAACGAGAACCACACCATATCACCCAGAAAGTGACGGGATGGTGGAAAGACAGAATAGAACCATCCAACAGATGCTCTCAGCATATGTAAATGAGAACCGTGATGATTGGAGCGATCACCTCGACCTGATCATGATGGCATATAGAGCTTCTGTCCACCATTCAACCGGGTGTACGCCCAATTTAATTGTTTTTGGTAGAGAAGTCAATCTCCCATTGACAGTCGAACTTGGTGTCTTCCCTACTAGAGATGTGTCTGAATGTCCCATAGAGTACGTACAATGGGTTCAAAACACGCTAGAACGAGTCTTTCGTTTTGTACAAGAGAATTCAGAGGCTAGTGTCCAGCGGCAGAAACACTATCATGACAGAACGTGTAAAGAGAGACCAGTAGAGCCAGGAATGTGGGTCTGGAGATGGTACCCACCAAAAGCTAAACAGAAACTAGGTCTAGGATGGACAGGTCCTTACAGAGTCATTGAAAAAGTTGGAAACAGTGCGGTGAAGATTGCTAAGAGCAGAAATGACAAGCCCATTGTAGTACACATTAATGATGTAAAACCCTACGAGGGTAGAAACCAGCCACTCAGTGAGAATGAGAGTGAGTGTGCGATGGAAAGTGGAAGTGAGAGTAGCGTGAGTGAGAGTCAGGAGATGAGTGACCTAGATCTGGTAATAGCTGAAGAAAGGGATGAAGAGGAAGCTCCTATCAGAACTAGAAGGGGAAGAGAATTCAGGGCCCCTAGAAAGTATTCCCCATCCCCGTAATCCTGAACTTATGTTTGTCTCCAGTTGAGCTTACGGTGGAAGTAAATGAAACCACCAGCGAAGTTATCGGCAAAGGCGTCAGATGTCATTTGTGCGGGGGATGGTTCGCCTGGACCGGAAAACTTAGGCGGCACCACAGCCGACGCCATAGCAAGTCTGGCCTTCTTCCCCCTAAAGCTAAAACATGCCCCGAGGTGCCCAATAATGACCGAACCGGGGTCAGAAAGCCTCTGCCACCCAAACAGCTACCTTCCACGACCAGCGAGACTGACGCGCCAACTCTGGAAGAGCTACTGGAAGAGTTCATGCCAGGTGCGGAGCGGTCCGTTTCCTGCGCAGAGATATCGTTCGAAAAGCTCATGGAAGAGCTGGACCCAATACCGGGAGAGTATTGCGGTCAGTGAGACACGCGCGTGTCTCACGCACCCGAAAGGATTTCGTGAGATGGCGGCATCTCACGGGGAAGTTCGTGCTGGCTCTAGTCGGCTTCCCTAGAGACCCTTTGAAAGTGAGTTGGGCCCCCAGCTCACATTGTCCGTATGATGCACCTGAGACAGGCGTCTGTCTCCCTGTCTTGGAGTAAGCCAGTGGCTCTAACTGGAAACTCCAAGACGAGAGTGTTGCCCGGTCGGCTCTGACCAAGTAGCCTCTCACGTCACGCGAGCCAACGGAAAGGGACTCTAAACATCAAGAAAAAGTAAGGACATTCTCCAAGGACGAACAATGCCATGACTGAGTATCCGTTAAGTTTGTTTCTTTTCAGATGTCTCCTTTGCATGCATATATATTTTCTTGTGTTGAATTAGAAATGTTTTTGATTTTCCATTTTGTTGTCGTCGTATTGCTTTGTGCATGCCTAGACGTGTCGATCATATATCATTTTTACAATATGCATATCATATATTATTTTTCTCCTTATAATAATTATGTACTCATCTGACTGTGCTGTTTTGAAGGTTTTGTACCTCAGCAACAAACTGGGTCTGGTTGCTTATTTTTGTACTGTATTTTGAACTTTTTGGCATACGATTTTTGAATATTTTTGGTTAGGTTTTGTACTCGATTTTACCTCAGGAATTTTCACTTTGAAATCGTCGGATTTCACTAGTGCTAATGTTGGGTGTGTGTTACGTGAACCAGTTTGCTCACACGGGTTTCGAGAACTCAATGAGATGTGGACCAAATGTTACCCGAACAGTCTGATAGACTGATTTTTGCTTTTGTATGTTTTTTTTTTTGCAGACTAAGTGAGTCTTGATTTGCTATGGTCTTGGACTTCTGGTAACAAATGCTTTTGCAATGTTTGCATTGTTGTGTATCAGCCAGCAGGATGATACCAGTACTTTAATTTTGGTTTTGAAACCTCGTTTCTTTAGTTGTTGCTTTTTTTGTGGATTATTTCATGCAGTGGCTATGCGTTTTGAGTGGTGCTGAAGCTTGTTGATTTTCACGAGCGCATCACGGTTGCTGAAATGGTTGCTCATGCGTGTTCATGACAGGGATCATGTTTTGAAATGTGTTTTGAATGTTTTATTAATTTGGACTTTGATTTGATTTTGTTTGAATTTTCTTGTGCATGCATCACGATTTTATTTTGTTGAATTTGTTGAACTTCTTTTGAATTTGGATTTTACTGTGCATGCCAGAAGTATTTCTTGAACTTGGTGCATTTCATTTAGTTGGTGCGACTTTATTCCTTTTGTTTGACTAATGTGTCGTGCACATTAGGTCTTAAGGAGGAGGGAGTGTAGCAGAGGAGCCCTCTGCTAACGCTATCGCTAGTTACTACCAGCGAGTCAGAGTTCAGTGGTTTAGTGCACGCTGGGCGCACTGTGAGCGAGAATTTTGCTGACTTAGCTAGTTAGTGTGTAGCAGACTACACGCGCGAAGCTGTGACGTAGTTTCCGGACCCAGAGGCTGGGAGCCTATATAAAGCGGCCGATTCTCAGTCTCGTCGGTGGTTGTGCATAATGATCACCCTCCCCTTTCCCCCTGTGAGCGGTTGTGAATAATGATCTCTCACATTCCAGTCCTTTTCCCCCTGTGAGCGGTTGTGAATAATGATCTCTCACACTTCCCGGCCCTACCCCACGAGGCGGTTGTGAATAATGATCACCTCGAGCCACCCCGACCCTACCCCACGAGGAGGTTGTGAATAATGATCACCTCGAGCCACCCCGACCCTACCCCACGAGACGGTTGTGAATAATGATCATCTCGAACCACCCCGGCCCTATCCTATAGGGACAGTAGTGTTTCGGTTTAGTTCACCCAAATAGGGTTTAGGATGCGTTAGGACAGCGCGTAGGTTTTATTGGTAAGTGCGTATAGGTGTTAGGCCTAGGAGCTAGGTTCACTAGGAATCGTATTCATCGTTGTAGGTGTCAGGCATAGGAGATAGGTTTGCTAGGTATCGTGTCGGAAGGTATAGGTGTTAGGCCTAAGGTGTTTAAGGTTATTGGCACTTGCACTGGTTCGACTAATTTTGATCATGTTGTTTGTTTTATTATGAATGCTTTTCTGGTACAAATAAATCTTGGAACCTTACTTCTATCTTATGATGCTCAGCGGCTAGAGTGAGAGCGAGACTGAGACTGTGCGTGTGTACGTGCGAGAGGTTTGTGTGTGTGTGTGTACGTCCGTGCATGTATGACGGTGTGACTGATCGTGCGAGCGCACGTTACTAGCAGCTCAGTAGGAACGATAACAACAAGTCCAGTCAAAATAGGGTTTTTCTGGATACTGTGGTCGGTCCATTGCGCAAGCAACTTTGGCTTTTTGAACACAACGCGAGGCAAGAGTAAACACTGACGGATTTCAGTTGTGCGCATGCGAGACTAGAGTAGATTTATCTACTCTCCACTGCAATCTCCAGTCCTTCCCTAGACCACAAAAGGAATTCGGACTTAAACTCTGTAGGCACTTGAGTACTGTATTAGATGGGCAGTTCTTGTCTATCTGATAAACTATTTAAGTCGCCTACACCCAGTCACTGAGTCCGGTTACACGTCCTTCTTGTCACAGTCCATATGAGTAGACTCACGTAACACAGGCTACAAGTTGTGATACGTTCTTCTTTTCACAGTCCATATGAGTAGACTCACGTAACACAGGCTGCAAGTTGTGATACTCCTTCTTGTCACAGTCCATATGAGTAGGCTCACGTAACACAGGCTGCAAGTTGTGATACGTCCTTCTTGTCACAGTCGATATGAGTCGACTCACGTTACACAGGCTACAAGTTGTGATACGTCCTTCTTGTCACGATCCACATGAGTAGACTCACGTTTCACAGTCTTTCTTTTGCTTCTGGTACTGTTGGGGAACTCCCCGGCTTATAAAGGGAAAAGAGGAGAACGGTTCTCATGTAACGCATTGTCTGATGAGGCCTCTGTGCGGCCAGCTTGTAAGACACACAAAGAATATTTATACAGAAAACATTGTGAACTGTAAATCTGTATTGCCTTCGTGGAGCAATTTGCTTTAACAGAACAATCTAGTGTGCGCTGAAACACCATACTGATTTCTGGAGGTATTGTTGTCGGGCTCACCAAACTGAAATTGTCTGACTTCTGAACGTTACGTTTCGTTATCATTCTATTCAGTGCAATGAGAGAAGTTAGTTAGTTAGTCGAGACTTAAAGTACTTGTCTAAAGACGTTCAGAAAGTCACACGAAACAGGGACGTGTACAAATTCCATAGACTTAGAAAGTTCAAGATTTTGTCCTGGGGAACGTCCCGGAACGAAACCTTCAAAGTGTCTGAGGTATTATGTTTTCGTATGATATCAATCAGATTACTCGAAACGAAGATGTGCTTCACCGAAAGCTACTCGTCGCAGGCAAAGTATCAGGGCGTTCCTCCCCTTTGTGTGACGTAGGTATGGCCAATGTGCAGGTGAGCAAGGACAGTGTCCTCACGGCGACCGCCACAGCGATGAGCTTGACTGTCGGACACCGTAAGCACAAGTTCATGGAGTTTGATGGCTTTTTCTTTGTCTCGCTCAGTCTGCCATTAACATGTGTAAGAATTAATGGCCGGTATAAACGTCGATCAAAACCGATCATATGTATTAATCTCTGCCTGTTAGATAGAGCCCAACTACACCAGGCCATAGTTGTGTCTACACCAGTAATCCTAAAAGCTATAGCACGCTATAGTGGTTTCTACACCAGTTATCATACAATCTATACCAGGCCATAGTGGTTTTTACGTCAGTTATCCTTCAAGCTATACCAGGCACTAGTGTTTTCTACACCAGTTATCCTACAAGCTATAACAGGCCATAGTGGTTTCTACACCAGTTATCCTATATGTTATATCAAGTCATAGTGGTTTATACACCAGTTATCCTACAAGCTATAACAGGCCATAGTGGTTTCTACAACAGTTATACTACAAGCTATACCACGCCACAGTGATTTCCACACCAGTTATCCTACAAGGTATACCGGGCCATAGTGGTTTCTACACCAGTTATACTACAAGCTATACCACGCCACAGTGATTTCCACACCAGTTATCCTACAAGGTATACCGGGCCATAGTGGTTTCTACACCAGTTATACTACAAGCTATACCACGCCACAGTGATTTCCACACCAGTTATCCTACTTGCTATAGTGGTTACTACACCAGTTATCCTACAAGCTATAGTGGTTTCTTCACCAGTTATCCTACAAGATTTACCAGGTCATAATGGTTTCTACACCAGTTATAATACAAGCTAAAGTGTTTCTACACCAGTTATCCAACAAACTATAATGGTTTCATCACCAGTTATACTACAAGCTATACCAGGCCATAGGGGTCTTTACACCAGTTATCCTAAAAGCTATACCAGACCATAGGGGTCTCTACACCAGTTATCCTTCAAGTTATGCCAGCCCATAGGTGTCTCTAATCCAGTTATCCTAAAGCTATACTAGGCAATAGTGTTTTCTAATCCAGTTATCCCATGAGGTATTCCAGGCCATGGTGGTTTCTACACCAGTTATCCCGCCGTGAGATGGCCATAGTCGCCTGTGTGGCGTTAAACCACAATAACTATTAACAATTACACCAGTTATCCTAAAAGCTATACCAGGCCATAGTGGTTTCTACACCAGTTAACCTACAAGACAACAAGAAATAGGAAGAGGGAGAAACGCGCAGAAAGACAGGATGTTCAATGTGTACAGTCCGTGTGTCCTACGAACAACCCAAGTTGCTGCCGCTGATCACCGCCGACTTTTGTTAAAGGCCACGACCACAGTCACCAGTACTTGTACACGCAGGAATGGCTGTACTTGAAAGTGAAAACTGACCAGATCCGGATCGCGACGTTCTACACAAGAAACAAGCGAAACGCACGAAATAGCAGTATTCACTGAAATACACAGCCAGCTTTAACCAGGCAAATGGAAATTCGCACAATTTGTGGAATCAGATATATTTTCCTGTTGACTTGGCTGCTTTCAACACATTTCATCCCAGAACCAAAATCCCCAAATGTCTAAGTTGCCCTCTAAAAGACTTTAGTACAATTATAGCGACAGATCGGGCATGATAGTTCAAGGGTGGTGCCAGAATAGCTTGGCGCCTATGGGCGCCAAGCTATTCTGGCACCACCCTTGAACTATCATGCTCGATCCGTGGTTTGCTGTGGAGTGGCGGGGCTGAATGAGTCAAGGCAACATTATTTTGTTATAAGCGAAAACGACAGCGCCGCGGGGACTGAACAAACCGATTTGTTATAAAAGAAGTTATGTTATATCCGACAGTATTATAAGCGGGTTAATTGAAAAAAGAAGAAAAAGAGCAAATTAGCCGGGACCTCCACGCAAGCTGTGTTATATCCGACTTGCGTTACGTTCAACCTTGTTATAAGCGGAGCTGCCTATAACACTGCTGATTGTTTTAGTCTTTGTGAGTCATGTTCGATTGTTCTGTCGTGGAGAGAGACAACATGGACGTGTGTACTTGACTTTCTACAAACAAACAAATCAATATATTCACACACATCTCGTGCAGACGTTTCCGCCATACAAATCTAACTGTGTAAGTGACGTGCAGAAAGCCATCACACAATACTCTTGTTTACTTTCCGTTTCTTTCCCATGTGTTGTGTGATCTGTTATTTGTGTTTACATTTGACCGCGAAAGATTTATCTTTCAAAGAGTCTTCAAGTCAGTCAGCACTAAAACAGGTCCGGCAAGATGGATCTATACATAGACAGATTGCTTGTCGATAGCGGTTTTTGTCGCGATGATTCCTATAGAAAACATCACGAACAAATCCGCTACCGACACGCAAGGGTTAGATAACTTTGTCAATGACAAAAATAAGTGTGTGTGTGTGTGTGTGTGTGTGTGTGTGTGTGTGTGTGTGTGTGTGTGTGTGTGTGTGTGTGTGTGTGTGTGTGTGCGCGCGCGTGTGTGTGTGTGTGCGTGTGTGTGTGTGGGTGTGTGTGGGTGTGGGTGTGGGTGTGTTCGTTCCTCTCTTCCTTCCTACGTGTATGTGTGCGTGTTTGCTTGCGTGCGTGCGTGCGTGCGTGTTATTTCAGCCAAGCCACACGCCATGGAGCACGCTGTGGACGACCCAGCACAACTTCACGATCCGTCACGGCTGAAATCTGTTCTCGTCACTTGTGGGGAATGGTTTTTGCAAATCGATAAACCCGACGTGCATCAGTACATGGTCACGAGGGAACAGAGTGAGGGCGGGCCCGTGGAGCGTGTGTGTAGGCTGGATGTCGTCACTCACGTTGTTGACTTCCACAATCACGAAGGTAAAGACAGAAACAGATCATGGTGCCCGTTCTCTTGCCTCATCAGTCCTGTTTAGATGGAAAATTGATAGGGTGTCTGGTCAGGATTTGAAGTCTCCACCGTATCATATGATGATGATTGTAACGACGACGATAATAATCATCATTCTTTCCGTCATTATTATATCTTCCGTGTCGTCAACATTGTTACCATCCACGTTGCCAGGTTCACTATAGTAGTAGTAGTAGTAGAAGTAATAGTAGTAGGAATAGTAGTTGTAGTAAATGAGTAGTACAGTAGTAGTAAATTATTACCAGTAGCAGTGGTACAGTCATGCCCAGCCGTCCAGCCAACATGGATACAGACTAAGGCAAGCAGGAGACATAGATCCTCATCAGCCCCCGCCAATGCTGGCCTCTTGGTTGATACTGCTTGTCTCTTGCTTGCCACTGCGGGAGCTCATGAGGTTCTACCCCTCGTGCAGCTGGGTGGTGCTGGCTGTGTGCTGGCTGTCAAGGGGTTAAAGCTACTTTCTAACAATATGTAGGGTCCTGTACGGCGGGTATCACCGGTCACAGCTGGTGCGTTTATAATGTGTAGGGGTCTGTACGGCGGGTATCACTGATCATAGCTGGCGCGTTTGTAATGTGTAGGGGTCTGTACGGCGGGTATCACTGGTCACAGCTGGCGCCATTGTAATGTGTAGGGGTCTGTACGGCGGGTATCACTGATCACAGCTGGCGCGTTTGTAATGTGTAGGGGTCTGTACGGCGGGTATCACTGGTCACAGCTGGCGCCATTGTAATGTGTACGGGTCTGTACCCCGGGTATCACTGATCACAGCTGGCGCGTTTGTAATGTGTAGGGGTCTGTACGGCGGGTATCACTGGTCACAGCTGGCGCGTTTGTAATGTATAGGGGTCTGTACGGCGGGTATCACTGATCACAGCTGACGCGTTTGTAATGTGTAGGGGTCTGTACGGCAGGTATCGCTGGTCACAGCTGGCGTGTTTGTAGAGTGTAGGGGTCTGTACGGCGGGTATCACTGATCACAGCTGGCGCGTTTGTAATGTGTAGGGGTCTGTACGGCGGGCATCACTGATCACAGCTGGCGCGTTTGTAATGTGTAGGGGTCTGTACGGCGGGTATCACTGGTCACAGCTGGCGCGTTTGTAATGTGTAGTAGTCTGTACGGCGGGTATCACTGGTCACAGATGGAGCGTTTGTAGTGTGTAGGGGCCTGTACGGCGGGTATCACTGATCAGAGCTTGCGCGTTTGTAATGTGTAGGGGTCTGTACGGCGGGTATCACTGGTCACAGCTGGCGCGTTTGTAATGTGTAGGGGTCTGTACGGCTGGTATCACTGATCACAGCTGGCGCGTTTGTAATGTATAGGGGTCAGTACGGCGGGTATCGCTGGTCACAGCTGGCGCGTTTGTAATGTGTAGGGGTCTGTACGGCGGGGATCACTGGTCACAGCTGGCGCGTTTGTAATGTGTAGGGGTCTGTACGGCGGGTATCACTGATCACAGCTGGCGCGTTTGTAATGTGTAGGGGTCTGTACGGCGGGTATCACTGGTCACAGCTGGCGCAATTGTAATGTGTAGTAGTCTGTACGGCGGGTATCACTGGTCACAGCTGGCGCGTTTGTAATGTGTAGGGGCCTGTACGGCGGGTATCACTGATCAGAGCTTGCGCGTTTGTAATGTGTAGGGGTCTGTACGGCGGGTATCACTGGTCACAGCTGGTGCGTTTGTAATGTGTAGTGGTCTGTACGGCTGGTATCACTGATCACAGCTGGCGCGTTTGTAATGTGTAGGGGTCTGTACGGCGGGTATCACTGGTCACAGCTGGCGCGTTTGTAATGTGTAGGGGTCTGTACGGCGTCTATCACTGGTCACAGCTGGCGCGTTTGTAATGTGTAGGGGTCTGTACGGCGGATATCACTGGTCACAGGTGGCGCGTTTGTAATGTGTAGGGGTCTGTACGGCGGGTATCACTGATCACAGCTGGCGCGTTTGTAATGTATAGGGGTCTGTACGGCGGGTATCACTGGTCACAGCTGGCGCGTTTGTAATGTGTAAAGGTCTGTAGGACGGGTATCACTGGTCACAGCTGGCGCGTTTGTAATGTGCCCAACTGTAGTAGTAGCAGTAGTGGTAGTCGTTTTAGTAGTAGCAGTAGGAGTAGTTGGAGTGAGTGACACTCTTAATACTTTATTACTATTATTGCTATTCTTATATTATTATTATTATTATTATTATTATTATTATTATTATTATTATTACGACGGTGTTAATGCATCTGATGATCATCATCATCACCGCCACAATCCTCATCATCTACAACAATGACAAGTATCACCGTCAGAACAAAACTATTTAATGAAGGGACAGATTTCCTCGTTGTGTGACAAGTTGTCTGTTCGTGTTACAGATGCAGTGAACGTAGTACGCAAGGATCATCACTCGATAAAGGGGCGGCCGGTGTGTGTGTTTCTCTATGACACAGACAGGAAGACTGTCTACAGCGGACATCAGACTGTATCCTGTCAAGGTGAACACAGAATTGACGCGTCATGGCTGTTGATAGGAAATAGCAGAGTTCTGTGCATTTTCTCTGTTCTCTTTAAATCAGCATAAGAACCATATAGTCAGTTTAATATGTAGATTTTGACGTCCAGGCTTTGAGTATTAACCACACTGGTTACCTCCCTGTGTGCGTTATAATATTTTCCATATTCAATGTCGGTTTCATTTCCCGTTAACTTCTCTTTATCAAAGAAAATCATCATTGCAGAAGGCTGCTTATTGTTTTCAGTGCTATGTGTACAATCCACACATCATCATTACACCAGAAAACACACAAGTTGTAATCAGCAGTCTAACTTTGGTTCAGTCTGATTTTCCATGCATTGATTGTTTGTGTTTAGCGCCGTGCTAGTGACAAATACTATTCCACGGCGATAGTTTGCATTCTGTCGGTGCCGTGTATGGAGTGTAAGCATGAAGAATTGAGCAATGGTAAATTACTTGTGTATAGATGAAGGGAGGAAGCAAGCTGTGCACATTCCACGTGTGGATCCTCGGGCGCCAACAACAGTTATTGTTACTGGTATTTGGTACTTACTTGGTGTTACTGCCGACGACATCGAAGTCCACATGGAAAATCTGGGAAACGTGGGGCGTCGCGTAAAAAGCGTCCAGTGTCTAGAACCTGTATGGATCGCCATTGTGGAGTTTGAACGTAGTGAGGGTGAGTTTGTTTTGGTCCTGATCCAGATAGTGACTCACGACATTACATTGATAACACTCTGACTTATTACGTGCATTCCATGTGAGCAACATGGTTCTAGGGCAGACATCGGCTTTAGCTGGCCCGCGCACAGCCGTGCGCGGGCCAACTAAAGCCGATTTCGGCCCGATTACCGTTTGATTTACATGTTGTCGTGTAATGTAAGATAACAACAAGAAAAACAACGACGACGGCAGCTGTGACACTAAAACAAACTGCAGCACCAACGCCATGGGCTACCTCCAGCATCAATAACGAAAACAAAACAAAATTATGATGCACCGATTATGTTGACATGTATATTTTAAGATGTGTATTGTCTTCATATATGCGGCTCAACCCAACACCTCCCCCACTGCCAGTAAAAACGATATTTTTTTCAGTAGTGAAAGCCTAATGTAGAATGTGATATCCACACATAAATCTGGAGTGATGTTCCTGACTTATTGTCCCCTCAGTGCGCAAGGGCGGGAGACCCCTAATAGGAGTTATTCCTCCATCAGAATTAGGTCAAACACATTAGCATGGGGGACAGTCTTCAGTCCTGGACACTGATTCAGCTTTTTCACAATCCCATAGAGCTGAATTACAGCTGTTTGGTTCAGACAGACCAGGCCTTCAGCCAGCTTATTCCATCTGCAAGAGACATATATTCTCATGAGCCCTGCATCCGCAGTACTGTACTGGTGCATCCGCAGTACTGTACTGGTGCATCCGCAGTACTGTACTGGTGCATCCGCATTACTGTACTGGTACATCCCCATTACTATACTGGTGCATCCGCAGTACTGTACTTGTGTATCCGCAGTCCTGTACTGGTGCATCCGCAGTACTGTACTGGTGCATCCACAGTACTGTACTGGAGCATCCGCAGTCCTGTACTGGTACATCCGCAGTACTGTACTGGTGCATCCGAAGTACTGTACTGGTGCATCCACAGTACTGTACTGGAGCATCCACAGTCCTGTACTGGTACATCCGCAGTACTGTACTGGTGCATCCGCAGTCCTGTACTGGTGCATCCGCAGTACTGTACTGGTTCATCCGCAGTACTGTACTGGTGCATCCGCAGCACTTACTGGTGCATCCGCAGTACTGTACAGGTGCATCCGCAGTACTGTACTGGTGCATCCGCAGTACTGTACTGGTGCATCCGCAGTACTTTACTGGTGCATCCGCAGTACTGTACTGGTGCATCTGCAGTACTGTACTGGTGCATCCGCAGTACTGTACTGGTGCATCGCAGTACTGTACTGGTGCGTGCGCAGTACTGTACTGATGCATCCGCAATACTGTACTGGTACATCCGCAGTACTGTACTGGTGCATCCGCAGTACTGTAATGGTGCATCCTCAATACTGTACTGGCGCATCCGCAGTATTGTACTGGTGTATCCGCAATACTGTACTGATGCATCCTCAGAACTGTACTGTACATTCTCCTGAGGGCATCCGCAGTACTGTACTGGTGCATCCGCATGCCCTCAGGAGAATGTATGTCTCTTGCTGGCCGTGGATCATGGGACATAGTTCATGTAGCATTTTCAGTTTTGGCACTGTCACCATGCATTAGGTTGAGCCCCTTTATAGTCAGGAAGGTAGCAGGCTGCGCCCCTGTTTAGTAAGGACATCATGCACTGTTTCCCTGAATCGCCCCGATAACTGCGGCATGCGTCCTCGTTGCAGTCGTGAATACCGGTTAAGTTCCTCACACTAGGGATGTCAATGAGGCCACTCTCTGCGAGTAAGAGGCGTATATTCCCATCAGCCCCTGCGGCTGCACCAGTACAGTTCTGCGGCTGTAGGGACTCATGACAATATACGCCTCTTGCAGATGGAGCGGACACCAGTACAGTACTGCGGCTGTAGGGACTCATGACAATATACGCCTCTTGCAGATGGTGCGGGCACCAGTACAGTACTGCGGCTGTAGGGACTCATGACAATATACGCCTCTTGCAGATGGAGCGGGCACCAGTACAGTACTGTAGGGACTCATGACAATATACGCCTCTTGCAGATGGAGCGGACACCAGTACAGTACTGCGGCTGTAGGGACTCATGACAATATACGCCTCTTGCAGATGGAGCGGGCACCAGTACAGTACTGCGGCTGTAGGGACTCATGACAATATACGCCTCTTGCAGATGGAGTGGGCACCAGTACAGTACTGCGGCTGTAGTGACTCATGACAAAACACGCCTCTTGCAGATGGAGCGGGCACCAGTACAGTTCTGCGGCTGTAGGGTCTCATGACAATGTACGCCTCTTGCAGATGGAGCGGGATTTTATGAATCCACGGAATGTTTAGAGTCCGTGCAGTGTTTGACCTACTTCTAATATCTAGTGTGTTATATTGAATGAGTGAGTGTGTTTGGTTTTCTTTACTGCATAAATATATGTTTTGGTGGATGCAGGTTTTCTGTTTGCTTGTTATAGTGGTTCGTGTTGTTTCACATACTGAATACAGTTCGTCCTCACGTTGTGAGTTGTTATTTTACAGACGCCATGACAGTGGTTAACATGGAGAAAGTGACGATGCCTAGCTCGATAGGGGAGAATCCTGTGCAAGTGTTTGTGTTAAGGCCGCTGCCTTCAGATCCCTCTGATATCCCCAAAACAGCGCACACGGCCATCGCTGGCATGCCGGGTATGTCACTGGATTAGCAGAGTTGTCTGTCACTGAACATTACCAAACACATGTAGTGCACGGGATTTTGTGTCACGGGCAGAGATAGATAACTAGAGGCTTGAAAATCATCGATTGATAAATCATGCCATTTTTGATAATAACCCCATTGACCCCCCATCACCTCCCCACCATCACCAAATCACCCTGTTAATTTAAAAAAAAAAAACCGCGAGCATGACCATGACCAGTGCAGCTTAACGTAACTCATGGTAATCGTACAAACTGCTCAGGATTTTTATTCATTTTAACCTCAGCCACCTCTATTTTAAACCCCCGGGATATGGCTACCTCGTACTGAGTACATAAACAACATGAGGTTTTACAAGAGGCTAAGATCCTCAGGAGCCCGCACCCCCTGCCCCCGCAGGCTTAGCCCGGATTCTTATGAGCTGACACAGGGTCAGATTCTTAAGAGCCTCAAGGTTTTAATCAGTTCTACTTTCAGGAGAGAAAGGAAGTATGAGTTTCGATAGACAATGAATTCAATAGAGCCGCATCCATCATTAATTTACGCCATTTTTAATATCAAAATTTTGACCCCAATTTTACCCCCGTTAATTCTGAATCAACCCTTTGATTTTTAAAAAGTGATGAGTATGACTGATGCGACTCTATTGATCTGATTATCTTACGGGTCTCCTATTGTCTTTCTCTATAACTATTGTCACTGACAACACCTAATCATGAACCTGATCAAGTGATGCCAAGTCAAACTTAATACTTATTAACAAGTTGCAACTAACTTTTAGGAACCTGCAGAGGTAACTTTTAAGTGTGTTGTCATAAGAACTTATTAATTACTTACCCTAAGTTCTTACAAGTACTTACCCCAAGTTCTTACAACAACTTGACTCAAGTCCCAAGACACTGAGACAGATTTGTCAAGATACAAGGACAAAAAAAAAACACTTTTTTTTCTCAGTAGTACTCTGGAGGTGGTGCAGATGGGACTAAATAATCAGGCACAAGTGGTGTAAGTGGCATGGCATTTTTCTGTGAAGTGTATGACATTAATAAACGAGTACCAAATCTGATTTTTATTTGTTTAAAAGATTGTGTAGTTTTTCTGTGGTTTCCTGTACCCCTATCCTTTTTCCCTCTGCTAAAAAACTAGCCTTTAGTTCTTCAACATTCACGGGTGATTGACTACGCATTTTATTCTGTATTTCTGACTTCTGTTTTCTGTAATTATTTAAATCATCCTGGATGCGCTTAAATTCATCATCATCAATAAAATTATCGTTCAATGCCTTACTGATAATAAGTTTCATACTGCTCAGCTTTGCACCAGCCAGCGTACTCAATGCTTCATGTTTCTGTAATTTTGTGTGAAACCTCTTGTTCAAGGCCTCCAAACCAAAGCAAGCCAGGCATGTAGCAACGCTAACACCCTCAACTGCTATTCCAGCCAAACTTCCAATTCCTGTGGCGAACAGAACTATACTCCCTACAGAACATGAAGCTGAAACTGCACCAATAGCCATAGAAGTGTTTTGAACAGAATTAAATACTGACTTATACCACCTGTTGCACCGTGAGTACTTAGCCTCTTCACTTTCCAAATATTTCAAAGCTTCTGTAATATTATTTAATCTGAATGCATCTGCCTGTAATGTTTTATCTGAAGCAATTGGCACAGCTGTCACCTGTGTATCAGGCGCAAGTGTTGTTTTAGTCGTCACATTTGTTTCAGTCGGCTCAAGCGTCGGTAGTTGCGGATAGAAGTTTACCATTTTTTTTATTGACAAATATTTTTTTTTATTTAATCAGCAATTACATTTTGCAACTCTTCAAAAGTATACAATTTGCTGGCATAATAAAATGCAACAAGATCAATGTGTTCAAGGTTTATGTAAGTTAGACGAACAAAAGTTGTTTTGTCGACCACCACCTTGACAGCTGGAACACTGCTCGAAACATTAATAACATCATTATTTTTTGTAATGGCAATAAAGACCTTTGATCATTCTGTTACTGTTTCATTCCATGTAAGTTTAATTCCTTGTGCAATTTGAGCCTCTTTAGCAGTAGTTACTGATCTCATGATAATTTCAAATACTATTGTCGCTTCTCTTGCGATGGGAAAGTTTGCTGGCATAAACACAACCTTTGCATCAGACCTACCCTTCCTGTGTGTAAGAAGATATCTCCGTCTCTCATAATTTTCAACTTTCAGTTTTTCTCTGCTATTGTCGTCTGAAGCAAAACTTGGAACAAGGCTTACAATAAGCGGCCCAGAATTAACAACTTTCCTAAACACTAAGGCGCCTTCATCATCAGTGTATACATAAGGACTAATAAATTCCAACTTTATGTCCCAGTCAATTGTGGGTGGTGGAACAGGCACAGGTGAAACCACCCACTTACTACCTACATGTATTAAGTTGTAGGGCACATTATTTACAGGTGGAGTAGGTACAGTAACATCACGAAGCTGACCAAGTTTAGGAATCTGTCTTTCACCGTCTTTCATGTCGACAATTACTTTCCTCTTGTACATGCCATTTGAATCAAGTTCAAAACCATATATTTCTCCAACATCCCCTTCCTTCTCAAAATCCTGTACATCAGCCAAATCTTTCAAGTCTGTTACTGGACACGCAACTGGTATGATTCTCGGCTTTGGACCACCACTCATTTTTTATAAACAAAAATAAAATTATTTAACTTCTAACACTACACTAAAATCATGCATAAGAACTGGTTTGTCATCCTGATTAGTTACAGATATACTCAGTGACTCAAAGAAACTAGAACCTAATTTCTTAAACTGTAAATTAGGAAATCTAACAACCACACTTTCACAATAGGGTGCAGTTCCAGTAGGTAAGCATCTCAACAAAGTTGAAGGCTTTCCATTGTGAACATTTTCAGATGTGTTTAGTTCTTTCAAATAAACATTTAGCACTGTGTGTACTGACAAATTGACAGGACGTTTTCCAGTTATTTTAAGTTTTTTTTGTCTTCATTGTTATAATACCAAACTTTAATTCACCTAAATCATCTGATCTCCACCAATCTTCATCAATATAAAATCCAAGTAAATATGCAAATCTATCTGAAATTTTTAACCAATCTTGTTTCAGAAATTCTAATGTAACAAGTAGGTTAGCTGGATTTAAAATTGCTTTAATTTTAAATTTACTTTGAAACCATTCAGCTATAGTACAAAAGTCATAATACCCAGGTGGTATAGCTTCAGTCTTACCATCAAAAATTACTTTATTATATATATCATCTTCTACATTAAACCACTTTACAGTGTAGAACATTTCATGGATAGCTACAAACTTACTACCATCACGATTATCAATCCCATTAGTTAACCACACTGGTTTGCTTGTGTCAAGATTTGTTAATGTGATAAACATTTTTGTTATCTCATATAAAAAAGGATGGAATTTAAATCACCAACCATTACCACTACAAACGCATTTCAATTTAATGTGGATGCCAAATATAATGTTGCACCTACTTATGAACAGAAAATAATTCAACTAAATCAGCTTGACATAGCTGTGTCTGAACAAGATCTATTCCAAGTCAAAGTACCAAATCAGTTCGACCATTACCTAAACCCTCCAATAACAGATGACTCTACTGCAAGAAAGTGGTCTTCAAGTCCACTACAGATGTTTCAAAACCAACTTAACTTTGCCATACTGTGTTCAACTACAGGCTGTGGTGTTTCATTTACAGACCACTTGAATCACTCAAACAAACTGATTAGGTCTGTCTATCGTTTTCATGTTTATTACCAGCTTAGACGTATTTTGTCAGAACTCCATACACCACTACCCACTGAATCCAGTTTCAACAGGTTTAACAACCCCATGGATATGAAAGCATTTGAACGCATCTGTAATGAATTTAACATCAGCCCCAAGTATGACTTTACACAAAAACTTGATGATCACAATAGTATGGGTACATTGTATTACGCTATGAGTCACAGACAATACCCTCAAGATTATTACCCTGGTTACACTTCATTCTCATCAAAATCTGAAGTCTGGATAGGATCAATAGAGCAGAAACAGTCAAACGCCTGGACCACATTTATTTTAGATAAATCTGACGGGTTTACTCAAGCGGGAGTCGAGCGCGTCAATGAGTCTATCAGAACATATGTCTGGTGTATACTAGGAGCACAATCACTAACAAAATCAAACATTTTGAATGGAAGTGGTAAATTTGAAGCACAAAAACAGTTTCTTGCAAATCTTGAAGATTCAATCAACTCAACCGTTGATCTCCCATCTAGCATACAACGCTACCAAGACGTACTCAGATATGCCAGATCAAAAGTTGACTTTGTAGTTGGCATCGGGTTATACATGTTACCATCTGATCTTCAACTCCAAATGGGGACAATAACAAATTATAATAATGAAATAATTGTTGCAGGTCGTGATCAAAAACTAGGTCTCAATCAATCTGTAAACTTAGGGGCCACAACCACACACGTACAGCCGTTAAAATCATTACAGACGGTAACACCCCCGGCCCCGGCCCCGGCCCCGGCCCCAACACCGGCACTCATACAACCAGTACAGTCAACACCAACCCCAGACACACATGAGTCAGAGAGAACTGCATTGGTAATAGGTCTAACAGGATTAGGGGTATTACTTCTTTATCTGTTTCATTAAATAACCCACCATCAACCCTCCTACTGTAACCAGAAATACCCACACATGTTCTGCCATAAACCCTACTGCCTTTGCTGCTGTAGTAATCATCCAACTGACAACAGTGCCTATAATGCCAGGCAAAGCGTCCATTGCTTTCACAGCCAATTTCTTAAGCAAGTCTGAAATGTGAGACAGTTGTTTCTTTACCCACGACTGTAAATCTTTTGGGTCTGTGGGGGCCGGGGTTGGTGGGCCCAGGGTTGGTGGTGTTGGACCACCCCCACCACTGCCACCCCCAGAGACAGCCAACACAACAGTACTGATAATAAATCCCAGAGCAGTAATTAAACTTGCAATTGTGATACCCTGCTCTCGGAAAAGTGTTTTCAATCTCTCAGCCAACGTTGTGTCTTCGTGAAGTATTTTCTGAATAGTTTCTCTAATTCTGTTGACCTGTGATTTTAGTTTTTGTCTTCCAATACTAATTGTTTCTAACCTTCCTGATCTTTCTATCTGCAAATCATTTAATCTGTGTTGTATTCTTTCTTTCATTTCTGTGTCAAGATTCCCATTGTCTGCTGTAGCCAGTTTCTCTTTTTCACGTTCTATGTGTTTAGCAAGCTCACCTAGTTTGGCAACATTATTAACCATCTCACCTCTTATTGTCTGCAGTGATTTATCCAATCCTGTAATCTCCCTCATTGACAAAGGTGGGTCATCTATTGTTTTCAAAGCATCATTTATTTGCCCTTCAGTAAATGAAGTTTCTTGTATCTCTGTATTTGCTATTTCTGGTAGGCTTGTTACTGGTGCCATTTCAATTTGTTGCCCTGTTGGCAACTTTGTTTGTGTGTCGTGAAGAACACTAACCAGTCTTGGCGTGACAGGAGACCCTCCAATTCCAAGATACCTTGCCAACCCAGAGTTACCACCGACTTCACCTTTAATTGTACATAAAGCTCTAAACTTAGAAGGATTATTTTTATGTGCTAGATATATTTTCCCTCTGTCTGTATTTACAAATAAGTGCCCTTTATCATATTCAAACTGATTAGGATCTATTACATCTGGGTGGACACCAACACTGTCATAAAATGAGTTTACTTTGTCTTTTAACAGTTCGTGATACATACTAGACATAGTTACCATTCCAGTCATATCTGTGATACTGGTATCTGAGACATTCATGTCATCCATTTCAAAATCTTCATGATTAAATCCTCCCGCTGCCATTGTTTTATTAATTTATTATTTTTTATAGTGCATAATAAAAATGACACAGTCTTACGGATCAAAGTTAGACCCATACAGAAAACTACGTGAGCCTCTGGGTGTTAAGGCCATTCGACAATCAATCGTCATCACAAACAATCCAAGTACTATAGACCAGAACCAAACACTTACAGTCAAGTTTCCAAACCTAGGTCCCAGTGACGTTATTGTTCCTGGCACTGCACGCCTAGCATTTAATATTGAACTATCATCAGATGCAGATGTAAACAGAACACTGGTTGACAATCTTGGCAGAGCAATTGTTAGAACTATTAAAGTAAAACTTGAAGGACAGGAAGTGTTTAGTCTTGACGACTCAGATGTATTTTACTGTTACAAAGATCTTTGGCTTACAAGAGAAGAACGAGAAGATTGTATTTATCAAGGCATACAGCCAGATAATGTTGGTAAACTTTGAATCAATGCCGGAGACAAAACAACTACTGGGGTACCAAAGGAAGTTATTATAGCTGAAACATATGGAACCAGATTTTACATTCCACTTGAGTTTGAAATTCTAACAGCACATTTGCCTTATTATCAAGGGGCACTGAATGACCGTCTGAGCTTTGAACTAACTTTCAATGACTACTCCAAAGTTATAAAATCATCTGCCACAGATGCAACATATAAGATCTCTAACATTTCTTTGGAATATGAAATTGTCACACACACTGATCTAGCCAGACTCATTCAAAATCAGTATCAGTCAAGACTGCCAATTTATTATGACAGGGTGATTAGACATAGTTTAATGCAAAAAGACAAGAGTGACCCAATGTGGAACATAAACTTGAACACACCAGCTAGGTCACTGAAAGGTATTCTTATGTTGTTTGTTGAACCAGCAGATCCATACAAACGGGATTCAGAAAAATTCTACAATCCAAAGATTACACATTTGTCCTGTACAATCGAAGGCCGCCCTAATCAAGTGTATGCATCTGGAATGCTGCCTTATCAGCACTGCGATGAGATTACAAAGTATTTTGCGGGTGGAAGGATTAGAGATAAACCTGCAAACATTGCGTGCAAAGATCTACATCTGTATGATGTTAGGATCGGACAATACCTTACAAACAAGTATGCTCTTTGGTTAGACCTTCGTAGTACAGACGACGATTATCTTCATGGGTCAGGTCGAACTGTTGAAAACGGCAGTGATGGAATAACAATCCAGATACAAAAGAAGGTTGAAACTTCTGCAGCCATAAACATATATTTGTACCTGATATATGATGCACAACTCAATATTGCAGAAAGCAGACTAAGTGGACACATATATTAAAATTATATTGTGTATTAAAATGAACCGGAGCTTAATGACCCTTGACCCACACTGTGGCTTATTTGTTGGTGCCACAGGGTGTGGTAAAACTGAATTTGTACTTGATCTATTACAAACAAGATACATACACCACTTTGAAAACATTGTAATATTTTGTCCTACTATTAAACACAACAAAGCTTATCACAACCGTTTATTTATTTGGACTGACAACAACATATACTTAGTTGACCCTGAGAAGAAACTGAATGACTACCTACAATATTTTTACAAGCAATTTGAAGGACAGCCAACGTTGTTTATTGTTGATGACTGTTCTGCAGAGAAAGACATTGTCAAGAAGAGAAACACTCTAGCAGAACTTGCTTTCAGTGGCAGACATGCAAATGTAAGTGTATGGATTCTCACTCAGAAATATAATGCTGTACTGAAAGATTTTCGAGAACAGTTAAAGTTTATCTGTTTGTTTTACTGCAAGGATCGTGACAGCTTTGAAGACTGTCTCAGAGAGAATGATGTCATACCAAATAAGCATGAACGTGATGATGTAAAAAATAAACTGAAATCAACTAAGCATCTAAAGCTCATTTTAAAGACAGATCAGCCCACAGGGTATGGGTTAGTAAATTAATTTATACATTTGTTTGTCCAATAAAAATGACAGACGGACAAACCCAAGTGTTTGATGTTACAGAATGCTTTAAAGATGTTATGCACTTTACTGACTTAAAATCACGTGTGTTTGGACCCAGCTTTAAACTCTCAACACCGACAATAAGAATATACACGACATATAATGTTACTTTGGAATATTCAGATGGATTACCACATTATGATTTTGAGACTGTTGATCTTAAGACAAATGCTTTTAAAGTTTATAATGCTAACAGTGGCCACTTGCATTGGTTTGAGGTACTGTGTGAAGACATATTTGTTCAATTAAGAAAACTACATTGTTACATTGAAAGTGTTACATTTAATAAAGTGATATTACACCTGCAGGACAAGACTTCAAGACAAACACCAGGAAAGTAGCTGACTTGTTTATCATAACTACCGATAATACAGTATTACATATGGTGTGACAATGGTAATTTTTTTTATTTTATTATTTTGTCCGACAAATAAAAATGACGGACAATTCACAAAGCCCTGGCCCATCAAACCCTGGCTCATCTGGTTTAAGAAACGTGTTTCACACAACAAACTTGCCTATATCTAATACTAATAATGTCTATGAATCAATAGAAAACTCTTTTTCTGTCATACAAAATAATCTTCTTACAGGCAGTGTTAAAATTCAAATTGTTGCAAAAATAGAATTTACTAGAATGGACGGTGAATTGATTGTATCGTATATATCAACAAGACAACACACTGTTAACACAAGAAGAGAATTGGAGAACGTGTTTAGAGACAGACTATTACCAGACTTCCTCCAGGCGATTGACAGTGCAAAAATGAAAGGATCTGGTTGGCATGAAGGACATGTACACGAACTACAACTAAAGCAGTCAAGGTATCATCCTATACTAGGTAAATCATGGTTGCCACTACCAACAGAGGTTGCAAACAAAAAGGCTGTTGTTAATATTCAGAACAATGACAACTATTGTTTCATGTGGTGTGTGCTTGCTAAACTACACTTTGTAAAAATTAAACCTGAACGTGTATCTAACTACATCAAAATTGTAAACGAACTCGATTTTAGTGGCATTGAGTTCCCTGTTAAAATAGAGGACATAGACTTGTTTGAAAAACAAAATCCTGGTATATCTGTAAATATGTATGTGTGGGATAATGAATCTGAGAACAAGTTACAACCAATTAGAGTGTCCCCACTGGCTCCAACCTACGGTCAGTCAGAAGATAAACATGTTGACATGTTATTAATCGGTCCTGCCGGTGATAAGAATAACTTTCACTACACAATTATCAGGAATATGTCACGTCTAAATCATAATCATACAACAAAACACAAGGGCAAACAGAAATTTTGTAATAGATGTTTACAGAGGTTTTCCTCTATTGCAGTAGCACATAAACATGTTCTGCACTGTAGGTCAGCTGATGACATTCAAACTGTACTTAAGTATCCAGAGCCTGGTAGTCAAGTATATTTTAAGAACTATGGGAATCAGCAAAAGCTGCCGTTTGTAGTGTATGCTGATTTTGAATCACTGGTTGTTCCGTATGAAGGTCCTGTTCCAGAGTCATTACCAAAGACTATAAAGTTGAGTGACCAAGTGGTGTGTTCTTTTGGATACATTATTGTTAGGTCAGACGGTCTGCATTCAGATGCCAGACTTGCTTGCCACCGCCCAAAATAGAACTCAGTGGAGAGCACTGTCTGTTGCTGCTGCCTTTCAGTCCCCCCAACGCCCAGTTCGGGCAAGGGACTGATGATGATGATGATGATGATGATCTACAGGGGTGAAAATGCAGCATGCCTGTTTTTAACAGAAATGAGACATCTGTATAGTCAGGTAGTACAATATCTCACAACATGCCAGATGCCTTTGGTGATGACAGAAGAAGACAAACTGAAATTTGATACAGCTGAGACGTGTTGGATTTGCGAACAACCTCTGGGGGGTGATAAAGTTCGTGACCATGATCACATAACTGGACGTTACAGAGGTGCTGCTCATAACAATTGTAACTTGTTATTAAAAACAGATCCCAAGACATATAAGTTACCAATCTTTTTCCACAATCTCAAAGGATATGATTCACACATTATCATGCAGGCTGTAGATGAGTCGTACAAAAACATAAGTTGTATTGCCCAGACAACTGAGAAATACTTGACTTTTAGGTTAGATAAATTAGCATTTTATGACTCCATGCAACATTTGTCTTTAGGATTGGCTAGTCTTGCAGAAGGACTGACTGAGTATCCAATAACAAGTAAATATTTTGAACCAGACTTGATTAAGAAAGGTGTCTATCCATATGAGTACATTGATCACTGGGTTGTGTTTGAAGAAACAAGACTGCCACCAAAAGAGAAATTTTATTCTACACTAACTGGAAAAGGTATTTCTGACTCTGAATACCAGCATGCACTTGATGCATGGGGGAAGTTGGGGTGTCAAACGATTGGTGACTACCATGACCAGTACTTGAAAGCTGACATTTGTTTGCTAGCAGACGTATTTGAAAGTTACCGTGAAAAGGGTTTGTTACACTACAAGCTTGACCCTGCCTGTTACATAACTAGTCCTGGCATGACATGGGATGCATTTTTGAAATCTAGTAAGATATTTATAGACCTGTTGTCTGATCGTACAATGGGTGAAATGGTAGAACGCGGATTGAGGGGAGGCATTAGTATTGCAGCGAATAATTACGCCAGAGCCAACAACAAATATCTTGATGACCTTGGCCGGGGGTTTGACCCCTCAAGGTCAAGGTCATTCATTACCTATGTAGACGCTAATAATCTTTATGGCTGGGCAATGTGTGAGTTATTGCCCTTGAAAAACTTTTGTCTGTATGATTTGTCACAGTATGATGTAACAGACTCAGGGTTAACTAACAATATTATGAATCTTGACCAAAACGACGCGAAGGGTTGGATCTTTGAAGTAGACCTGGAGTACCCACACCATCTACATGATTACCATAATGATTATCCGTTGGCTGTTGAGAAAATGAGTATGACAGGGAAAAAAGAAGACACTAAACTTGTGCCTAATCTGAATGATAAATTCAATTACGTTTGTCACTACCGCTTGTTACAGTTTTACATCAGACACGGGTTAGTACTAAAGAAAGTTCACAGAGGAATTCAATTTGATCAGAGTGCTTTCATGAAAGATTACATAATGAAGAACACAACATTGCGTGCCAGAGATGGCAACACTGCATTTGACAAAGACTTATTTAAGCTTATGAACAATGCCTGTTTTGGCAAGACAATGGAAAATCCTCATCACAGAAAAGATGTGAGACTGGTCACAACTGAATTGGGTGTAATTAAACTTACAGGTAAGCCACAGTACACGGGGTACAAAGAGTTTCATTCATCATTGTATGCAGTGTCACTCAAAAAAAAAGATTGTCAAACTGGACAAGCCAGTATTCATTGGTATGGCAATTCTTGAGTTGTCAAAACTGCTGATGCTTGAATTTTATTATGATTACTTCAAACCAAAGTATCCTGACTGTCGTCTGCTATACACTGACACTGACTCTATGATCATTGACGTGTGTACTGAAGACTTTTATGAAGACATGAAAACAGAGTTACACATGTATGACACATCTGACTATCCTAAAGATCATCCACTGTTTAGCACACAAAACAAGAAAGTGCATGGGAAGTTTAAAGATGAACTAAATGGTGTGCCAATAGTTGAGTATGTTGGACTGAGATCCAAAATGTATTCTATACTGCACCAAAAGGGAAGTCAGTCCAAAGCCAAAGGAATTAAAAAAACAGCAATAAAAAATAAAGACATACGTCATGAACATTACAAGCAAGTGTTAGACTGTGCATTAATGCCTGATTATCCAAACAAGTCACTGAGATCAAATAAACATAATCTTGAAATGATTCAAACTCACTTGCAGTTGGAGACACGAAACGTGTGTTTCACAGTAAGGAAAAAGCTTATGCACCAGGTCATTACAGGCTCAAGTTATCTGAAGACATTTGTGATGAACTGGTTGATGAATTAATTGACGACTTAGTTACTGAAATGAGTAACGGTGTCTGGGGGAATAATCTGTAATTCTTCTCTGACAAATGCCCTTTGTGGCGCAGGGTCATACAGGTAATATATTGTTGCGCCAGGACCGTCAGGACCGGGGACTATTTTTTTTTATATTGTGTACAGACGTTGACCAGATGGGGTCTGTTGCCCTGCGTCTGTCGTCGTTCTCAGCCTCACCTGGTTGATATAAATATCTTACCTGTTTAGTAAATAAACTTGTGTCTGGTGCTGGGTTTGGGGTTGGGGTTGGTCCTGTTTTTGGCTCTGTAATTGTTTTCAATTTAATAGCATCAGCTGGCTTAGGATGTCCTTCATTGTTCATTGCTTTTATCACATGTGGTAATCTCTTTACCCACTCAGTGTTACGGGTGTCATGCATGAGTTCCTTAGAATACTGGTAACTGAAAAGTCTCTCTGACAACTGTTTGTTAAAGTTCTCTACAATTGCCTGTGATCTGTGTACACCTGGAATGCCTCGTCTGACCAGTACGCCATGCTTCGCAAATAACTGATTAACAGCACCTTTGAATTCTGATCCGTCATCAACCTGCACTAGTCTGGGGTATCTTAAAGGGCCTCTTTTATAGATACTAGATAAAGCAGTCGCAACAGTGGTAGCTGTTTTGTCAGATATGGGTTCAGCGTCCTTATACCTTGAAGCTATGTCTACAACAGTCAGTGCGTACTTGTATCGTTTCTTTCTTATTGTGTCATGTGGTAGGAACAGGAGGTCCATTTGATGTGTGTCATTTGGTGATGTGTTTTCAAAATGGGGTCTTGTTATTTTTCTTGGAGCAGGGAGATATATCTGCCAAATTGCTTGTCTCTGTAACCATTGTTTGACTTGATTGAGTGATATATCTCCGCCCACAGCGGCATGTAATTTTTCAATAGCTGTTTGCCCTTTCCAATAGCCTGATGGCGAGTAATATATTTTTGATAGTTTATTTTCGGCTGCCATTTTTTCTAGCAATGAAAACTCCTGTAAAATAAACAAATGTCATTCCCACTAGAACAAAGATTATCTCTCCATTTCTTTGTTGTGTGCTTGGTTTGTAATAGTCACTTAGTTTTGGTTTCGGTATAGACATGTCTTCACCTGTGACAAGAAAATATTCCCTGATTGCTTCGTCTGTATTTGAAAACGTATGTTGTGCGTGGCCTTCAAGCCTGAGTTTTTCATTGATGAAATCAAGTTTCTCAATTCTTTGTTTTTCATACGCCTGTTCTGCCTGTGCTAATTTTTCTGACGCTTCATTATGACGTTTCATTTCCTCTGCAGACTCCTCTCTACCCATTTTTGAAAAGAGATAATTAGAGCCACTGAAAGCCAATGCGTTAACCATCGCTCCCCCAATCATAATAGCTATCGTTGCCATATTTATTTTATTTACATAGAAACATTTTCAGGAATAATTCCCTGCTTGACAAGAAAGTCTTTTGTCACAATCTACGCTGTAACAACTACAATTAGCTTAGCACTGTCTTCAAAGTCAAGTCTGCTCAAGTCTGCTGATTTCATTTTAAGTAGACTTTTTGCAAGCATAGAATACGCTACTGCTAGTCCACTGATTACTGCAGAGTGATACACAAGGTTCATCATGTTCTTTGAGTCATTCATTTTCTAAGGCAAGAAAAATTAAAATAATATTTTTATTTACTGCATATAAAATGGGTCAACGGCTTTGGGTGTTACTGGTAATGTGGAGACTTCTGGTTTTGTTTTTGGAGTGTCTGATTTTTTGGTCACTGTACGAGTCTGTGGTTTGTATTTTTTGTATAATTGATAACCTACGTAACCAAATCCGACAACAAATCCGGCAATTATATATTTTGTTGATTGAGGTTCGGGGTCAGGGCGGGGGTCAGGGTTAGTTGTTTGTCTCTCACTTTGATGATGATGTCCTGTCGGTGTCAGTCCTAACGGTAGTGACGCCTGGTTAGTCACATGAGTCTTTTCTGTTTGCGCTTGAAGCTGTAATTTTTTTTGCCTGTTATATTCAGCTAATCTTTTTCCTGCCTCAATGCGGCCTGGACTTTTAGCCTTAGTCACAGTTTGAACCTGTGTCAAAACAGGGTCCGGGTTCTGTTGTGTAGTCATCTTGTTCTCGTCCATTTGATCCTTCTTTTTCTTTCTCTAGAAAATTTATTTTTGAAAAATCAATATGACTCCCGGTAACAAGAAGGGTTACGACAGGAGCAAGGTAATTTCCGAACTTGTAAAACATGACACATGCTAATTTACCAATTGAACTTGAAACAATAGGATTGCTTTCAAGGTCGTGTGATAGACTGTCACTATCCACAGGTAGAAAGTGACTCACTGCTTTTGTGTATAGGCATACAAGAGATCGACTCAAATCACGTGTCATTAGTGAGGCAATGTGGTTCTCATATTTTGAATGAAGCTTGATTAGTTCGTCAGAGCTTAGAGATTCAATATCCTCTGTCATGTATTGTTTCCCGAGATAAGTCTTTGACTTGCCTGAGACAATCACAGACAAAAGACACTGTTTTTTGGAGTCTAAGTCTTTGTTCTCTACAGCATTGATATCATTCAATAGAAGGATTTCATCAGGGTTCATTTATAATGTAATTAAAAAAATTAAAAACAAAAAACAAAAATTGTTATCAAGCAAAATCATGTTTTCTAGGAAGTACATTAATAGTAATTTTATACGTTTGTACCATTCAGCAAAATGTAGCCAATAGTTTTTGAGTTTACCCCAGACGTGTTACTGCTTTATGTAAGCTAGATAGATTTAGATTAAAACCATAGCAGAAAACACACTTTATTTTCTGCTCATGGGACATAATCACTCAAGAGACATCCACTATACAAAAGTTGTTTCCCTTAGACTATAAATGACATACAGATTTAAGAAACAACCCCACCACTCTGACTAGCTGAGAGGTTGCTGGGCACTGGGTTATAGTTGAGAAGCTCTAGACACAGGGTGCAATAACAAGACAATAATTTGTGTTGTGGCGCAAGGCAAAAATAATTCAAAATGATTTTTCACAAATCAATCAACCGAAAACTCTTGGTGTGTGTGTGTGTGTCTGTGTTGGGGGGGGGGGTAATGGGTGGTGGGGTAATGGGTGGTGGGGTAATGGGTGGCCCGGTATGTCCCATTGTGTGAAAAGTGCGTGCGTGCGTGCGTGTGTGCGTGCGCGTGTGTGTGCGTGCGTGTGCGTGCGTGTGCGCGTGTGCGTGTGTGTGCGTGCGTGCATGCATGTGTGTGCGTGCGCGTGTGTGTTTGCCTGCGCGATTACATGGCATGCGTGTGACTGAGGGCTCTTGCAACTTCTCGCCACAACTGAAAATCAACAACACACAAAACATATAGTGTAAAGAAACCCAGCTCACAAAACTTGCTCGACAAGTCTGGTCGGGTAGCATAAGACTCGTCAGGCTTGTTCCTCATTTAGATATGCATAACATTTTGGAAAGACCAAGATCGATTTTAGGATCAGGTATTGCCGGATCGGTCTTATTCTTGCCAGTTAGTGTTCAAAATGACCGGTTGTTTTTGTTATAATTTATTCATTGGACCATTAGCCGGTTGAGATGTATGACGTCAGCTCTGTCATACCGGTAAGTTGTGTATGCGTGTCTGTGTTGTTAGAGTGTTAGTGTGTCTGTGTGTGTGTGTGTGTGTGTGTGTGTGTGTGTGTTTGGGGGGGGGGGCTGAGGATCTGTTGTATATGTACTCAGTCGGGTGTATAAAGCAAGGTATGATTCTGAGCTGTGTACAAACACGGCAGTCACCGTTTCAGAAATTGTACTGCAGTAAAATAATATTAGATAAGACCCGCCAACATACTCACTAGGAGAGAGCTATCAAACAAAAGTAGACTAATAGTTGCAAACACGGGTTATGCCTGGAGTCCGAGACTCTTGAGGATCTGACCTGTGTCCACTTATAAAAATCTAGGCTCGTGAGGATCTTAGACTCAGTTTAAAAAGGCAAGCTAGTCAGAAATGAAAAATGTTAATAATTGTAGGCCCTTTGAAATTTTTTTTTTCTTCAGAACAAGTCTATTCATAACATACCTGAATTGAGGTGGAGGTCTTTCAGAACCAGTCAAGCTTAGACATGAGGTGTCGGACTTTTACCATTATTTGGTTCCAGAACTCAACGACTTGACCCATGACCTTGACCCATGACCTTGACCCATGACCTTGACCCTGGTGACCTTGACCCATGACCTTGACCCATGACCTTGATGACCTTGACCCGTGACCTTGATGACCTTGACCCATGACCTTGACCCATGACCTTGATCCATGACCTTTGACCTTGACCCATGACCTTGACCCATGCCCTTGGTGACCTTGACCCATGGCCTTGACCCATGATCTTGACCCATGACCTTGGTGACCTTGACCCATGACCTTGACCCATGATCTTGACCTTGGTGAGAGATAGATAATAGGAGACCCGTAAGATAATCAGATCAATAAGGCCGCATCAGTCATACTCATCACTTTTTAAAAATCAAAGGGTTGATTCAGAATTAACGGGGGTAAAATTGGGGTCAAAATTTTGATATTAAAAATGGCGTAAATTAATGATGGATGCGGCTCTATTGAATTCATTGTCTATCGAAACTCATACTTCCTTTCTCTTCAGGTCTCTCATTGTACGTTAGACTGGCAAGGCTTAACGGCATACATCAGCATTCACTCACTCCTTGGTGAAAGCACTCGACCCGACTGCACTGAATCGCTGGGGCTTTTAATGTGCCTGGCATAATAGCCTTTCAATAACTCGTTATTGGGTAATGCACCTGAATAACACATTCCAGTCCACTTGATCAAGACTGGAGCGAAGTGGAACTTCATACTTACTTACAAGTTGGAGGTAACTGTATGGAGCCAAGTGAAACCAAATTCATTGTTTAATCATGTCAGTGCCTATACAAAACCATACATCGCAAGCTGGCACACTGTATTATGTAACTATATAAGCATGCTCCATTGTCAGCTACATATCTGTCAGTAGACATGAAAGAACATGACCCGTCTGCACTGAATTAAATATGCAGGGTTTAAAAAATATGTACCGCTTAACAATGGTATGCACCACACAAAAGGATATGCACAATGTGATCAAGGTGAACCCAGGGTATGCAAATTGATTTCAGATAGGGTATTGGATAAACTCGAGATGTCAGACTTGCTTGCCACCGCCCAAAATAGAACTCAGTGGAGAGCACTGTCTGTTGCTGCTGCCTTTCAGTCCCCCCAACGCCCAGTTCGGGCAAGGGACTGATGATGATGATGATTGGATAAAGGACAACACTGACGCATTAAAAAATTAACAGTCAACCCCTCCATTACACTACGTCTAAGTAAGAGACCAGACTTAAAAGACAGTACCTATGCTAAAAATGTGTTACCCACCCGTTTTAAGCCAGTGGTACAGTCAACAAGACATGCGTGGTGAAAGAATTACCTGGCTGGTTTCTGATGAACTGCTTGTCAGAAAATCAATCGGCAGTGATATGCACTATACAGGCACACGATAACACACTTACAAAACGATACAATCTTTTGTTAGTAAACCCTCTAGTTGCGCAAATCAGATGCCTGTGTTTAATTCTCCAAGAGGGTGTAAGACCTAATGCACGTATCATTCAATAAAATTGTCATGTTTGCTGGCTAGGGCTAAAGATCATTTCAAATGCTTTTAACTCGATGTTGGCACAGTATTTGATTGACAATCTGTGAATACACAGGCGTGAGTGCCATGAGTGGTGTTTTATCTCTCTGTGTGTTAGATACCTGGGTTTGTGTCTGCTAATCTAAAATGCCTTTTACAGTCGTCTCCCTACAGTACTTTGCACCCAGTCATTTTGAAAAACGTGATAAAGCAAGATGTGTTTTGCCAGCAAGGATTACAGTGTTCTGAAACAGTTCCTAAACCCAAAGATAAGTACAAAAATTTTGATTCATTTTTTATGTTTTATTATAAAATGAATCTGGATAAACTTCTTCTATTGAGCGAAATCAAGTCGTTGGAGAATACAGTCTTAAGCTAAAAAAAATTAACGTCTTATCTCAGTAGTTGTTTCAGGCAAATCAAAAGCATATCTTGGAAAATAATACACAACAGAAGATATAGAATCACTCTCAGCCGACGAGCTAATCAAGCTACACACCAAATATGAAAATCACATTGCTTCACTAATGACTCATGATTTAAGTTGATCTCTGATCTCCCTTTATACAAAGGCTGTTAATCACTTTTTCGAATTAGATACTGACAGCCTGTCCCTCAACTTGGGATCAAATCCAATAGTTTCAAGTTCAATCAGCAAATTAGCATGCGTTATGTATTACAAGTTTGGCAGTTACCTTGCACCTGCAGTAACTTTGCTTGTTACTGGGAGTCATATTGATTTTTCAAAATTAAATTTTACTGCAGATCAAAATGGACGACCCACAGACGACTCCACAACTGAGCCCCAGCTCTGACCCTGTCTCGACTCAGATTCAAACTGTGACCAAAACTTAAAGCCCAGGTCAGATAGAGGTGGGAAAAAGATTAGCCGAATGAAACAAACAACAACAACAACAACAACAACAAAATACAACTTCAGGCATTAACAAAAAAGGCTCATGTAACTGACCCTCCACCTCCAGCACCAGTGTCATTACCGTCAGGACCAACACCATCAGACCTACACACCCTCATCAAAGTGAGAGACTCTCAACTGAGACTAAACCCGAAACAACGAAAGATATAGTTGGTGGATTTGTTGTAGGATTGGGTTATGTAGGATACAGGCTATGGAAAAAATACAAACCCCACACTCAAACAGTGTCCAAAAAATTAGACACTCTAAAAACAAAGCCAGAAGTCGCCACATTACCAGCAACACCCAAAGCCGTGGACCCATTTTACATGCAGTGAATAAAATATTATTTTAATTTTATTGCATTAGAAAATGAGCGAATCAAAAAAATTAATAAACCTTGTCTATCACTCTGCCGTAATTAGCGGACTAGCCATTACTTACTCTTTGCTTGCAAAAAGTCTCCTTAAAATGAAATCGGCATATCTGAGTAGATTAGAGTTTGAAGACAGTGCTAAGCTAAATGCAGTTGTCACAGTGGTAATTGCAACAAAAGACTTTCTCGTCAAGCAGGAAATTATCCCAGAAAATGTTTCTATGTAAATAAAAAGTATGGCGACTTTAGCTATTACGATTGGTGGTGCAGTTGTTAATGCAATTGCTTTCAGTGGATCAAACTATCTCTTTTCAAAAGTGGGTCGAGAGGAATCTGCAGAAGAAATGAGACATCACAATGACGTATCATAAAAATTAGCACAAGCCCAGCAAGAGTACGAGAAGCAGAGAATAGAAAAACTTTATTTTATCAATGAAAAACTCAGGCTAGAAGGTCATGCACAACATACATTTTCTAATGTCAATGACGCAATCAAAGAATATTTTCTTGTTATGGGCGGAGACATGTCTACCCCACAGCCAAAACTTAGCAAATACTATCAACCCAGTCTTCAACAAAGAAACGGGGAGATAATCTTTGTTCTAGTGGGAATGAGATTTGTTTTTTCACGTGAGTTTTTATTGCTAGATAAAATGACAAGTGCCGGTGCTGAAAATAAACTATCAAAAATATATTACTCTCCAATTGGTTACTGGAAAGGGAAAACTGCGATACAAAAATTACATGCAGATGTGGGAGACAGCGGTGGCGATGTCACACTTGAACAAATAAAACACTGGCTAAAAAAATAAGCAATTTCACAGATATATCTTCCTGCTCCAAGAAAAATATCAAGACCTCATTTTGAAAATGTGACACCAAATGACACACATCAAATGGACCTCCTGTTAATACCACACGACACAATAAGAAAAAACCGATACAAGTATGCACTAACTGTTGTTGACATTGCAGGTGTGCACAGATCACAGGCAATTGTTGAGAACTTTAACAAACAATTGTCAGAAAGACTTTTCAGCTATCAGTATTCTAAGGAACTCATGCATGTCGCACGTAACACTGAGTGGGTTAAAAGATTACCATCTGTGATAAAAGCAATGAATAACGAAGGCCATTTAAAACCCGCCGATGCTATTAAACCAAAAAACAATACCGTCAGGACCTCCAGCATCAGGGACACAGATGGGACCAGAAATAAAAACAACAGCCCCGCTGCCAGACACAAGCTTGTTTACAAAACAGGTAAGATATCTATATTAACCCATAGAATCAGAAAATTACGTCAGGCACAGAGCAACTGATTCAATTTGGTCCACATCTGTTCACAATATAAAAAAAAAAAGTTCCTGGCCCTTTTGCATCAATTTATTATCTATATGAACCTGCCCCACAGAGGGCATTTGTCGGAGAAGAATTACAGATTATGCCCCCAGACACTGTTACTCATTTCACTAAATAACTCATCGATTAGTTCATCAGCTATTTGTTCAGATAACTTAAGCATGCCATAACAACATGCGTTTCACTGCCTTACTAAAAGCCCCCTCTAGGCCAAGTTTATGCCAGACATGGTTTGGCACGTGCCGCAGGTGGGGGAAGGTGCCTGCCGAGGATGGGTAGTGGTTGCAGATGGCTTCCAGATGTTAACTTTGTTTATTCCTCAGCTCCAGCTAGTGGCCAAAGTTCTGTTAGTAAGACTAAGAAGGAGAGGGCATTTTGGTGGTGCACAAACTCGTTTCATTCAAAGATAAGAAAATCTTTCTTGCCACTCCCATCTAAAATTACTACCCTCACACGGGACAAATGGAGTAAATTTTGTTTGGTGGAAAGCAAAGTTCCCACAGCCCCTGTGGCTGCAGAGGCAAATGTGAATCTATGCTGATTGATAACCACAAATCCTTCTTTAAAATCGTTTTTAGCCCCAAAAATATAGCAATGGGATCGATTATTTTTTAAATTTATTTTACCTTATATTTTTGGTCTACATCCTTAACTGTAAGTACTATATAATGTAGCTTGAATATGGCAGTCAGGTCAACTGAAGCTTTTAGCATCATTCTGATATGGCTTAATATAGTCTTAACACACACAGTTAAGACCTAGAGGGGAAGGGGTGTACAACTTGTAAATTGTCCATCTTATTTTGCATTGATCACCATCAATTTAATCAGTCGGTCACTTGAAACGTGCTCGGCACCACGTCTTAAGTGCCAAACTAAAGCGGCTGGAAAATGTGCTCAGTAAGTCCAAAAATCACATAGGAAAGAGCATCTTACTTCTACAGTTTCCATCCGATTTTGCATTTGTAAGCATTATTTTAATCAGTCAGTCACGAGAAAGATGCTCACCAATTTTCCAGTCCATCACATGAAAAATAAAGAAAATTTCAGTGTAAAAATTTGGAAACTGTGCTAAGTCCAAAAATCACTAAATAAATTATAATAAATTAACCAATCTTTTCTCACGTGCACTTTTTGACATTATGGTTTGTGAGGAGATTCCATATATTTCTGATTAAGACAACCGAGGAAAAACGCAGAAACTGAGAAATTGTGTTCATATGATACATTTTATCACTATATATTATAACTTGCAGAGGGAAATGCATTTAAGTTGCGCAGTTTCCATCCGATTTGGCTTTTTTCAACATCATTTTAAGCAGCTGATGAAACTGCATCCGATGGACATACATAAAACATTGTTAACCTTATATTTAATAGAAACCCTAATGGTCAAAGTTTCAGTACCAGTATGACCAATCTACTAAATGTCACTTTTTTTTTTAAATAACCAATTTTCTCTCAGGTGCCCTTTTTGGTTATCATGGTTTGTGAGATCTTGCGGTATATTTTTGAATTAAAAAACCGAGGTAAAACGCAGAAACTAAATTTTTTCCTATTATCACAAAGTTCATCACTATATATTATGACTTAGGTAGGAAAGGGCATTTTACTTCTACAGTTTCCATCTGATTTGGCATTTGTAAGCATCATTTTAATCAGTCAGTCACGTGAAAAATGCTCACCAATTTTCCAGTCCATCACATGAAAAATAAAGAAAATTTCAGTGTAAAAATTTGGAAACTGTGCTAAGTCCAAAAATCACTAAATAAATTATAATAAATTAACCAATCTTTCCTCACGTGCACTTTTTTGACATCATGGTTTGTGAGGAGATTCCGTATATTTTTGATTAAGAAAACTGATGAAAAACTCAGAAACTTAAATTTTTGGTTCATATGATACATTTTATCACTATATATTATGACTTGCAGAGGGAAATGCATTTAAATTGTACAGTTTCCATCCGATTTGGGTTTTTATCAACATCATTTTAACCTTTAAGCTACCAATTTATTTTTCTACAAATTGCCCTGTGTCCCTAACTTTTTTTTAAAAATTCAAACCAAGTACAAAAGGGGTACATAATTCAAACTATAAGTGTGATGTTAATTCTGCTTCAAAATATACCAAATTTTGACATGATGTTGGAAAATACATACAGTATATCATATTTTTGTCATTTTAAGTGTCTGTGTGCCACAGTCTTTGTTTACCTGTCATATATCTCAGTAAAAGGTGTTAAACTATACCTCTGTCAGAAATTCAATCTAGAAAACAACAAAACTGGTTAGAAACATACCAGTGGCAGACAGGAAGTCACCACAGGTGGCCACTCTACTCATTCCATGATACTGATCACGCACATATATCTCATTAAATACCCACAGGTGACAAACAAGTCAGGTAAGTTTTAGAACCGTATTCACTTTTAAAGTTTTTGACCTAATTCCATCTGAAGAAAATAAGAGAAAAATATTTTGGAATGTCAAAGAAACTCAACATAGGTCTAAACCGTCACGTCGCCAGTACTACACAGGTCAGAGTCATCTTCCGTATTACACAGGTATGTACAGGTAGCTCTTCGTCATCGTTGATATCAGACTCAAAATTGGTAAGATCTTCAATGTGCACTGAACTGAGGTCTTCACGAAATTGACTCAAGCAGTCCTTTGCAAAGACCAAACAGCACAGAGTGTAGCGAAAGCCCTGGTAAACAGTTTTTTTACTCAAGTATGGCATACTCAAACGCCTGCACAGCGACCAAGGGAGGAATTTTGAGGGTGATGTCATAAAGGAACTCTGCAAGCTGTATGGCATCGACAAGAGTCGCACCACACCATTTCACCCAAGCAGAATGGCCAATGTGAGCACTTCAATAAAACTCTGCATGACCGACTGCGAACACTCCCCGAAAGAGTGAAACGAAGATGGCCGGAACATTTGCCAGAACTGGTTTTCTTCTATGATGCAACAGTTCACTCAACAACTGGATACACCCCATACTTCCTGTTTTTTTGGCCGAGACCCTTACCTGCCCATCGACAGCCTCCTTGGAATTCCCACTTCTGGTGATGAGGGTTTGACGGATTCTCCCGTTAGGGTCGATGACTGGCTCGTGGAGCACCAGAAGCGTCTCCAGCAAGCCCACAAATTGGCACAGCATCGGACGGATAGAGAGGTCCCCAGGTGACAGGAAGCTGCGGCCTCCAGGGTTAATGATGACGTTGCCACATTCCTTGCCAATGAAGATAAGTAGCGGCTAATCTCTCTGTTTGTTTGTTTGTCTTTTTTGACAAAGTGTATTTACCCGAAATATTAATAAATTGTGTTGTACCCGTCTTTTCTAAGCGTGTTTCTTTCTCCGTTGGGTACTTCTTTGCATATTACACGCTTGGCAGTCACCTTTTTGGTCTGGATTAATGATGACGGCATTGCAGAGGGGACGACTGTTTACGCAACCGTCAGGTCAGAGGTCAAAACAAGATCCAAGACACGTGGAATAGTGAACCGTACATAGTTTTCCGCCGGCCAGATTCACAAGGAAACACTTACATGGTGCACTCTGCGGACGGTGGCGGATCTGTCAGGACACTACATCGTACCGAACTACTCGTACCGCGTTCGATAGTGCAACAAAGACCTCAGCCAACAGCCTCTTCTCCATCACCGTCGTCAAAGAGCGACACTGATGACGACAGTCCGGAGTCCCCATCAAGGCCATACTCTGTGCGTGACCATCAGATCCTCACCACAAACGGTGACAGCAACAACAATCAGAGCTGTGACACCAGTGCTGGTGACGTGAGACAACAGGTCAGAGAAGGAGGTTCACCCTTAGGACGTGACCCCGGCAATGCTCAAGCAGGGGAGCGTAGCATTCCCCGGAGATCGACACGCCACAACAGGGGGGATCATAGCAACCCTCACCATCTCCCCGTTACAGCCATCCAGCAAAAAATGGGACTGGCAGAGAAACTGTTGACGATGCAAACTCTCCTGATGAAGATTCTCCTAGACAGAGGCCTGGCAGGATATTTAGATGTTGTCGAGGACGCCAACTGTTAGCAGGGGAGTCTGTAACATAGTGAACTGAACTCCGCCGTGTGTGATCTGTACTCAACATCAATATATTTCACAGCAATCTATACTCACTATACTGTATTTGACATTGGCTTGCCACCGGTTGTACCCTTGACATGCTGCACCTGACTGCTGGTGGTGGTTTGCTTAACTCATTCTACCCCAACACCGAAATCCCCAAATTTTGCCGTTGTTCTCTGAAGACTGCATTGCAGTGAAGGACACAGATCGACCATGATAGTTCAAGGGTGATGCCAGAATAGCTTGGCGCCCCTAGGCTGTGGTGTGTCTGGGGTAGAATGAGTTAATAAACGAAAGGAACCCTTACTGCGACTTCACACCTGTTACAAAAGAAAAACAACCGAAGAGAGTAAAACCAAGATGTCAGATCGCGTCGTTAGCAATGGAATCAGCGATCACTTTGCCGACTTGAAAAACTGAAAATTTTAGAAAAGAAGGCCTCAGAGTAAAAATAGACTGTACAGATACCTCGGGAAAGGGGTGGGGAAATGTTTACAGTACACATAAACACGCCGGCACGACCAGGGAGTGATAAAGCCGCAGCGGCGAGCTGTCAAAGCGGCCACAAAACTGTGGCAGATCAAGAGCAGGCAACCAAGCTGTGTGACGTGCGGGACCTGATGGCCCTGCCAAAAGAACCAGACATCATTCCTGTACCTGGTCTGCCACAGAAGAGACAGACGTACCTGTACAACAGCATTCGAGAGTTTGTCCATGCAGACAAGAGGGATTTAGTGTGCCCCCTGCCACACTAACTGAAGTGAAAGTGATATGAATATTACATTGTTTGGGTGACAATCTTCAGGCTTCAGCCAGCATGTTCCATTGCAAGAGGCATACATTCTCATGAGCCTCTGCAGGTGCAGAGGCTCATGAGAATGTATGTCATTTCCGTGGACAGTTTTTATTCATTTCAATTTTCACACTGACACCAATGGAACTGTGACTTGGTGTTCCTTACATTTGTTTTAACACTGACAGGACATCTACGAGTGTGACATGTTATGAAGATTGGAGATTTCTTTTAAACTTTACCAGAACTGAGGACTGCTTTTATTTAATTACTCTGCTGGTGGTGTTGACATTCAGTGAGTGGTGTTTTACATTGCCGCAGAAACATTTTTACTGTGGTGGCTTTTGTGTAAAACTGTAAGGATTACTTTCTATATTCTTCAAGTGGTCTCCCTATTACCAAGTAAGTGTGTTGCTTCTTTTTCCATTTGACTCTTTCATGTCATTGTTTCCATGACTGTGAAGGTAATTCTTGATTAGTGGAAATGCGATCCATTTACTATTGATGTCCTTGATTTAGATTTTTTTAATGTTTGAAATAGGTTCAATTGTAGTCTTGTCTAGCTCTGAAATTTACACAAATTGCAGTTTATTATTTTAGAACTGTTGTTACAGTTTTAATTCAGAACATGTGCACCTTACATAAATGTTCTTAGAATTATATTACTTTTCTCAGCAGGCCTACTGTGTTGTGGTTGGTTTCGCTTGCGTAAGTTTGAGTGAATTTGTAAAGTGTTTACAAACAAAATATTAGGTATAAGGGCAGATTTTGCATGTTCAGATGATGGTTTGTGTTGTTCCCCAGCTCTGTGGAAAATGTAAAAAAAAAAAAGGTTAATATTTAGAACCGGTTGCTATGGAAAATGTGACCCATGTGGACTGAAAATCTTTCGCATTGATTTTCTCAAAATGGCCACCGTTTGAGTGATAAACTTTAAATGCATGTTTCTCGCTTAATAACAGGTCTACAACAATAGTTTTGCATCAAATTAATCTGTAATGCTAGTAGATTTTAATGGTGTAAATATATGTCAAAACTCAAAATTTCTGACTTAAGGTCCCTTTCGTGGAAACAGGTCACTAAAGTGTTAATGACCGATTTCTTTATTTTTATCGCTGATTTTTGTATTCCTTTGGCTTTCAACTGACTGCCCTTCTGGTGCAGTATGGAATACATTTTTGATCTCATTCCAACATACTCAACTATCGGGCACTCCATTTAGTTCATCTTTAAACTTCCCAGGCACTTTCTTGTTTTGTGTGCTATACAGGGGTGATCTTTAGAATAATCAGACGTGTCATAGTTCTGTTTTCATGTCTTCATAAAAGTCTTCAGTAGTCACGTCAATGGTCAGAGTCAGTGTCAGTATACAACAGTCAGCACTCAGGATACTTTGGTTTAAAGTAATCATAAGAAAATTCAAGAATTAATAGTTTTGACAGCTCAAGCATTGCCATACCAATGAATACTGGCTTGTCCAGTTTAACAATCTTTTTTTTTTTTTTGAGTGTCACTGCATACAATGATGAATGAAACTCTTTATTCCCTGTGTGCTGTGGCTTGCCTGTAAGTTTAATTACACCTAATTCAGTTGTGACCAGTCTCACATCTTTGGGGTGATGAGGATTTTCCATCGTCTTACCAAAACAGGCATTGTTCATAAGCTTAAAGAAGTCTTTGTCAAATGCAGTGTTACCATCTCTTGCACGCAGGGTTGTGTTCTTCATTATGTAATCTTTTATAAAAGCACACTGGTCAAATTGAATGCCTCTGTGAAGTTTCTTTAGTACTAACCTATGTCTGATGTAAAACTGCAGCAGGCGATAGTGACAAACGTAATTGAATTTGTCATTCAAATTTGCCAAAAGTTTAGTGTCTTCTTTTTTCCCGTCAAAGACATTTTCTCAACTGCCAATGGATAATCAATATAGTAATCGAGAAGATTATGTGGGTACTCTAGGTCGACTTCAAAGATCCAACCCTTTGCATCGTTTCAGTCATAAGTCATAATATAGTTTGTTAACTCTGTTATGTCACACTGTGACAAATCATGCAGACAAAAGTTTTTCAAGGGCAATAACTCACATATCACACAGTCATAAAGGTTATTGGCATCCTTGTACAGTATAAAATTAGATGACCTTGAGGGGTCAAAGCCCTGGCCCCGGCCCAGGTCACCATGACCATCCAGATATTTGTTGTTGGCTTTGGCACAATTGTTTGCAGCTATACTAATGCCTCCCCTCAATCCACGTTCCACCATTTCAACCATCGTATGATCAGACAACAGGTCTATAGATATCTTACTGGATTTTAAAAATGCATCCCATGTCATGCCAGGACTAGTTATATAGCAAGCTGGGTCAAGACTTAGTGCAACAGACCCTTTTCACGGTAACTTTCAAATACGTCTGCTAGAAAACAAACGTCAGCTTTTACGTACTGGTCATGATAGTCACCAATCATTTCACACCCTACTTTATTCCATGCATCGAGAGAATGCTGGTATTCAGATTCAGAAATACTTTTGCCATTTAGTGTAGAATAAAATGCCTCTTTTGGAGGTAGTCTCACCAAACTCAGCACTTCTGGCCCCTGCTCCTTCTTGGTATACGGTCCATCCACCTGAAACACTCTCCCACTCACTCTCCACCATAAACACTCTCTCTCCTCCTTCCAGTCCGCCCTCAAAACTCACTTCTTTCAACAGTTCTAGCACTATATCACCACACTCCCCACCCCAAGCTGACTGTCATAATGTATTTCACTATTTGTGGTACATGAGTCATTGTCTACAGCGTGCACATGCGTGCGCGAGTTGTGAGTGCGCGCTTAGAGTTAAAATTATTATAAGAGAAGCGCATTATAAATACCGTAATTATTATTATTATTATTAGTCTTCTTTCCTCAAACACAACCCAGTGATCAATGTACTCGTAGGGGTAGACACCATTCTTGATCAACTCAGGCTCAAAATATTTACTTGTTATTGGAAACGATGTCAGACCATTGACTAGCAAGCCCTAAAGACAAAGACAAATGCTGCATAGAGTCATAAAACACTAATTTGTTGTCTAGCCTAAAAGTCAGATATTTTTCAGTTGTCTGAGCAATACAACTAATTTTTTTTGTAAGACTCATCCACAGCACGCATGATAATGTGTGAATCATACCCTTTGAGATTGTAAAGAAAGATTGGTAGTTTGTATGTCTTAATATCTATTTTTAATTTTAAGTTACAAATGACATGTGCAGCACCTCTGTAACACACAGTTATGTGGTCATGGTCACAAACTTTATCACTTTGTAGAGGTTGTTCAGAAATCCAACACATCACTGCTGCATCAAAATTTAGTTTGTCTTCTTCTGCCATCATTAAAGGCATCTGACACTTTTCCAGATACTGTACTACCTGACTATGCAGTTGTCCCATTTCTGTTAAAAACAGACATGCTGCATTTTCACTCCTGTAGATAGGTTCTGTATGCTGACCGTCTGACCTAATAAGAATGTAACCGAAAGAACACACCACTTGATCACTCAACTTTACTGTCTTTGGTAATGATTCTGCAACAGGACCTTCATATGGTACAACGAGTGATTCAAAATCAGCATACACTACAAACTGCAGCTTTTGCTGATTCCCATATTTTTTTTTTTTTTAAATATACTTGACTACCAGGATCTGGATACTTAAGTATCGTTTGTATGTCATCAGCTGATCTACAGTACTGGACATGATTGTGTGCTACTTTAATAGAGGAAAACCTTTGTAAACATCTTTTTCACGCTTCCTGTTTGCCATTGTGTTTTGATACATCCCCGTGAATTAGTCGTGACATACTCCTGATAATTGTGTAGTGAAAAGTATCACCATGGCTTATTAATAACAGGTCAACATGCTTATCTTCTGGCTGACCATAGGTTGGGGCAAGTGGTGATACTCTAATGGGTTGCAACTTGTTAACAGACTCAGTATCCCATACATACACATTTACAGATATGCCAGGATTTAATTTTTCAAACAAGTCTATATCCTCTACCTTTACAGGGAAATCTATACCACTGAAGTTGAGTTCGTTTACAAATTTAGTGTAGTTAGATACGCGATCAGGTCTTGTTTTTACAAAGTGTAGTTTAGCGGGCACACACCACATAAAACAAAAATTATCTTTGTTCTAAATATTAACGAAAGCCTTTTTGTTTGCAAACCTCAGTTGGCAGTGGCAGCCATGATTTGCCTAATATAGGATGATATCTTAACTGCTTCAGTTGTAGTTTCCTTTCATTCTTGCTCTGTCAATTGCTTCAAGAACGTCTTGCAACAGTCTTTCTCTAAACACATTTTCAAATTCCCTTCTTGAATTAACTGTATGCTGCCTTGTCGAGATATATGATACAATCACTTCACCATCTACTCGGTTAAATTCTATTTTAGCAACAACCTAAATCTTTACCTACATGAAAGAAGATTATGTTGTATGACAGCAAAAGAGTTTTATATTTATTCATAAACATTGTAACTATTGGATATAGGCAAGTCTGTTGTGTGAAACACGTTTCTTAAACCTGATAGGCTTTGATCATTGTCCATCATTTTTATTTGTCCGACAAAATAATAATATAAAAAATACCCCTTGTGTATTACCACTTTGTTTACTGTAACACCTACAATAAACAGATTCAGTTTTTTTAGTTGTCTGAATATTTGTACACACACTGTCTCAAACCAACCTTGATGGTCATCAACTTCAAAGGTGTGTGTCTTTAGGTCAACAGGCATGTATTCTACAAATGGTAGCTCCTCAAATATTTCTAAAGTCATATTATATGACACATATATCATTGTTGGCAGGGCAGGGGCTGTTGTCATTGGCGTTATGTCTGGCTGTCTAAAATCTGTTCTTAATTGATTAAAGTGTTGGATATACCTGAAGCAGTCTGTTACATCGATCACGTTGTCCATAATTTTTATTTGACAGGCAAAATAATAATATAAAAATATTACCACTGGCACTGCTTGTGATTAATGTGCAGTACCATTTAATTAAATGTAACACGTTTATAATGAAGTGCTGCTTGTGCTTAATGTGCAGTACCATTTTATTAACTGTAACACGTTTATAATGAAGTTTTAGTTTTATTAATTATATTACTATTTCAGCACATGAAATATCAAACCAGTTAAACTGAACAAACTGGTTAGCAACATCGACTTCAAAAGCATCTGATTTAACATCAACAATTATGTTTTGTACAATTGGTATTTGTTTATCTTCAATATCATACGTTACAGTACCTGTCATGTAAATTGGTGTTGGTTCTGAAGCTTTTGGGTGAGTAAACATATTTGACCAATAACTTCAACATCTTTGAAGCAGTCAGTGAAATCAATGGTTTGTCCGTCCATCATTTTATGGACAAAACAAAAGTATAACTTAATTTACTAATCCATACCTTGTGGGTTGATCTGTCTTTAAAATAAGCTTTAGATGCTTAGTTGATTTCAGTTTGTTTTTCACAATTTTGCTTTCTTGTTTATTGGGTATGACATCGTTCTCTCTGAGACAGTCTTCAAAGCTGTCACGATCCTTACAGTAAAACAAACAGAAAAACTTTATTTGCTCTCGAAAATCTTTTAGTACAGCACTATATTTTTGAGTGAGAATCCATACACTGATGTTTGCATGTCTGCCACTAAAAGCAAGTTCTGCTAAAGTGTTTCTCTTCTTAACAATGTCTTTCTCTGCTGAGCAGTCATCGACAATGAACAGGGTTGGCTGTCCTTCAAGTTGCTTGTAAAAATATTGCAAGTAGTCATTCATTTTTTTCTCAGGGTCGACTAACTAAATGTTGTTGTCAGTCCTAATGAATAAACGGTTGTGATAAGCTTTATTGTGTTTGATCGTATGACAAAATATCACAATGTTTTCGAAATGATAATGTACCTTGTTTGTAAGAACAAATCAAACCACAGTAAGGATCGAGTGTCATCAAGTTAATTTTAATACTAATTATAATTTTATTACACGTGACCACTTAGTCTGCTTTCTGCAATATTCAGTTGAGCATCATAAATCAGATAAAAATATATATTTATTGCTGTAGCGGTTTCAGTCTTTTTTTGTATTTGAATTGTAATTCCGTCACTACCATTTTCAACAGTATGACCCGACCCATGTAGTTAGTCGTTATCTGTACTACGCAGGTCTAGCCACAGTGCATACTTGTTTTTTTAGGTATTGACCAATCCTTACATCATACAGATGCAGATCCTGGCATGTTGTGTTTGCTGGGTTATCTCTAAGTCTACCCCTGCAAAATACTTTGTGATATCATCGTAGTGATGGTATGGTAACATTTCTGAAGCGAAGACTTGATTAGGGCTACCTTCGATTGTGCAAGACAAATGTGTAATCTTTGGATTATAGAATTTTTCTCAATCCCTTTTGTATGGACTACTGGGTTCAACAAACAACATAAGAATGCCTTTCAGTGACATTGCAGGCATGTTTAGGTTGATATTCCACATTGGATCGCATTTGTCTTTGTGCATTAAACTGTGCCTTATCACACGGTCATAATAAATCGGCAGTCTTGACTGGTACTGATTTTGAATGAGAGTAGCTAGATGAGCATGTGTGACAATTTCATATTCCAATGAAATGTCAGAGATCTTGTATGTTGCGTCTGTGTCAGGTGATTTTATAACTTTGGAATAGTCATTAAAATTTAGTTCAAAACTCAGACGGTCATTTAGTGCTCCTTGATAATATGGCAAATGTGCTGTTAGGATTTCAAATTCAACTGGAATGAAAAATCTGGTTCCATATGTTTCAGCCACAATAACGTCCTTGGCTGTAGTGGTTGTTTTGTCACCGGCATCAATTCTGAGTTTAGCAACGTTATCTGACTGAATGCCTTGATAAATACGGTCTTCTCTCTCTTCCCGAGTAAGCCAAAGATCTTTGTAGCAGTAGAACTTGTAGTAGAACACATCAGCATCATCAAGACTAAACACTTCCTGTCCTTCAAGTTTAACTTTAATAGTCTTTATTATTGATCTGCCAAGATTATTAACTAGTGTTCTGTTCACATCTGATTCTCATGAAAGTTCAATATTAAAAGCAAGGTGTAAAGTACCAGAAACAATAACATCACTGGGACCTAGGTTTGGAAACTTGACAGTAAGAGTTTGGTTCTGGTCTATGGTGCTTGGAATGTTTGTTATGACAATAGATTGTCTAATATCCTTAACACCAAAAGGTTCACGTAGTTTTCTATATAAGTCTAACTTCGATCCATAGGACGATGTCATTTTATTATGCAAAAATCAACAACAACACAAATTAATAAAAACAATGGCAGAGGGAGGATTTAATCATGATGATTTTGAAATGAATGTCATGGATGACTATGATATTACAACAGATATGACAGGAATGTAAATACTTCTAGTATGTATCATGAACTGTTAAAAGACAAAGTGAACTCATTTTATAATAGTGTTGGTGTCCGCCCAGATGTTATAGATACTAATCAGTTTGAATATGATAAAGGCCACTTATTTGTAAATACGGACAGAGGACAAGTGTATCTAACCCATAAAAATAACACTGCTAAGTTTAGAATTTTAAGTACAATTAAAGGTGAAGTCGGTAGTGAGGCAGCACTGCAGCGTTACCTTAGTGTTGGTATTGGTAGTAAAAAGTTACCACCTTGTCTTGTTAGTGATCTTCATGATGTGCAAACAAAGTTGCCAATGGGACAAGAATTTGAAATGACAGAAGTAAAAAGACTGCCAGAAATAGCAAACAAAGTAATACAAGAAACCTCATTTACAGAAGGACAAATAAATGAGGCTATGAAAACAATAGAAGACTCTCCTTTGTCAATGCAGGAGATTATGGGCTTGGATAAATCACTGCAGACAATCAGATGTGAGATGGTAAATAATGTAGCCAAACTAGGTGAGCTTGATAATCAAATAGAAAGAGAAAATTAAAAACTAGCTACAGCAGACAAGGAGAATTATGACACAGAAATGAAAAACAGAATACAACACAGATTAAATGATTTGTATATAGAAAGATCAGGGTGATTAGAAGTGATTAGTATTGGAAGAGAAAAACTGAAAACACAGGTCAATAGGATTAGAGAAACTATTCAGAAAATACTTCATGAAGACACAACATTGGCTGAGAGATTAAAAACAGTTTTCAGAGAGCAGGGTATCACTATTGCGAGTTTAATTATGGCTCTTGGGTTTATTATTAGTACCGTTGTATTAGCTGTCTCTGGGGGTGGCGGGGATGGACCTCTGCCTCCAACACCTCCGACCCCTCCGGTTCCGTCAGACCCAAAAGACTTGCAGTCATGGGTAAAGAAACAACTAACACATATTTCTGACTTGCTTAAAAAATTGGCTGTAAAAGCAATGGATGCTTTGCCTGGCATAATAGGAAGTGTTGTCAGTTGGCTGATTAGTACTGCAGGGAAGATAGTAGGGTTTATGGCGGAGCACGTGTGGGTCTTTTTGGTTACAGTAGGAGGATTAATAGTTGGTTATTTAATGAAACAGGTAAAGAACAGGGTTGAGATTTTTCCACATTTTCGGGGAAATCCGCAGACATTCTTTCACAATTCCGCTGAAACATACTTATTTTCCGTGTCTAAAAACAACAACAACAAAAAAGACGACAAAAAAATTTTTTTTCCTTAATGGCAAAAAATTCTCAAATGGGTTGGATTTGTATGTAGTTTGGTTCACTATCGCCCGATACTTCCGGTAGATTTAGGTCGCAGTGGAAAATGGAGGTGAGAAAGGATATTGTTCAAGACAGAGTGCATGTTTAGTGTACATCTGACCATGATCTGGTAAGCACATTCCATTTTTACAGGGTGGATCAGGGGTGCCATAACAATGTCCCTTTCTGGGGGTGTTTGGCCTCGCCCCCCCCCCTCCCACTCCTCCCTCCCCCCTCCCCCCCCCCCCCCCTCCCCCCTCCCCCCCCCCCCCCCCTGTCGGTTCTTTGATATTTTGCCGAACGCTGGACACACGCTAATACACCCCCCTCCCCCTTGTCATTTGATTTTTGGGCCACTGAAATAAAGGACACCCCCTTCCCCCCCCCCCCCCCCCCCCCCCCCCCCCATCATTTGATTTTCCTCGTTTGCTTTGTTACTAGAATCCCACCCCTGAAAGAAGTAATATCCCCAGTCCGGTAAGACCTATTACCAATGCAGTTCTCTCTGACTCATGTGTGTTTACTGGGGTTAGGGGTGCTGGTGTCGATGCCGGGGCTGGGGCTGTTACTGGAGATGGCATTACTGCCTGTATGGGTGATGATGATGTTACTAGCTTAACTCATGTTATTAATGGTTTTAGTGACTAAAAATGCGTGGTTGTTGGAGGACCCACCATGTTTAATGATTGATTGAGTCCTACATTTTGACTAACACCTGCAACAATTATTTCATTATTATAATTTGTTATTGTCCCCATTTGGAGTTGAAGGTCAGATGGCAACATGTATAACCCAATGCCAACTACAAAGTCAACTTTTGATCTAGCATATCTGAGAACGTCTTGGTAGTGTTGTATGCTTGATGGGAGATCTACTACTGAGTTTATTGAGTCTTCTAGGTTTGCAAGAAACTGGTTTTGAGCTTCAAATTGTCCACTCCCATTTAAAATATTTTATTTTGTTAGCGATTGTGCTCCTAGTATACACCACACATACATTCTGATAGACTCATTTATGCGTTCTACTCCTGCTTGTGTAAACCCGTCAAATGTGGTCCAGGCATTAGACTGTTTCTGTTCAATTGAACATAACCAGACTTCAGATTTTGATGAGAATGATGTGTTACCAGGGTTGTAATCTGGTGGGTATTGTCAGTGACTCATAGCATAATACAATGTACCTATGCTGTGGTGATCATCAAGTTTTTGTGTAAAGTCATATTTGGAGCCAGGGCTGATGTTAAATTCATTACAAATCCGTTCAAACGCTTTCATATCCATTGGGTTGTTATACCTGTAAAAACTGGATTCAGTGGGTAGTGGAACATGAAGTTCTGTCAGTATTCTTCTAAGCTGATAATACGTGTGGAAAGGATACACAGACCTTATGAGTTTGTTTGAGTGATTCAAATGATCTGTAAAAGAAATGTCACAGCCTGTAGTTGAACATAATATAGCAAAGTTAAGCTGGTTTTGATACATTTGTAATGGTCTTGATGACCACTTTCTTGCAGTTAGATCATCTGTTATTGGCAGGTTTAGATATTGGTCAAAAGGGTTGGTTACTTTAACTTGGAATAAATATTGTTCATACACAGCTATATAAAGCTGATTTAGTTGAATTATTTTCTGTTCATAAGTTGGTGCGACATTGTACTTGGCATCCACATTAAATTGAAATACGTTTGTAGTAACAATTGTTGGTGATTTAAATTCCATCGTTCTTTTTTATGAGAGAATACAAATGTTTATTACCTTAACAAATCTTGATACAAAGAACCAGTGTGGTTAACTAATAGGATTGATAATCGAGATGGTAGCAAGGCTGTAGCTATCCATGAAATGTTTTACAGTGTAAAGTGGTTTAATGTAACAGATGATGGTGAATAATATGTACATGGAACTATGGGTGGTATAAGTTATGGCTTACACTTACAGCCTGGGTATTACGACTTTTGTACTTTAGCTGAATTTTTACAAGATGCATACAAAATTAAAGTTACTTTAAATCCGGCTAACTTGCATGCTACTTAGAATTTCCACAAGAAAGTCAGTTTGTATAAACAGGTAATCTTGTAAGTTTACTTGGTTTATTAAGCAAAGATGACATAGAACTTATATATATATATATATATATATATATATATATATATATATATATATATATATATATATATATATATATATATGTATATATATATATATTAATGCTTGTTTCTGGGAACACATGCCCACAACAGCGTTTTGGGAACATGCCTTTCCACTTCATGCAGAAATCTGGTATTTTGCAATTTGATCAAAAAACACGATTTAATGCCAAATATGACTTGAAATGTGAGAAAATCAATACAAGGTTCCCAAATGCAACGTTCCCAAATGCAAAGTTCACAAAAACCTTACCATTATATATATATATATATATATATATATATATATATATATATATATATATATATATATATATATATATATATATATATATATATATATATATATATATATATATATATATATATATATATATATATACTCTTATAATGTATGGTATCTGGGGACAATCGCATGCCTATGAGCGTTAATCTGGGAACATGCTCTGGATATGGGGACATTGAAAAGTTCCCTTATCCAACCCAAGGTTTTTTTCACTCAATCTGATTCAGGCGATGAAAATAAAGGGAAAAAACCAATGTTCCCAGATACCAAAATTTTTTTGACAGGTTACTTTCCCTGGTCTACAACCACTGACCTATACTGTATGGCTTCGGTGGAGCAGAGGAGCTTTCGTCTTGATACGAAACTAAAAGTGCGACTAAGTCTCATCCATGCTCAGTGCAGCTCTTGATTCTAATTTATCACTTTTTACACAATTACCACAGTACAAAATTAAAAGAAGAAGAGAAACAAATATAAATGATGCCAAATACTAAACTCCGTGCCCAGCTCTGTTTAAGCGAGGCTATGTATACAATGGCTACAGGTATAACACTGGATTTTACCAATGACGCATCATCCCATTTCAGGACCCACTGAGATCGCAAGGTAAATCTATCTGACATTTTGAGTAGTGCATAGCGTAGTGGCTGTATACGATGATCGCTGGCCTGAACCATAATTTTCGCAAAAGTACTTTGCATGAGTTAGAACAGTTGAAAGACGTTTCATTTGCAACCGATTTACGTTGTCTTCACGGTAAACTGGGCGCCGGTTGCCTGTCTTCTAGTCCGTTGCATGCATTGCTCATCTTCATTTTCCTAAGCATGTCTAGTATCTACAGAAAGCTTATTTTCTTAGCTTTTAAGTGTATGTCTTAAATACAAGATACGTTCAGTACAGCTTAAACAACACGCCGTAAATGACCGGTACCATTAAAATGTATCCCGCGTGGCACACTGTCAGTCCTGAGCGTGTACACAGAGAGCGTGCTCGCGTAAAACAGTGACAAGAATAGCGTGACTATAGTTGCACAGCCGTAACAGATTGCGCTCAGCTCTGTCAATGCCATGAAAAGCAGAAAGATCGTCTACATAATCAACACACAGTTTAAAGTGTTATAAATGATGCCAAATACTAAACTCCGTGCCCAGCTCTGTTTAATATTGGACTGAATGTCACGCATCGAAAGCGAGGTTATGTATACAATGGCTACAGGTATAACACTGGATTTTACCAATGACGCATCATCCCATTTCAGGACCCACTGAGATCGCAAGGTAAATCTATCTGACATTTTGAGTAGTGCATAGCGTAGTGGCTGTATACGATGATCGCTGGCCTGAACCATATTTTTCGCAAAAGTACTTTGCATGAGTTAGAACAGTTGAAAGACGTGTCATTTGCAACCGATTTACGTTGTCTTCACGGTAAACTGGGCGCCGGTTGCCTGTCTTCTAGTCCGTTGCATGCATTGCTCATCTTCATTTTCCTAAGCATGTCTAGTGTCTACAGAAAGCTTATTTTCTTAGCTTTTAAGTGTATGTCTTAAATACAAGATACGTTCAGTACAGCTTAAACAACACGCCGTAAATGACTGGTACCATTAAAATACATGTATCCCGCGTGGCACACTGTCAGTGCTGAGCGTGTACACAGAGAGCGTGCTCGCGTAAAACAGTGACAAGAATAGTGCGACTATAGTTGCACAGCCGTAACAGATTGCGCTCAGCTCTGTCAATGCCATGAAAAGCAGAAAGATCGTCTACATAATCAACACACAGTTTAAAGTGTTATAGTCCGTCTTTCCTTTGCCTTTTGCTCGCTCTGCACGGCAACTCCTGCACAAACTACTCAATCGTTCCATGTGGTTTGAGTAGGTGTAACCGGACTCAGTGACTGGGTGTAGACGACTTAAATAGTTTATCAGATAGACAAAAACTGCCCATCTGATACAGTACTCAAGTGCCTACAGAGTTTAAGTCCGAATTTCTTTTGTGGTCTAGGGAAGGACTGGAGATTGCTGTGGAGAATAGACTATAAGTCTACTCTGGTCCCTCATGCGCACAAAATCTGTCAGTGTTTACTCTTGCCTCGCGTTGTGTTCAAAAAGCCAAAGTTGCTTGCGCAATGGACCGACCACAGTATCCAGAAAAACCCTATTTTGACTGGACTTGTTGTTATCGTTCCTACTGAGCTGCTAGTAACGTGCACTCGCACAATCAGTCACACCGTCATACATGCACGGACGTACACACACACAAACTTCTCGCACGTACACACGCACAGTCTCAGTCTCGCTCTCACTCTAGCCGCTGAGCATCATAAAATAGAAGTAAAGTTCCAAGATTTATTTGTACCAGAAAAGCATTCATAATAAAACAAACAACATAATCAAAATTAGTCAAACCAGTGCAAGTGCTAATAACCTTAAACACCTTAGGCCTAACACCTATACCTTCCGACACGATACCTAGCAAACCTATCTCCTATGCCTGACACCTACAACGATGAATACGATTCCTAGCGAACCTAGCTCCTAGGCCTAACACCTATACGCACTTACCAATAAAACCTACGCGTCGTCCTAACACAGTCTAAGCCCTATTTAGGTGAATTAGAACTGAACTAAAACTGAACTGAATGGTGGACAGAAGCTCTATATATATACCATCCAACAGATGCTCTCAGCATATGTAAACGAGAACCGTGATGATTGGAGCGATCACCTCGACCTGATCATGATGGCATATAGAGCTTCTGTCCACCATTCAACCGGGTGTACGCCCAATTTAATTGTTTTTGGTAGAGAAGTCAATCTCCCATTGACAGTCGAACTTGGTGTGTTCCCTAGTAGAGATGCGTCTGAATGTCCCATAGAGTACGTACAATGGGTTCAAAACACGCTGGAACGAGTCTTTCGTTTTGTACAAGAGAATTCAGAGGCTAGTGTCCAGCGTTGAACTTTGAGTGGTAGTATTTATAACTATGAAATTTTTCTTCCCCAGATCACACAGCACACAGTTGTGTGTTGTCTCCATTTTCTTCCAGTTCCAACTGATTATGTGTGGACACTGCTTAAAAGAAAGTTAAAACCTGATGCCGTTCCAAGCGTGTTTACCTGGAAACAGACTCAAACCCGAAAACCACCAGTGAAGCATCCAGTTCTGTCGCCGCTAAAACGTGCCAATAAGTAAGTACATGTTTCAGACTGACAGTTCACATTTCATGATTCAGTAGCGCAGTCTTCACATAAATACAGGAATATGTTGATGTCAGTAAACTGTGTGGTTTACAGTTAAAATGTCTTCCAATACTATTTTACTATCATAAGCTGCAGTCCAGGCAAAGTTGCTTTACTGGCATGGAGAGAAGGGGGTTGTGGGTATGCAGCACTAATGGTGCTACATCAGCTCAAAAACACATCTTTTCCAGTCATACCACTCTGTTTCGCCACATTCCAGTCTCTTAACTGTCTCACTGTAACAGTATGAAGATCCCCCTGCCCGTTCATATGGTCACGATGGCTGGTTTTTCGAGGATTGGATGTGTTCAGGTGCTGTCAATTTTGAATCTGTATTTTGTCATGTGTAGATTTTTTTGCTGCTGTCTGATGAGTTTTGTCCAGTTTGGTCATTTTGTCTCAGACTGTACAGGGCTTAAAAGCCTGCACTGCAGGTATTTTGCACTATATATTTCACGGCTGTTTGGCCCAGTGCTAGAAGTGGCCACTTGCAGCCCGTGCGCACGACTTGTGACCCAGTTTTTTCGGCTTGCCTGGAAAAAACTAAGTGGCCAGACTGAAACAGCCGTGATTTATTATTATGCACCCTTTTTTTCCAGGAAGCTGAAGGCAAGACCAGATTTTGAGGATAACAGTGGATCCAGCAGCAGTGATGTACTTGAAGACCACAGCACTCGCCCAGTAGCAGCTGCATCTGCACCACAGGATGAATGTTCAACCACTACCAGCTGATCTTTGCGTGCTTCCTGCGGAGAAAGATTTGAGCCTCCTAAATGACTGCATCACGGAGCTACAGCAGCAGCTTCTTGCAGCCCAGGCCCAGGTGACGCGACTACAGTTGGAGCGGTTTGGGGATCAGTCGATTTTCCAGTGATGACTACCTATTTGATACACAACTTTTAAAGTACTCTTTGACTACATTGAGACAAGTGCAGCAAGTATGAGGCAGCCATATTATAAATATGTTACAGAGGATGTAGCAGTGACGAACAGATCAAGGGTCATGCCACTGGCTGATGAACTGTTTGTGTTTCTGGTTTCACAAGTCCTGCGTGTAAACAAGCAACAACTGTGATAATGGACATAATACTGCCATGGTGTAGCTTCTGTCACCTGCTTGGTGTTAAATCATTATAACTACTATATTTTATGAATATTTGTTAAGCAGCTGGGTGCTAAAGAGTAAATGAAGTTGTCTTTTGTTTTTTGGCATGTTGGTATCTTGCACTGAAAAGCCTCTGCTCTTGTCTTACTTTTTCAGCACTAACCTGAAACTTTAGTCAGTATACAGAATTTGGAATGGAAGTCAGATTGCGTATACCAGGTTAAATTTGCTTTTTGGTTTTTGAAACAGTTACTAAGAATCCGCACTTTACGGTGACACAAATTAAAATTTGTTATACATTTATCATAGTTTTCCAAATTCTGCTCATGTGTTGGTGCATGTGTAACAGAGTGAACCCGATGTTCCTCTGTGTACATAGGCCGATAGCACTTATGACCATTGCTTCTCGGATTTCACTCGTGTCGACTGCTAGCTATGACGTGCGCCGCTCGCGGTGCCCTGCCAAACGCAGCGTTAAGTGTTGTGTACGCGATGGTTTTGGTATTTAAACAGCGAGGTCACTGTATTGTTAAGGCCGATGGGAAAATGTAACAGAGTGAACCAGATGTTCCTCTGTGTACATAGGCCGATAGCACTTATGACCATTGCTTCTCGGATTTCACTCGTGTCGACTGCTAGCTATGACGTGCGCCGCTCGCGGTGCCCTGCCAAACGCAGCGTTAAGTGTTGTGTATGCGATAGCTCAGTGTACGTGTTGTATTGTATATCAGTTTTGACCGTGTATTGTAACCAAAATACAACACCATTGCTTAGTATTTAACATAGTTAGATTTGGCCCAGGTAATAGTTTTTGTAATGCATATGTCTTTCGGTTAACTATAACCTATCAGAGTGATATTTGCGATTTAGCAGCCTTTTTGATTTTCTGTGGCACTCTGCACCGACGCGTGGACTTTGTACTGACGCGGAGACGGCAACTTGCCTCTATAAGTACAGCTGCTCGCGTGGCAGACTTTTTTTTTTACCAAACGTGCAAGACTCACAGTACCAGTACTTGTGACACTGCATGCCATGCTAAGCCCAAGAGTGTCAGACCAAACAAGGTGCACGCTGCAACGCCTACACCTCTGCGTCGGTCTGCACGCTTGCGGCAGAAACCATTAAAACTTTTAGTAACCTTGACAGCTTGAGTGTGACCAGTGGGCCTTTAAAGGTATGCCTCTGCAACTTTAAATGCCCACAAGACATTCAAGCTTCAGTATTCCTCCAAGTGCATCGGATGCTTTAATAGTGTTAGGAAAATAGGACAAATTAATATTGAGTAAATTGTTTTGGGCTTATTGTTTTTTATTTAAAGAGACTGTCTTAGGTGAAGGATTGCTTAAGGTGATAGGTTAATTTAAAATTATTGGATTTTTAGTCAGTACAGTGCATCAGATTTTGATTTGTCATGGATTGGAATCCAAGGCACCGGTACTGTGTTTTCGAGTAGTACAATGCTTTGAATTTTGATGTCTTAGATGAATATTGGAAATCAAGGCATCTGTACATCTGTGTCTTTCTAGTACACAACAGCTGTGCAGTTGATTTCATTTTCAAACTTTGTCTGCTGCATAGGTATTTTTCCAAATGATAATATCCTATGTCAGTTTTCTGCTATGCATAACTTAGTTTGAAAATGACTGTGTGAGTCCAAGTCTACAGTATAATAGTGTAGACAAGAGAGCCTTGGTCAATAGTGCTATATTTGTGGTTTACCATGTGGATGGTACTGTTTGATAAAGTGTTTTGATGTTACATCATCATTGGGCCCAATGTGTTCTTGTATTTGTGTTTTTGGATCGATGGTTTTGGTATTTAAACAGCGAGGTCACTGTATTGTTAAGGCCGATGGGAAAATGTAACAGAGTGAACCAGATGTTCCTCTGTGTACATAGGCCGATAGCACTTATGACCATTGCTTCTCGGATTTCACTCGTGTCGACTGCTAGCTATGACGTGCGCCGCTCGCGGTGCCCTGCCAAACGCAGCGTTAAGTGTTGTGTACGCGATAGCTCAGTGTACGTGTTGTATTGTATATCAGTTTTGACCGTGTATTGTAACCAAAATACAACACCATTGCTTAGTATTTAACATGGTTAGATTTGGCCCAGGTAATAGTTTTTGTAATGCATATGTCTTTCGGTTAACTATAACTAACCTATCAGAGTGATATTTGCGATTTAGCAGCCTTTTTGATTTTCTGTGGCACTCTGCACCGACGCGTGGACTTTGTACTGACGCGGAGACGGCAGCTTGCCTCTATAAGTACAGCTGCTCGCGTGGCAGACTTTTTTTTTTTTACCAAACGTGCAAGACTCACAGTACCAGTACTTGTGACACTGCATGCCGTGCTAAGCCCAAGAGTGTCAGACCAAACAAGGTGCACGCTGCAACGCCTACACCTCTGCGTCGGTCTGCACGCTTGCGGCAGAAACCATTAAAACTTTTAGTAACCTTGACAGCTTGAGTGTGACCAGTGGGCCTTTAAAGGTATGCCTCTGCAACTTTAAATGCCCACAAGACATTCAAGCTTCAGTATTCCTCCAAGTGCATCGGATGCTTTAATAGTGTTAGGAAAATAGGACAAATTAATATTGAGTAAATTGTTTTGGGCTTATTGTTTTTTATTTAAAGAGACTGTCTTAGGTGAAGGATTGCTTAAGGTGATAGGTTAATTTAAAATTATTGGATTTTTAGTCAGTACAGTGCATCAGATTTTGATTTGTCATGGATTGGAATCCAAGGCACCGGTACTGTGTTTTCGAGTAGTACAATGCGTTGAATTTTGATGTCTTAGATGAATATTGGAAATCAAGGCATCTGTACATCTGTGTCTTTCTAGTACACAACAGCTGTGCAGTTGATTTCATTTTCAAACTTTGTCTGCTGCATAGGTATTTTTCCAAATGATAATATCCTATGTCAGTTTTCTGCTATGCATAACTTAGTTTGAAAATGACTGTGTGAGTCCAAGTCTACAGTATAATAGTGTAGACAAGAGAGCCTTGGTCAATAGTGCTATATTTGTGGTTTACCATGTGGATGGTACTGTTTGATAAAGTGTTTTGATGTTACATCATCATTGGGCCCAATGTGTTCTTGTATTTGTGTTTTTGGATCGATGGTTTTGGCATTTAAACAGCGAGGTCACTGTATTGTTCAGGCCGATGGGAAAATGTAACAGAGTGAACCAGATGTTCCTCTGTGTACATAGGCCGATAGCACTTATGACCATTGCTTCTCGGATTTCACTCGTGTCGACTGCTAGCTATGACGTGCGCCGCTCACGGTGCCCTGCCAAACGCAGCGTTAAGTGTTGTGTACGAGATAGCTCAGTGTACGTGTTGTATTGTATATCAGTTTTGACCGTGTATTGTAACCAAAATACAACACCATTGCTTAGTATTTAACATGGTTAGATTTGGCCCAGGTAATTGTTTTTGTAATGCATATGTCTTTCGGTTAACTATAACCTATCAGAGTGATATTTGCGATTTAGCAGCCTTTTTGATTTTCTGTGGCACTCTGCACCGACGCGTGGACTTTGTACTGACGCGGAGACGGCAGCTTGCCTCTATAAGTACAGCTGCTCGCGTGGCAGACTTTTCTTTTTTTACCAAACGTGCAAGACTCACAGTACCAGTACTTGTGACACTGCATGCCGTGCTAAGCCCAAGAGTGTCAGTCCAAACAAGGTGCACGCTGCAACGCCTACACCTCTGCGTCGGTCTGCACGCTTGCGGCAGAAACCATTAAAACTTTTAGTAACCTTGACAGCTTGAGTGTGACCAGTGGGCCTTTAAAGGTATGCCTCTGCAACTTTAAATGCCCACAAGACATTCAAGCTTCAGTATTCCTCCAAGTGCATCGGATGCTTTAATAGTGTTAGGAAAATAGGACAAATTAATATTGAGTAAATTGTTTTGGGCTTATTGTTTTTTATTTAAAGAGACTGTCTTAGGTGAAGGATTGCTTAAGGTGATAGGTTAATTTAAAATTATTGGATTTTTAGTCAGTACAGTGCATCAGATTTTGATTTGTCATGGATTGGAATCCAAGGCACCGGTACTGTGTTTTCGAGTAGTACAATGCTTTGAATTTTGATGTCTTAGATGAATATTGGAAATCAAGGCATCTGTACATCTGTGTCTTTCTAGTACACAACAGCTGTGCAGTTGATTTCATTTTCAAACTTTGTCTGCTGCATAGGTATTTTTCCAAATGATAATATCCTATGTCAGTTTTCTGCAATGCATAACTTAGTTTGAAAATGACTGTGTGAGTCCAAGTCTACAGTATAATAGTGTAGACAAGAGAGCCTTGGTCAATAGTGCTATATTTGTGGTTTACCATGTGGATGGTACTGTTTGATAAAGTGTTTTGATGTTACATCATCATTGGGCCCAATGTGTTCTTGTATTTGTGTTTTTGGATCGATGGTTTTGGTATTTAAACAGCGAGGTCACTGTATTGTTAAGGCCGATGGGAAAATGTAACAGAGTGAACCAGATGTTCCTCTGTGTACTTAGGCCGATAGCACTTATGACCATTGCTTCTCGGATTTCACTCGTGTCGACTGCTAGCTATGACGTGCGCCGCTCGCGGTGCCCTGCCAAACGCAGCGTTAAGTGTTGTGTACGCGATAGCTCAGTGTACGTGTTGTATTGTATATCAGTTTTGACCGGGTATTGTAACCAAAATACAACACCATTGCTTAGTATTTAACATGGTTAGATTTGGCCCAGGTAATAGTTTTTGTAATGCATATATATGTCTTTCGGTTAACTATAACCTATCAGAGTGATATTTGCGATTTAGCAGCCTTTTTGATTTTCTGTGGCACTCTGCACCGACGCGTGGACTTTGTACTGACGCGGAGACGGCAGCTTGCCTCTATAAGTACAGCTGCTCGCGTGGCAGACTTTTTTTTTTTTACCAAACGTGCAAGACTCACAGTACCAGTACTTGTGACACTGCATGCCGTGCTAAGCCCAAGAGTGTCAGACCAAACAAGGTGCACGCTGCAACGCCTACACCTCTGCGTCGGTCTGCACGCTTGCGGCAGAAACCATTAAAACTTTTAGTAACCTTGACAGCTTGAGTGTGACCAGTGGGCCTTTAAAGGTATGCCTCTGCAACTTTAAATGCCCACAAGACATTCAAGCTTCAGTATTCCTCCAAGTGCATCGGATGCTTTAATAGTGTTAGGAAAATAGGACAAATTAATATTGAGTAAATTGTTTTGGGCTTATTGTTTTTTATTTAAAGAGACTGTCTTAGGTGAAGGATTGCTTAAGGTGATAGGTTAATTTAAAATTATTGGATTTTTAGTCAGTACAGTGCATCAGATTTTGATTTGTCATGGATTGGAATCCAAGGCACCGGTACTGTGTTTTCGAGTAGTACAATGCTTTGAATTTTGATGTCTTAGATGAATATTGGAAATCAAGGCATCTGTACATCTGTGCCTTTCTAGTACACAACAGCTGTGCAGTTGATTTCATTTTCAAACTTTGTCTGCTGCATAGGTATTTTTCCAAATGATAATATCCTATGTCAGTTTTCTGCTATGCATAACTTAGTTTGAAAATGACTGTGTGAGTCCAAGTCTACAGTATAATAGTGTAGACAAGAGAGCCTTGGTCAATAGTGCTATATTTGTGGTTTACCATGTGGATGGTACTGTTTGATAAAGTGTTTTGATGTTACATCATCATTGGGCCCAATGTGTTCTTGTATTTGTGTTTTTGGATCGATGGTTTTGGTATTTAAACAGCGAGGTCACTGTATTGTTCAGGCCGATGGGAAAATGTAACAGAGTGAACCAGATGTTCCTCTGTGTACATAGGCCGATAGCACTTATGACCATTGCTTCTCGGATTTCACTCGTGTCGACTGCTAGCTATGACGTGCGCCGCTCGCGGTGGCCTGCCAAACGCAGCGTTAAGTGTTGTGTACGCGATAGCTCAGTGTACGTGTTGTATTGTATATCAGTTTTGACCGTGTATTGTAACCAAAATACAACACCATTGCTTAGTATTTAACATGGTTAGATTTGGCCCATGTAATAGTTTTTGTAATGCATATGTCTTTCGGTTAACTATAACCTATCAGAGTGATATTTGCGATTTAGCAGCCTTTTTGATTTTCTGTGGCACTCTGCACCGACGCGTGGACTTTGTACTGATGCGGAGACGGCAGCTTGCCTCTATAAGTACAGTTGCTCGCGTGGCAGACTTTTTTTTTTTACCAAACGTGCAAGACTCACAGTACCAGTACTTGTGACACTGCATGCCGTGCTAAGCCCAAGAGTGTCAGACCAAACAAGGTGCACGCTGCAACGCCTACACCTCTGCGTCGGTCTGCACGCTTGCGGCAGAAACCATTAAAACTTTTAGTAACCTTGACAGCTTGAGTGTGACCAGTGGGCCTTTAAAGGTATGCCTCTGCAACTTTAAATGCCCACAAGACATTCAAGCTTCAGTATTCCTCCAAGTGCATCGGATGCTTTAATAGTGTTAGGAAAATAGGACAATTTAATATTGAGTAAATTGTTTTGGGCTTATTGTTTTTTATTTAAAGAGACTGTCTTAGGTGAAGGATTGCTTAAGGTGATAGGTTAATTTAAAATTATTGGATTTTTAGTCAGTACAGTGCATCAGATTTTGATTTGTCATGGATTGGAATCCAAGGCACCGGTACTGTGTTTTCGAGTAGTACAATGCTTTGAATTTTGATGTCTTAGATGAATATTGGAAATCAAGGCATCTGTACATCTGTGTCTTTCTAGTACACAACAGCTGTGCAGTTGATTTCATTTTCAAACTTTGTCTGCTGCATAGGTATTTTTCCAAATGATAATATCCTATGTCAGTTTTCTGCTATGCATAACTTAGTTTGAAAATGACTGTGTGAGTCCAAGTCTACAGTATAATAGTGTAGACAAGAGAGCCTTGGTCAATAGTGCTATATTTGTGGTTTACCATGTGAATGGTACTGTTTGATAAAGTGTTTTGATGTTACATCATCATTGGGCCCAATGTGTTCTAGTATTTGTGTTTTTGGATCGATGGTTTTGGTATTTAAACAGCGAGGTCACTGTATTGTTCAGGCCGATGGGAAAATGTAACAGAGTGAACCAGATGTTCCTCTGTGTACATAGGCCGATAGCACTTATGACCATTGCTTCTCGGATTTCACTCGTGTCGACTGCTAGCTATGACGTGCGCCGCTCGCGGTGGCCTGCCAAACGCAGCGTTAAGTGTTGTGTACGAGATAGCTCAGTGTACGTGTTGTATTGTATATCAGTTTTGACCGTGTATTGTTGGATTATTGTGCAATAAAGGATGTTCAAGAGTAAACAAAGTTTGTTTTCCATATTCTTTATACACTCAAACTCATCACACAAGCAGCACAGCTAGTTTTGAGTGCATGCTTAAAAACAATAAAATTTAATGTACATAGTGCATGTCATTATTCTAAAATAATAACTACAAGTGCTAACTGTATTGCAAATGAGTTCATCTACAGTACTGAGCACCAAAAGTGGGAAAATAGGATGGAAAATTTAAAAAATGCTACAGATGAAACAATGCCTGTTTTAGACATGTCTGACAAAAGTCTAAATACAAATTGAAAAAACAAAATAAATAATCTGTTTTGTGTTGACACAATTGAGGATCGACTGAGGGGGGTATGATACCCGTTTCAGATGCACCATAGGGACACCTGCAATGCACCCACTCTAATTAAATGTAATATGCACCATTTTGTGAACATGTAATGTTCAATCAAAGAGTAAATATACTTTTTGAGGTGATTTTAGAAAATAAATCACCTAAACGAAAGGTTAGAGCTGCGTCAAAACTTGGGACACCGTAGCATCTGAAACGTCATACCAAATCATTTCACCACAAAAGCAAGAACAGGTGTTTTCCAGTAGTTAAGCACAAGCAAGGTATAAAACAAGTGAAACAATATGGGAACCAAAAACAATAAAATTATAATAGTTGCATCTCCTAAATATTACAATTGTTAGTTATGACGTTTCAGATGTCGCGGGACACCATGAATGAAAGAACACTTGTTTTGACTTCTTATTAGGCGTCATTTCCGGTTGTTCCGTTCTGGGGGACATGCAGTCATTGATAGCATAAGATACCTCATAAGAATATAGATTCGAGGGTTGCCCGGATAAACCTCGTATCTCCATTTCAGCTAACTTTACAGGAGAGCCTTTTGAAAGTTTGACATCTAAAATTAAATATTTTCTTTTTCTTATTGCCAAAAAATTTAGTGTCTACCAAAACTTTGTTCTCTTCTCTGCATCTTCATGTAAATGTTTAACTGCACAAGCATTAATGTTATAAATAATTTGATGCTTTATTACATATGTAGCAAATGCGGGATTTATGTAGTACTAGGAACTGTAAACTCTAAATGAACAGTGTCCGTATAAACCTCGTAAATGCATTTCCGCTGTTTATACAGGCCAAATACATGGCATGTCATCACAGAACAGGGCTGTCTTTCAGTTGTAACTCGAGACGCTAGCAGGAATGGTTAGCAGGTGGCCAGCTCTAGTTCCTAAATAAAACTCGTAACTAGAACTACGGTTTCGTCGCGGCGGCACTTTTTGGAATAAACAGCCAGCGCAAAGCAATTATATGGATATGCGGTCTTAAGACAGGCCTGTGCATGCCTAGAATTTCCAACAACACCTAATGAAAGCCAGTACAACCAGTAACGTCTTTTTTAAAAGTCACAAAAAATGACTGAATCACCTCTTAGTAGAGTCTGAAAGTCGCATTTTAAAATTTATTTTCAACTCTGCTAATAAAGTTCGGGCGTAAAAGCTCTTCCTCTACTTCGTATTCCAATAACTTAATCATAGAGTGGTCTCTTTGCAATGTTGAGTGTTTCGTTATGAATTAATGATAATGACACACACGAAATGATAGTGTGGAAAGGAAACAAAGAGAGAAGCGGAGAAAAAGACACGACAGAATGGTTGCCGAATATTACAGTCCTTAAGTATGGGTCGTTGTGACAAGTGAAAAGTTAAGTTTTTTAATTTAACGCTCCATACAAAGTACAAAAAAAGAGAAAAACTCACTTGGTCATCACCATGACCGAAAGCCAGTGCCGCAATCTGATGTGTCTTCGTGTATGCAGCATGACGGTATCCAAGTCGCACATGTCAATCTATTCAAGTTACACATCAATGTATCAATAAGTCACAAAATGGCTTTTGTTTTCTAGTAGCAACCACGAAACATTTCACACTTAAAATCTCTTTTCGGTACTCGGTCAACAAAGTCAGTGAGATCCGTATGGATCTCACCTGGACCAAATATGGGGACAGGTTGGGATCAACGCGTTCCATGTGGGTCTCACCAGGGTCTGACCTGGACCCAGGTGGGACTCAAATACTATGCTAACATGGTATCCCTTGCCTATATCAAGTGCGTAATTTGATGTTTGATTTTCGATTGATGCATTTCCTGATTAAAAAAAAAAACACTACATGTATTTTCCAGTAAGAGACACCGATATTTCAGCACACCAGTTTCACTGAGTCATCCACGAGATGTTAATTATCGTTCAGGAGCTGCTGTTGTATCAGAACAGCCTGACGTCAACAAAGTGGCAAAACTCTGTGCGCTTTGCAGGGGTTCTGATAATCATTTTTTTCAAGGATAACGCCGGATCGGTTCCTTAGAGCCTCTGCCAAAAAAGAGTATGATCGCAGTTCGCATCTTCCAGAAGGACCGTGTTGATTGTCCTGGCCTTGTGTTCACTCTGAGTCGGTGTCCACTTCATCGACGTCAGGCTGTGGGAGCCGATCTACTGTAGCTGAAGAGGCCGGAAGGCTTCTGTAGAACGCATGGTGCTCCTCAGGAATGATCCCAGACGAGCACAGTGAAAAGAGGTCAGATTTCTTGGCCTGGGAGATGGGAAGTTTGTGGCTGTACAGGTGTGGTATAGTTTTGATAGGGGCAGCACGGCCTCTCTTCCTTCCTCCAGCGACCTTGATGGTCTGGTAGTCGACCTGATCAAAGGAGGTCTTGAAAAATATCTCATCTCCTTTGCCTTTCTCAAAGTGAAATGCTTTTATTTTAAGCCAGTTCACTTTTTGTCCAGTGATGTCAGTCTTGGTGTTGCGTAGTGTTGAGGCGGCTAGTGTTTTGAAGTCAAGGATCTCTGTGTATTTGATTGGGACAACAGAATATGGTCGCGTCCTTCTGGCCATTCTTAGGATGATGTCCCAGCCGCTGGGCATATAGATGGGTGTGCTTTTCTTTGCAAATGTAATGGCTGCATGCATGGAGTCGCATTCCATCTGCGTATGCCCACTTTCCAGGTATTTGTGGGTTATGATCTTTATGCTTTCGATGTTTTGTACAGCATGGGATAAACCGGCTGCCAGGTATTGATTCCGATTTTGGCCTGGACAGCAGTCTGAATAGATTGTAACCTCCTCAACGCTGTCTGGGAGTGAGCTGAGGTAAAAGTAGAGGCAGGTTGCGATCTCATACGCTTCCCTTTTACCTTCCGACTCATCCCATGTGTAGCATTTGGCTTCCCCGTCAGCTAGTAAATAGATGGTAAAGTTATACACGGAGAGTTTCCTTTTATAGTATAAGTGGCTGACGAGGCCACAAGGAGCTTGCAGGACCGCCTGGAGATCCACAGTGACCACATGCTTTCGGCGATTTTCTTTGGCTTCTGCCTTGTCATTCTCTTTCTCAAGGCGTGCCTGCTTCTTTCTCTCCTGGTGTTTTTCAAACGCCTTCTTGTCATCTTCCATGACCAGCTCTTTCGTCTTCCTCATGGCAAAAAGCAGCACACAGCGCACACTGGTCCTTTATGGGGGCATGAAAAGATAAGTTATATTCAGTGTTAAAAACCTGTCTGTATTTCTTTGTTGACACTGGTTGATGGGCGGCCCTCCTCTTTGCACTGCTGTATGTACAGGTCGTGCATCTTTTTCACCGTCAATCCGGGCTTTAGATACTTGCGTTGAGAGTCTTTCCTGGTATAATGTGACTCTACAGCGGGGAAGGACTCGATGTGTTTTCCTACCCCTTCAAAAGCTTCTTCACTGGCCTTGTTGTATGGCTTGCCACTTCCTCGGCGTTCCTTGCCAGTGAAAGCTCCGTTCGTGCTATTCTTTAAAGCATGGTCAACATAGGCTTCACCAAGTGCCAGTGTCGCCAAAAAGAACATCTTGCAGACACGTCGCTCTTGACCATCAACAATAAAAAAACAAGGTGCGGCATCTCTGGCGTTTCTTGGGCACTGGCTTATTGTCTGCACCCAAAATACGGACAGTCTCTCTTTCTCTAACATGAGCACAAACAAAGTCTTTTTGGCGTTTGTAAGTGTCTAAGGCATAATATGTCTGAAAGAAGTCTTGCCGATACTCCTCTGAGATACGATTATTGCAGTCGTATCTGCACTTGCTACAGTCGGTCTGCTGGACACGTTTGGGAGGAACAGTCTTGCCAGCCTGAGATATATACTCTTTCCCTTGCAAATGCAATGATTTTCTTACGTTTTGTTTCCATGCTTCTGGTTTAGATTTTTTCTTCCTGGAAAGATTTTTCTTAGGAGGCGTTTGGAAGAACCCTTGTTTCCTGGGTGTGATATTTGTTTTGTCCTTTGACTGCTGTTTTGTTGGGGTGGTGTTCACACTGTCGTCCATGGTAGGAAAACTCAGCCCTTCCCCCAGGCTTTCCCCATCGGTCAGATTGTGGTCTTCATTTGGCGTCGACTGGTGAGTGGGTTGGAAGTCCTCAGCCTCACCATCAGAGTCAGAGTTAATACAGACGTCACCCTGAGGCCCTGGTGTCTGCTGTCTGGCGTCGACTGGTGAGTGGGTTGGAAATCCTCAGCCTCACTATCAGAGTCAGAGTGAATACAGACGTCACCCTGAGGCCCTGGCGTCTGCTGTCTGGCGTCGACTGGTGAGTGGGTTGGACGTCCTCAGTCTCACCATTAGAGTTGGAGTGAAGTCTCACCATCAGAGTCAGAGTGAATACAGACGTCACCCTGAGGCCCTGGCGTCTGCTGTCTGGCGTCGACTGGTGAGTGGGTTGGAAGTCCTCAGCTTCACTATCAGTCAGAGTTAATACAGACGTCATCCTGAGGCCCTGGCGTCTGCTTTCTGGCTGGTCTGTGGCAAGTGTCGTAGTGAGACGGCTCGTGAGCAATAAAGGCCAGTGTGATTGGTTCCGCCTGTTGACAAGCTATGGCAGCGGTGCTACCGCAGGACGGCATAAAGTCTAGGACAGATTTGAACAAATGTGACCCTCTCTCACGAAACCAGTCTTAACTCGCAGGGATCCGATCAGCACTACACGCAATATTATGTGGTGGGGGTCAATTTGGGTCATTTTCACTTTTTTGCAGAAATGTATTCTACATGCACCAAAATATCGTATGGTTAAAATCTTTATCATGAAATATGACATTAAATAGGTTTAAAATGATTTTAAAAGTCTGCCCTTGGCCCCAATTATGCTGCACACAGAAACTTCCCAGGCTGTTTTCTCAAAATGGCCGCCGGAGGCTTTACCAATTTTAAACACTGAACTTCTACAATTTTTGCACTACAGCATACAGTCATATATCACAGTAATCAGCAAACATTGTAGTGTTCAGAAACATCCAAAACGTCAAAACATCCAAAATGCGAGTTAAGACTGATTTTGTGAGAGAGGGTCACAAATTGCTTGTGTAGATACGGACAACTCTCTGGGACCAGTCAGCCAACACCCGTGGCAGAAGATCTGCGGCATCATTGCTCCACTTCCCAGGCTGTCGCAGTTCACTGACATTCGAGAGGAACCTCATGAATATGTCATTTTCATCATCTCTGTCTACTGGAGCAATGAAGGGAACGCAAGTTCCATAATTGTCCTCAAGGTATTCACACAGACAGTTCCGCAGTTCCTCCCCTGATATCTCATCTAAATGGAAGGCGGAGGCTTCGAAAAAACAGTTTCCATCAGGATATATTTCTGTTTGAATCAATCCTTTGGCTGATAAGAGGTTGTCCAGGTGGGCTTGGTGTACTGCAACATTTTTCTCTCTTTCTTTTGTGTGTGCTAAACTTGCAGCTTGCGCCCTCATCATATCACTCTGTCGTTTGGTCTTTCGACGTCGTTTTCTGCTGGTCCGTTGGGCTTCTTCGACTGAGAAGCTGCTGTCGACGGTGTCAGATTCATGTTGTGATGTCTCGGATTCTTCTGATGGCAGAAATGTTGGGTCTGCAGAATCATCGGCAGCATCAGGCACTTGCTTCGAAATGAGGGGCTCGTCATCTGATGTGCTGAAGTCTGAATGTGAAGCCAGTTTCTTAATGAAGGGTTCGTCATCAGACGTATTGAAAGCGGTTTTTTGTTCACGAATCAGAGGTTCATCATCAGACTCATTAAATGCATCCATCACGCTGCTCAGCTGCTCGTTGTCGGTTGAGCTGAAGTAATCCGCTGATCTCTCAGCTGCTGCGACAAAAGATGTCGCCAGATTGAGATATACGCTGTCTTCAGCACTGCTCGGGTCCATGATGTTCACACCGGGTACTGATCTACAAGAGAAATGATATTGGTTCCGATCAGATACAGTTACATTATGAAAATGAAGACACATTTGAATGGTTTTGTTTTTAAAGATACTGCTATCCATTATACGCATTGTTGCAACAGATAGTATTGTTTGCCAGTCAGGCTTAAGTTATCATTATCCACAACGAGGTAATGACCCGACAATTTGAACAAGCTACCAGGGTGGGGTTCGAACCCATTACCCTCTCGCCCTCCTCTACTCAGCAGCGGCGCTCATGACTGAGCTGACGAGGCTCACGTAACAGATACTAATATCAATTTCTCAAACGCATATTTTTTTTAGAAAGCTTATAAACTAATCGTGTGTGTGTGTGTGTGTGTGTGTGTGTGTGTGTGTGAGAGAGAGAGAGAAATGAAATGAAATGAAATGAAATGAAATGAAACTTTATTTTCCAAGGATAAAAGAATAGGTGCGCAGACCTGTTTTCATTCTTGTCCTTGCTACACACTACAAAACAAAATAACGTACACACACACACACGCGCGCCGGTGTGCAATTGCCGCGTGCACAGGCTTGTGCCAGATTAGCTTGTAGCCTACAGGCGCCAAGCCAAGCCTGCACAACCCTCCACACACACACACACACACACACACACACACACACACACTGACACACACATACACACACAGAGAGAGAGAGAGAGAGAGAGAGAGAGAGAGAGAGAGAAACAGAGAGAGAGAAAGAGAGAGAGAAAGAAAGAAAAGAGAGAGAGAGAAAGAAAGAGAAGAGAGAGAGAGAGAGAGACTGCTGAATAATTTTCACAAAAATTAATGATTGCTTACCTTCCAGAAGAAGATCTGCTGAATCTTGGCGAGTACAAAAGGTAAAAGGTGTAGCCAACGCAAGCCGATCTTTCGGGAGGGAGAAAAGTCAATGAAATGGGCAGTTTTAATTTATGTGCTTGTGTTATACTTGGGATATTTCTAAATTCCTGGTGGGAAAAGTTCCGCTGTGATAAGTAAGCGACCACAGCTGCACTGAAGTCCTGTTAGGAGTGACATGTGTTGACAAGTGTCTTATCTCCTACACAGTCCAGATTCCCATTAGTTTTTTTACCCTGGTATTTGTTCAGGATGTGTCTGTTAACATGTTTAGGGTGCCTGCATACCTAGCAGATAATCACAGAACCTAAAGATCTCTAAGTATTACTGATAATGTTATTTTCTATTCAACAAAAAAGCTGCTTTTTGAATGAAAAACTTAGATCACACATACACACACACAGACACACACACACACACACACACACACACACACACACACACACATACAGCATGAGAGAGAGAGGGGGGGGGGGTTAGGAGTTGGAGAGATTTGCAAGTACAGACGGATTTCTTAATTTCAGACTGATTCAAAGCGTTCCCCATCTCCTACAAGTTTCAAAATACTTTCTTCTAACTGTGATTGAGACCAAGAAATGGTGATTTTCAATCTACATAAAACTCGTAGACTGTTGTACTGTGATTAAACGCGCAGACAGCAGCAGTCGGGCCCTTTCCTGTGCCGATGTAAACAAAGCCACTTTTTCAACATTTTATTATCAGTTCACAATTAAATTCATCAAGCAGATAGCCCAAAATATACAGATTTATACATTAACATTATCTTAATGCATTGCAACAACAGAAATGTCACTACATGCCTTATTTTGATCGAAATCTGAATAGCACCACACTGACCCCTTTTGGTGCTCAGTACTGTAGATGAACTCAAATGTAAGCATCCATACATTCCACACTTCACAATGCAGAAGATGAATAACTGATAAATTACAACACTGCCAATAAGGTGCAAGCAAATTAATGATTAACAGACTTGCTTTTTTGTCATATTTTTGCTGACATTTTAAGTTGCAAATCATGGGCAATGACCAAACCTACTAAACATAGCCAGGATCCCAAAAACATGTACACAACTTTAATATATATATATATATATATATATATATATATATATATAACGGTAAAGTTTTCGGGAACGTTGCATTTGGGAATCTTAACATCTACTCGTATATATATACAAATTATTTTTCTCACATTTCAAGTCATATTTGGCATCAGCATGTGTCTTTTGGTGAAATTGCAAAATACCAGATTTCTGCATGAAGTGGAAAGGCATGTTCCCCAAAAGCTGTTGTGGGCATATGTTCCCGAAAACAACAATTTATGTATATATATATATATATATATATATATATATATATATATATATATATATATATATATATATATATATATATATATATATATATATATATATATATATATATATATATATATATATATATATATATATACTCTTATAATGTATGGTATCTGGGGACAATTGCATGCCTATGAGCGTGAATCTGGGATCATGCTCTGGATATGGGGACATTGAAAAGTTCCCTTATCCAACCCAAGGTTTTTTTCACTGAATCTGATTCAGGCAATGAAAATAAAGGGAAAAAAACATTGTTCCCATAAACCAAAATTTTTTCGATAGGTTACTTCCCCTGGTCTACAACTGTATGGGGCTTCGTATCTCTGGTGTGACAAAGGGAGCTTTGGTCTTGATACGAAACTAAAAGTGTACCGAAGTCTCATCCATGCTCAGTGCAGCTCTCGATTCTAATTGATCACTTTTTACACAATTACCGCAGTACAAAATTAAAAGAAGAAGTGAAACAGATATAAATGATGCTGAATACTAAACTCTGTGCCCTGCTCTGTTTAATATGGAATGCTGTATGAGGTGAAGGTCACGCATCGAAAGTGAGGCGAGGCTATCTGAACAATGGCCACACACCATTGCTGTGTTCTTGTGTGCACGTCAAATAGGGCACAGAATAATGAAATCACGGAACTTTCTTTTCATACTTTTCCTAAAGCAACCGAAACTCAACGGAGGAAAGAGTGGTTGACCCGAATTCGTCGTGACGAAGGACGAGACTTCAAGGTAGGTCTTTAAATACGTTGTTTACTCTCAGTTTTACTAATGACTATTTATTGCACAAAAACAACAGAATTGAACAATGACTTTGACGGCTGTTGAGTTCCTGACAGGGTAAAGTCTAGAAATGTATGTGAGCCGTCCAGTTGTTATTTTCTTAGGTCTTCAAAAAACAACTAGCCACAGATGGAAACAACAAACATTCAGACTGTGCAAACTGCAATGCATCATGATGTACTTTACAATTTGCATCTGTAATGTTTTCTACGAATCCAAAACTAACCAAATTGTTTGTTTGTATTCAAACATTGAACCTTGAGTGGTAGTATTTATAACTATGAAATTTTTCTTCCCCAGATCACACAGCACACAGTTGTGTGTTTTCTCCATTTTCTTCCAACTGATTATGTGTGGACACCGCTTAAAAGAAAGTTAAAACCTGATGCCGTTCCAAGCGTGTTTACCTGGAAACAGACTCAAACCCGAAAACCACCAGTAAAGCGTCCAGTTCTGTCGCCGCTAAAACGTGCCAATAAGTAAGTACATGTTTCAGACTGACAGTTCACATTTCATGATCTGGGTGTCACACTTGATAGTAGCCTGTCCATGCGCCTTCATGTGAACAACGTTTGCAGATCCGCCTATACTGAACTGCGACGTATTGCTTCAGTCCGCCACTATCTGACACCTGAAGCAACTAAAGTACTTGTCTGCGCTTTTGTTTTGTCTAAATTAGACTATTGCAATGCTCTTTTGGCTGGCTGTTCCCAGTGTCTGATTGGCAAACTCCAGAAAATTCAAAACTCAGCTGCCAGGTTGATTCTTAAGAGTCCCTAGATCAGATCATATCACACCCCATCTGTCTGCCCTACACTGGTTACCTGTTACAGCTAGGATTCAGTACAAAATTTCATGCATGACTCACAGTTGTATTACCTGTTCCTGCCCACACTACCTTGCCTCTCTTCTCCAGCTGTATACGCCCTTGAGACAGAATTTGCGCTCTGCTGCCGACTCGAGTTTTACGTATCCCTCTTGTCAAAACAAAGTCGTTTGGTGAGAGGTCATTCAGATACCAGAGTCCAGTTGTTTGGAATGATCTCCCACGCGAACTGAGATACGTGGATTCTAGAGAGGCATTCAAGCGTGCCCTAAAGACCCATATGTTTTCTGTCAGCTACAAATGACTTTGTCACACACCTGTCATGTTAAAGTCATCTCTATCTATTTATAGAAGTAGTGTGTGTGTGTGTGTGTGTGTAAATGCCAGTATGAGTCCATGAGTGTAGCACTTTTGAATGGTGACTTTATAGCTTGTTTACAGAGTGCGTTGTATTTTGTTTTTGTACTTTTTGTAAATTCCATTTTTGTAATTAGTTATTTTTTGTACATTAGTTTTTGTTAAGCGCCTAGAGCTCTAATCTGAGGTTAGGCGCTATACAAGTACTCATTATTATTATTATTATTATTCAGTAGAGCAGTCTTCACACAAATACAGGAATATGTTGATGTCAGCAAACTGTGTGGTTTACAGTTAAAATGTCTTCCAATACTATTTTACTATCATAAGCTGCAGTCCAGGCAAAGTTGCTTTAGAGTCAAATGTGAACTGGCATGGAGAGAAGGGGTTTGGGGGTATGCAGCACTTCCTCAGTGTCTTAATGGTGCTACATCAGCTCAAAAACACATCTTTTCCAGTCATACCACTCTGTTTCGCCACATTCCAGTCTCTTAACTGTCTCACTGTAACAGTATGAAGATCCCCCTGCCCGTTCATATGGTCACGATGGCTGGTTTTTCGAGGATTGGATGTGTTCAGGTGCTGTCAATTTTGAATCTGTATTTTGTCATGTGTACTGTACAGGGCTTAACCTTTTGACGACGGAACACACATATGTGTGCCCCAAGCAAAGCTCCGTTGCCGACCGGACGCACACATATGTACGCTGGCCTAGTTTCCCTATTGCCAATACCGGCAGTATGGTCTAAGGGAAGCAATCTACTATAATATGTCAAGCACTCATTTCTTTACTTGTAGAGTGACTTTTCTTGTTTGTATGGGCTGAAACCAACGAATTAGAAGCTCTAATACAAAACGTCCCCATGTGCAAAAAAAAAAAAAAAAAAATGGCGGATTTTGGTGTAAAAACTTTTATGTGTGAAGAAACTTTTCTGTTGTGCCTTTCTTTCTGGATTATTTACTGGTGACACATTAGAATATGTCTCTGGAATGCTAGGTGAGTGTAATTTTCACACTCTGGCTAACTAATACACTAACAGCATGTTCAGTTTCAGTGGAACCCAGTGTAAAACTGTTTTTGATTTTTGGCTTCTTACCCCATCTTCTTTATACACCTGTAAAATCTTAACATTACAAAATATTTTCTTCAGCATAGTGTCTACGAGTTCACCTTGAATTGCTTTTTCCACTGATACCAAATATGTTGGGGTATGATAAGATTTTTACAACAGACAAGGCCAATGAAATTTGTCAAAATTACTACGGTAGCAGGGAAAAATCAAGTTGACAGACTACGGTGGCAAAAGGTTAAAAGCCTGCACTGCAGGTATTTTGCACTATATATTTCACGGCTGTTTGGCCCAGCGCTAGAAGTGGCCACTTTGACTTAGTTTTTTCCAGGCGAGCCGAGAAACTGGGTCACAGACACTGACACCAAACACACTATAGTTGTGACAAACCAGTAGCCAACAGGATAAGGTGGAAATAAAGAGAAAAAAGCAGATTTCACTCTCTGTGTAGTGTTTTTTCACAAAATAGATGAAGTTCCAACATCAATAACTATAATCTATCTATCAATAACTATCAATGTACTATAATGTGGCTTGCAGATGGCAGTGTACAAATTTAAAGCTTGTAGCCTCAGTATGATATGGGTTAGTTCTATAGCAAAGCACTTAGTCAGACATTACATTTTTGTACATAGTTAACAAGACTGCAGACACACGGCCCACTGACACTAAATGGTCTGGTTTGTAAGAGGCCGAGAGGCCCGGCCCGTGGGAGCAGAGAATGAATTAATGAGAACACTGACAGACGATAGCCAGAAGTCAAGTGGTATCCAAGATGCCGCATTCCTTGCTATTAGCATAGTTTCATCTACAACTAGAGAATCTTATTGTAAGGTTTTTAGTGGGATAAAAACATTCTGGCAGTCAGTCACGGGAATATGTGTCATACTCTCTTGTGCGTTTTCTGCTTTTCAGTGTGACGTTGGAGTGCATGCTAAATGAACGTGACTTTTTGTTTAGTCCCTTTCTAGCGATAGGATCTATTATTATTCGTAACGTATGTTTATGTGAGAGTTTGCATCAAATTAAATGGTGTAGATTGTGAAAATGGAGGACACCTCACATACTGTCAGTGTCCATGAATAGAGACTCAATTCTCTGTGTCGAATATGTGGAAGGAGGTCAAGAAAAAGGTATGACAGGCAGGCCATATCATGCAGTAAATATGAACAAATGATACAGACGTGTTATGGGATAAATGTCCATGAGGACAGGGCGTTAAAGATAATCCCAAAACGACACATACTTGAGTGCCACTGTGCAGACTTTATCGCACAATGGGGCTTTGGTCCGGCACTACATGGTGAGCAGGGAGGCGAAGAGACGCATGCAACAATAAACATTCTAAAGAGCAGGACATACAGCTTGCAAACGGAAGCAGAGAAGCTCAAATTACTCATAACAAAACACATGACACTAGTGTCACCTGTGCTGTACTCAGTCATGCCACCTGTGAAGAAAATAAAAGAGTAAATGGATTGGAAGCAGGTGATTGTTATGCTGTCGTTACACACACTACACGCGGCGGTGTTTTTTTTTTTTTTTTTTAAATATCACACCGTCGAATTTTTACCACTTTCTCTCAGACAATTAAGCTAATCTTTTATTTCCAAATCACAAAGTTGGTCGCAGTTGCTGTCGGAGGAGGTTTTGGTGTGCCAAGCAGACTGATGTGCATAGGTGTATTGAATTTCTTTATTCTGCTGTGGTCCGTTCACGTTCAAAGCAGACTTTTCCAGATTAAACATTTTCGTCCTGAGAAACTACCCAAGAGTGAGATCATCTTGTTTACCACACAACAGTTTTCTTTAACCCATTTAATACCACGGCTGCATTTCCCAAATTTTGGAGGTGTCATCTACTGAACGACTGAGTAACAGTTGTAGTAGACGGATTGATCATGATAATTCAAGGGTAGTGCCAGATTAGCTTTGTGCTTGATGTCACAAGCTAATCTGGCACTACCCTTGAAATACCATGGTCGATCCATCTCCTGCTGTAGGGTGTTGAATGAAACTGAAAGTAGTGCCAAAGAACTGTGTGTCCAGTGTTGACAGATCGGTGCTACTGCTATGTGCCCGCCTGTGAGAATACTGGCACTAACAGTGACCTCATTATCACCCTCCGCTTTCCGGCCCCTTTCCCGGTATCTCTGATCTGGTAAGTCATACTTACTCTAGGCATGTTACTTCTAGCACGTGCAAGTCCGTTTTGATGTAGTTTGTATCTTATTTGTGTTATTGATGTTAGAACTTCATCTATTTTGTGAAAAAACACTACACAGAGAGTGAAATCTGCTTTTTTTTCTCTTTCTTTCCACCTTATCCTGCTGGCTACTGGTTTGTCACAACTATAGTGTGTTTGGTGTCAGTGTGTCGGGCAGAATGTCCGCTTTTAAACAAAGTTTTGCATCACACACTTGAACGGTAAATAAGAAAGTCATGAAAAACAAAAGGTAGTCATTTTCCCTGCTGTAGTGCGCCTAGCAGGAAGCCCGCTTATCAGCTAGCCTGACAGCTGAGAGACTGGCTGAGGCAGCGCGCGCGCACGACTTGTGACCCAGTTTCTTGTGACCCAGTTTCTCGGCTCGCCTGGAACAAACTAAGTGGCCAGACTGAAACAGCCGTGATTTATTATTATGCACCCTTTTTTCCAGGAAGCTGAAGGCAAGACCAGATTTCGAGGATAACAGTGGATCCAGCAGCAGTGATGTGCTTGAAGACCACAGCACTCGCCCAGTAGCAGCTGCACCTGCACCATAGGATGAATGTTCAACCACTACCAGCTGATCTTTGCGTGCTTCCTGCGGAGAAAGATTTGAGCCTCCTAAATGACTGCATCACGGAGCTACAGCAGCAGCTTCTTGCAGCCCAGGCCCAGGTGACACGACTACAGTTGGAGCGGTTTGGGGATCAGTCGATTTTCCAGTGATGACTACCTATTTGGTACACAACTTTTAAAGTACTCTTTGACTACATTGAGACAAGTGCAGCAAGTATGAGGCAGCCATATTATAAATATGTTACAGAGGATGTAGCAGTGACGAACAGATCAAGGGTCATGCCACTGGCTGATGAACTGTTTATGTTTCTGGTTTCACAAGTCCTGCGTGTAAACAAGCAACAACTGTGATAATGGACATAATACTGCCATGGTGTAGCTTCTGTCACCTGCTTGGTGTTAAATCATTATAACTACTATATTTTATGAATATTTGTTAAGCAGCTTGGTGCTAAAGAGTAAATGAAGTTGTCTTTTTTTTTTTTGGCATGTTGGTATCTTGCACTGAAAAGCCTCTGCTCTTGTCTTACTTTTTCAGCACTAACCTGAAACTTTAGTCAGAATTTGGAATAGAAGTCAGATTGCGTATACCAGGTTAAATTTGCTTTTTGGTTTTTGAAACAATTACTAAGAATCCGCACTTTACGGTGACACAAATTAAAATTTGTTATACATTTATCATAGTTTTCCAAATTCTGCTCATGTGTTGGTGCATGTGTAACAGAGTGAACCCGATGTTCCTCTGTGTACATAGGCCGATAGCACTTATGACCATTGCTTCTCAGATTTCACTCGTGTCGACTGCTAGCTATGACGTGCGCCGCTCGCGGTGCCCTGCCAAACGCAGCGTTAAGTGTTGTGTACGCGATAGCTCAGTGTACGTGTTGTATTGTATATCAGTTTTGACCGTGTATTGTAACCAAAATACAACACCATTGCTTAGTATTTAGCATGGTTAGATTTGGCCCGGGTAATAGTTTTTGTAATGCATATGTCTTTCGGTTAACTATAACCTATCAGAGTGATATTTGCGATTTAGTAGCCTTTTTGATTTTCTGTGGCACTTCTGAGACCGCTTTAAGAATAAATATAAACTTTCCACTAATAGCCCATAATCTCAAATTAAATCCAGAGTACAGCTGGTAAAATTTCTTAAATTTATATTTAAAGATTATATTTTTACACTATGTAGTTCATAAGATATTCTAGCTCCTAGGGCTGGCAGTACTATAATACAGATTTGCCATTTATATCGGTGCCAGACCCCCGTGAACTTTGCACCGACGCGTGGACTTTGTACCGACGCGGAGACAGCAGCTTGCCTCTATAAGTACAGCTGTTTGCGTGGCAGACTTTTTTTTACCAAACGTGCAAGACTCACAGTACCAGTACTTGTGACCGAATTAACTTCTGGCACCGGTGCCTTGGAGGAAACAGGTTTTTTTTTTATTAACCTAAACTGCGCGGGTTTTGGAGACCCTGTACTGCTTTCTGTTTCTGCTTTCTGCGCTCGAATAAAAGTGTAGTAAACATGACCACGTCTCTGAGTCACTAAATCCAACCACCACCATCCAATTCTAAATTCCTGACTCCTACCTCACCCCATCACAAATGGCGCTGCGAGCAGGATAGTTGGACGCAAGGAGACGTGCATGACAGAAGGCAGTGCAGGGACACGATGCCGCTAATAAGAGTAAGACTTTAGAGTGGCGTAAGATGCAGCAAAGCGCAGCCATGACAGACTTAGTCGCCGAGCAAGTTCGGGGAGGTCCGGTGGTGTGGACCATGCCGGAGATGGTCACGGAGGCATATCGAACCATGTGCCCAGAGCTGTCCATGTCGTGGGAACGGAACAGCCTGGACCGGTAGCCCAGGTGGTCATCCACTAGCACCTGCATCCTGCACCTCTTCTCCCCCCTTCAGCGGCGACAGAGGCAACACCAGCATGGGCACATTGTGGACACTGCATGCCGTGCTAAGCCCAAGAGTGTCAGACCAAACAAGGTACACGCTGCAACGCCTACACCTCTGCGTCGGTCTGCACGCTTGCAGCAGAAACCATTAAAACTTTTAGTAACCTTGACAGCTTGAGTGTGACCAGTGGGCCTTTAAAGGTATGCCTCTGCAACTTTAAATGCCCACAAGACATTCAAGCTTCAATATTCCTCCAAGTGCATCGGATGCTTTAATAGTGTTAGGAAAATAGGACAAATTAATATTGAGTAAATTGTTTTGGGCTTATTGTTTTTTATTTAAAGAGACTGTCTTAGGTGAAGGATTGCTTAAGGTGATAGGTTAATTTAAAATTTTTGGATTTTTAGTCAGTACAGTGCATTAGATTTTGATTTGTCATGGATTGGAATCCAAGGCACCGGTACTGTGTTTTCGAGTAGTACAATGCTTTGAATTTTGACGTCTTAGATGAATATTGGAAATCAAGGCATCTGTACATCTGTGTCTTTCTACTACACAACAGCTGTGCAGTTGATTTCATTTTCAAACTTTGTCTGCTGCACAGGTATTTTTTCCAAATGATAATATCCTATGTCAGTTTTCTACTATGCATAACTTAGTTTGAAAATGACTGTGTGAGTCCAAGTCTACAGTATAATAGTGTAGACAAGAGAGCCTTGGTCAATAGTGCTATATTTGTGGTTTACCATGTGGATGGTACTGTTTGATAAAGTGTTTTGATGTTACGTCATCATTGGGCCCAATGTGTTCTTGTATTTGTGATTTTGGATTGATGGTTTTGGTATTTAAACAGCGAGGTCACTGTATTGTTAAGGCCGATGGGAAAATGTAACAGAGTGAACCAGATGTTCCTCTGTGTACATAGGCCGATAGCTCTTATGACCATTGCTTCTCGGATTTCACTCGTGTCGACTGCTAGCTATGACCTGCGCCGCTCGCGGTGCCCTGCCAAACGCAGCGTTAAGTGTTGTGTACGCGATAGCTCAGTGTACGTGTTATATTGTATATCAGTTTTGACCGTGTATTGTAACCAAAATACAACACCATTGCTTAGTATTTAGCATGGTTAGATTTGGCCCAGGTAATAGTTTTTGTAATGCATATGTCTTTCGGTTAACTATAACCTATCAGAGTGATATTTGCGATTTAGTAGCCTTTTTGATTTTCTGTGGCACTTCTGAGACCGCTTTAAAAATAAATATAAACTTTCCACTAATAGCCCATAATCTCAAATTAAATCCAGAGTACAGCTGGTAAAATTTCTTAAATTTATATTTAAAGATTATATTTTTACACTATGTAGTTCACAAGATATTCTAGCTCCTAGGGCTGGCAGTACTATAATACAGATTTGCCATTTATATCGGTGCCAGAACTTTGCGTGGACTTTGTACCAACGCGGAGACGGCAGCTTGCCTCTATAAGTACAGCTGCTCGCGTGGTAGACTTTTTTTTTTACCAAACGTGCAAGACTCACAGTACCAGTACTTGTGACCGAATTAACTTCTGGCACCGGTGCCTTGGAGGAAACAGGTTTTTTTTTATTAACCTAAACTGCGCGGGTTTTGGAGACCCTGTACTGCTTTCTGTTTCTGCTTTCTGCGCTCGAATAAAAGTGTAGTAAACATGACCACGTCTCCGAGTCACTAAATCCAACCACCACCATCCAATTCTAAATTCCTGACTCCTACCTCACCCCATCACACTAGTACATTTCCATGTAATGATGCAGTGTGGAAATTTGTACACCAACTTTTGTAACAATGTTGATGTGGAAGATATGATGTATGAATTTTGCCAAAAAACAAAACAAAACTTAACGTGTCAAAATGATGCACTGCTTAGCGTGCATGACCGTGGTTGGTTCGTGTGACTAGGCGATAGTTTTGCCTCGGCGCATCATGTAACCGTGGGAGTAAATGGGAGTGCACTTATGCCTCTAATTAAAATAATTCGCTAAGTTTGGTCTTGCTGAATGAATGGCAATCATGACAATTGACTACATTGCTTGCATGGTGGATGCACCATAATGCGCGCATTTTCTTTTGTTCATTTAATGCTATTTCTTATTGGTTGATTGTTTAGTTGTTGTTGCTGTGGTAGAGATTTAAGGTATTTCATAGTTAGGAATGATCTTTATTGTATTTAGTTCTATGTTTTCTTGAGTCTTCCCTTCTCTATCACCGAAGCTGGGGAGGGCAGCAGCTTTGCGTGATGTTCCCGCGTTGGTGACGTCACTCAAAGCTGACTCAGTCTCTTAGGCGCCATGTTTGTTTTGATTTTGAACTTTCGCTTAAGTTGTTTAGAAGTTGCTATGCCGGACCACTCCAACCATTTTTTTAATAGACTTTTCCGGTTTTCTTCATAGGCATATTCTATAGAAACACAGCATTTGCAAGGTTAACCCTGTCATAAAGTGTAATATGTAAGCTGTTACAGTCACTCACCGACATTGGAAAAGTCTTTGAATGATTTCACCGACGTTGAGAGGCATATTGTAAGGTAGCATCAAATCTTAAGTGGACCTTAAGATACAACAATCTTAAGTGGATCTTAAGATATTGTGAGTATTATATATTGGGAGGGGCCGAAATAAAGTTTTGGTTTTTTTTTTTTCCTTTTTGGGTCTCCCCTCTTGAATCCATAGTAGGGTGTTGCCCCTACACCCTAGTTTGACCTCCAGCAGCCCTAGTACTTCGGCACTGTGTTTCCTTATGGTTCCATGTTTTTGTTTTGTGTTCTGCCACCTTGTATTTGATTTATGAGTAGAGTTTAACAAATAATGGGTTACTTAATGATGGTGATGTTATTGCATAATAATTGATGCTTGAAAGTAAACAAAGATTGGATTATTGTGCAATAAAGGATGTTCAAGAGTAAACAAAGTTTGTTTTCCATATTCTTTATACACTCAAACTCATCACACAAACAGCACAGCTAGTTTTGAGTGCATGCTTAAAAACAATAAAATTTAATGTACATAGTACATGTCATTATTCTAAAACAATAACTACAAGTGCTAACTGTATTGCAAATGTAAGCATCCATACATTCCACACTTCACAATGCAGAAGATGAATAACTAATAAATTACAACACTGCCAATAAGGTGCAAGCAAATTAATGATTAACAGACTTGCTT
>BTPG01000004.1:5330406-5517906 GCA_036245525.1 Semisulcospira habei
GCAGTGCTGAAGACAGCGTATATCTCAATCTGGCGACATCTTTTGTCGCAGCAGCTGAGAGATCAGCGGATTACTTCAGCTCAACCGACAACGAGCAGCTGAGCAGCGTGATGGATGCATTTAATGAGTCTGATGATGAACCTCTGATTCGTGAACAAAAAACCGCTTTCAATACGTCTGATGACGAACCCTTCATTAAGAAACTGGCTTCACATTCAGACTTCAGCACATCAGATGACGAGCCCCTCATTTCGAAGCAAGTGCCTGATGCTGCCGATGATTCTGCAGACCCAACATTTCTGCCATCAGAAGAATCCGAGACATCACAACATGAATCTGACACCGTCGACAGCAGCTTCTCAGTCGAAGAAGCCCAACGGACCAGCAGAAAACGACGTCGAAAGACCAAACGACAGAGTGATATGATGAGGGCGCAAGCTGCAAGTTTAGCACACACAAAAGAAAGAGAGAAAAATGTTGCAGTACACCAAGCCCACCTGGACAACCTCTTATCAGCCAAAGGATTGATTCAAACATAAATATATCCTGATGGAAACTGTTTTTTCGAAGCCTCCGCCTTCCATTTAGATGAGATATCAGGGGAGGAACTGCGGAACTGTCTGTGTGAATACCTTGAGGACAATTATGGAACTTGCGTTCCCTTCATTGCTCCAGTAGACAGAGATGATGAAAATGACATATTCATGAGGTTCCTCTCGAATGTCAGTGAACTGCGACAGCCTGGGAAGTGGAGCAATGATGCCGCAGATCTTCTGCCACGGGTGTTGGCTGACTGGTCCCAGAGAGTTGTCCGTATCTACACTAAGCAATTTGTGACCCTCTCTCACAAAATCAGTCTTAACTCGCATTTTGGATGTTTTGACGTTTTGGATGTTTCTGAACACTACAATGTTTGCTGATTACTGTGATATATGACTGTATGCTGTAGTGCAAAAATTGTAGAAGTTCAGTGTTTAAAATTGGTAAAGCCTCCGGCGGCCATTTTGAGAAAACAGCCTGGGAAGTTTATGTGTGCAGCATAATTGGGGCCAAGGGCATACTTTTAAAATCATTTTAAACCTATTTAATGTCATATTTCATGATAAAGATTTTAACCATACGATATTTTGGTGCGTGTAGAATACATTTCTGCAAAAAAGTTAAAATGACCCAAATTGACCCCCACCACATAATATTGCGTGTAGTGCTGATCGGATCCCTGCGAGTTAAGACTGGTTTCGTGAGAGAGGGTCACATTTGTTCAAATCTGTCCTAGACTTTATGCCGTCCTGCGGTAGCACCGCTGCCATAGCTTGTCAACAGGCGGAACCAATCACACTGGCCTTTATTGCTCACGAGCCGTCTCACTACGACACTTGCCACAGACCAGCCAGAAAGCAGACGCCAGGGCCTCAGGATGACGTCTGTATTCACTCTGACTGATAGTGAGGCTGAGGACTTCCAACCCACTCACCAGTCGACGCCAGACAGCAGACGCCAGGGCCTCAGGGTGACGTCTGTATTCACTCTGACTCTGATGGTGAGACTTCACTCCAACTCTAATGGTGAGACTGAGGACGTCCAACCCACTCACCAGTCGACGCCAGACAGCAGACGCCAGGGCCTCAGGGTGACGTCTGTATTCACTCTGACTCTGATAGTGAGGCTGAGGATTTCCAACCCACTCACCAGTCGACGCCAGACAGCAGACACCAGGGCCTCAGGGTGACGTCTGTATTCACTCTGACTCTGATGGTGAGGCTGAGGACTTCCAACCCACTCACCAGTCGACGCCAAATGAAGACCACAATCTGACCGATGGGGAAAGCCTGGGGGAAGGGCTGAGTTTTCCTACCATGGACGACAGTGTGAACACCACCCCAACAAAACAGCAGTCAAAGGACAAAACAAATATCGCACCCAGGAAACAAGGGTTCTTCCAAACGCCTCCTAAGAAAAATCTTTACAGGAAGAAAAAATCTAAACCAGAAGCATGGAAACAAAACGTAAGAAAATCATTGCATTTGCAAGGGAAAGAGTATATATCTCAGGCTGGCAAGACTGTTCCTCCCAAACGTGTCCAGCAGACCGACTGTAGCAAGTGCAGATACGACTGCAATAATCGTATCTCAGAGGAGTATCGGCAAGACTTCTTTCAGACATTTTATGCCTTAGACACTTACGAACGCCAAAAAGACTTTGTTTGTGCTCATGTTAGAGAAAGAGAGACTGTCCGTATTTTGGGTGCAGACAATAAGCCAGTGCCCAAGAAACGCCAGAGATGCCGCACCTTGTTTTTTTTATTGTTGATGGTCAAGAGCGACGTGTCTGCAAGATGTTCTTTTTGGCGACACTGGCACTTGGTGAAGCCTATGTTGACCATGCATTAAAGAATAGCACGAACGGAGCTTTCACTGGCAAGGAACGCCGAGGAAGTGGCAAGCCATACAACAAGGCCAGTGAAGAAGCTTTTGAAGGGGTAGGAAAACACATCGAGTCCTTCCCCGCTGTAGAGTCACATTATACCAGGAAAGACTCTCAACGCAAGTATCTACAGCCCGGATTGACGGTGAAAAAGATGCACGACCTGTACATACAGCAGTGCAAAGAGGAGGGCCGCCCATCAACCAGTGTCAACAAAGAAATACAGACAGGTTTTTAACACTGAATATAACTTATCTTTTCATGCCCCCATAAAGGACCAGTGTGCGCTGTGTGCTGCTTTTTGCCATGAGGAAGACGAAAGAGCTGGTCATGGAAGATGACAAGAAGGCGTTTGAAAAACACCAGGAGAGAAAGAAGCAGGCACGCCTTGAGAAAGAGAATGACAAGGCAGAAGCCAAAGAAAATCGCCGAAAGCATGTGGTCACTGTGGATCTCCAGGCGGTCCTGCAAGCTCCTTGTGGCCTCGTCAGCCACTTATACTATAAAAGGAAACTCTCCGTGTATAACTTTACCATCTATTTACTAGCTGACGGGGAAGCCAAATGCTACACATGGGATGAGTCGGAAGGTAAAAGGGAAGCGTATGAGATCGCAACCTGCCTCTACTTTTACCTCAGCTCACTCCCAGACAGCGTTGAGGAGGTTACAATCTATTCAGACTGCTGTCCAGGCCAAAATCGGAATCAATACCTGGCAGCCGGTTTATCCCATGCTGTACAAAACATCGAAAGCATAAAGATCATAACCCACAAATACCTGGAAAGTGGGCATACGCAGATGGAATGCGACTCCATGCATGCAGCCATTACATTTGCAAAGAAAAGCACACCCATCTATATGCCCAGCGGCTGGGACATCATCCTAAGAATGGCCAGAAGGACGTGACCATATTCTGTTGTCCCAATCAAATACACAGAGATCCTTGACTTCAAAACACTAGCCGCCTCAACACTACGCAACACCAAGACTGACATCACTGGACAAAAAGTGAACTGGCTTAAAATAAAAGCATTTCACTTTGAGAAAGGCAAAGGAGATGAGATATTTTTCAAGACCTCCTTTGATCAGGTCGACTACCAGACCATCAAGGTCGCTGGAGGAAGGAAGAGAGGCCGTGCTGCCCCTATCAAAACTATACCACACCTGTACAGCCACAAACTTCCCATCTCCCAGGCCAAGAAATCTGACCTCTTTTCCCTGTGCTCGTCTGGGATCATTCCTGAGGAGCACCATGCGTTCTACAGAAGCCTTCCGGCCTCTTCAGCTACAGTAGATCGGCTCCCACAGCCTGACGTCGATGAAGTGGACACCGACTCAGAGTGAACACAAGGCCAGGACAATCAACACTTCTGGAAGATGCGAACTGCGATCATACTCTTTTTTGGCAGAGGCTCTAAGGAACCGATCCGGCGTTATCCTTGAAAAAAATGATTATCAGAACCCCTGCAAAGCGCACAGAGTTTTGCCACTTTGTTGACGTCAGGCTGTTCTGATACAACATCAGCTCCTGAACGATAATTAACATCTCGTGGATGACTCAGTGAAACTGGTGTGCTGAAATATCGGTGTCTCTTACTGGAAAATACATGTAGTATTTTTTTTTTTTAATCAGGAAATGCATCAATCGAAAATCAAACATCAAATTACGCACTTGATATAGGCAAGGGATACCATGTTAGCATAGTATTTGAGTCCCACCTGGGTCCAGGTCAGACCCTGGTGAGACCCACATGGAACGCGTTGATCCCAACCTGTCCCCATATTTGGTCCAGGTGAGATCCATACGGATCCCACTGACTTTGTTGACCGAGTACCGAAAAGAGATTTTAAGTGTGAAATGTTTCGTGGTTGCTACTAGAAAACAAAAGCCATTTTGTGACTTATTGATACATTGATGTGTAACTTGAATATATTGACATGTGCGACTTGGATACCGTCATGCTGCATACACGAAGACACATCAGATTGCGGCACTGGCTTTCGGTCATGGTGATGACCAAGTGAGTTTTTCTCTTTTTTTGTACTTTGTATGGAGCGTTAAATTAAAAAACTTAACTTTTCACTTGTCACAACAACCCATACTTAAGGACTGTAATATTCGGCAACCATTCTGTCGTGTCTTTTTCTCCGCCTCTCTCTTTGTTTCCTTTCCACACTATCATTTCGTGTGTGTCATTATCATTAATTCATAACGAAACACTCAACATTGCAAAGAGACCACTCTATGATTAAGTTATTGGAATACGAAGTAGAGGAAGAGCTTTTACGCCCGAACTTTATTAGCAGAGTTGAAAATAAATTTTAAAATGCGACTTTCAGACTCTACTAAGAGGTGATTCAGTCATTTTTTGTGACTTTTAAAAAAGACGTTACTGGTTGTACTGGCTTTCATTAGGTGTTGTTGGAAATTCTAGGCATGCACAGGCCTGTCTTAAGACCGCATATCCATATAATTGCTTTGCGCTGGCTGTTTATTCCAAAAAGTGCCGCCGCGACGAAACCGTAGTTCTAGTTACGAGTTTTATTTAGGAACTAGAGCTGGCCACCTGCTAACCATTCCTGCTAGCGTCTCGAGTTACGACTGAAAGACAGCCCTGTTCTGTGATGACATGCCATGTATTTGGCCTGTATAAACAGCGGAAATGCATTTACGAGGTTTATACGGACACTGTTCATTTAGAGTTTACAGTTCCTAGTACTACATAAATCCCGCATTTGCTACATATGTAATAAAGCATCAAATTATTTATAACATTAATGCTTGTGCAGTTAAACATTTACGTGAAGATGCAGAGAAGACTGAGAACAAAGTTTTGGTAGACACTAAATTTTTTGGCAATAAGAAAAAGAAAATATTTAATTTTAGATGTCAAACTTTCAAAAGGCTCTCCTGTAAAGTTAGCTGAAATGGAGATACGAGGTTTATCCGGGCAACCCTCGAATCTATATTTTATGAGGTATCTTATGCTATCAATGACTGCATGTCCCCCAGAATGGAACAACCGGAAATGACGCCTAATAAGAAGTCAAAACAAGTGTTCTTTCATTCATGGTGTCCCGCGACATCTGAAACGTCATAACTAACAATTGTAATATTTAGGAGATGCAACTATTATAATTTTATTGTTTTTGGTTCCCATATTGTTTCACTTGTTTTATACCTTGCTTGTGCTTAACTACTGGAAAACACCTGTTCTTGCTTTTGTGGTGAAATGATTTGGTATGACGTTTCAGATGCTACGGTGTCCCAAGTTTTGACGCAGCTCTAACCTTTCGTTTAGGTGATTTATTTTCTAAAATCACCTCAAAAAGTATATTTACTCTTTGATTGAACATTACATGTTCACAAAATGGTGCATATTACATTTAATTAGAGTGGGTGCATTGCAGGTGTCCCTATGGTGCATCTGAAACGGGTATCATACCCCCCTCAGTCGATCCTCAATTGTGTCAACACAAAACAGATTATTTATTTTGTTTTTTCAATTTGTATTTAGACTTTTGTCAGACATGTCTAAAACAGGCATTGTTTCATCTGTAGCATTTTTTTAATTTTTCATCCTATTTTCCCACTTTTGGTGCTCAGTACTGTAGATGAACTCATTTGCAATACAGTTAGCACTTGTAGTTATTGTTTTAGAATAATGACATGCACTATGTACATTAAATTTTATTGTTTTTAAGCATGCACTCAAAACTAGCTGTGCTGTTTGTGTGATGAGTTTGAGTGTATAAAGAATATGGAAAACAAACTTTGTTTACTCTTGAACATCCTTTATTGCACAATAATCCAACAATACACGGTCAAAACTGATATACAATACAACACGTACACTATCTCGTACACAACACTTAACGCTGCGTTTGGCAGGGCACCGCGAGTGGCGCACGTCATAGCTAGCAGTCGACACGAGTGAAATCCGAGAAGCAATGGTCATAAGTGCTATCGGCCTATGTACACAGAGGAACATCTGGTTCACTCTGTTACATTTTCCCATCGGCCTTAACAATACAGTGACCTCGCTGTTTAAATACCAAAACCATCGATCCAAAAACACAAATACAAGAACACATTGGGCCCAATGATGATGTAACATCAAAACACTTTATCAAACAGTACCATCCACATGGTAAACCACAAATATAGCACTATTGACCAAGGCTCTCTTGTCTACACTATTATACTGTAGACTTGGACTCACACAGTCATTTTCAAACTAAGTTATGCATAGCAGAAAACTGACATAGGATATTATCATTTGGAAAAATACCTATGCAGCAGACAAAGTTTGAAAATGAAATCAACTGCACAGCTGTTGTGTACTAGAAAGACACAGATGTACAGATGCCTTGATTTCCAATATTCATCTAAGACATCAAAATTCAAAGCATTGTACTACTCGAAAACACAGTACCGGTGCCTTGGATTCCAATCCATGACAAATCAAAATCTGATGCACTGTACTGACTAAAAATCCAATAATTTTAAATTAACCTATCACCTTAAGCAATCCTTCACCTAAGACAGTCTCTTTAAATAAAAAACAATAAGCCCAAAACAATTTACTCAATATTAATTTGTCCTATTTTCCTAACACTATTAAAGCATCCGATGCACTTGGAGGAATACTGAAGCTTGAATGTCTTGTGGGCATTTAAAGTTGCAGAGGCATACCTTTAAAGGCCCACTGGTCACACTCAAGCTGTCAAGGTTACTAAAAGTTTTAATGGTTTCTGCCGCAAGCGTGCAGACCGACGCAGAGGTGTAGGCGTTGCAGCGTGCACCTTGTTTGGTCTGACACTCTTGGGCTTAGCACGGCATGCAGTGTCACAAGTACTGGTACTGTGAGTCTTGCACGTTTGGTAAAAAAAAAAAGTCTGCCACGCGAGCAGCTGTACTTATAGAGGCAAGCTGCCGTCTCCGCGTCAGTACAAAGTCCACGCGTCGGTGCAGAGTGCCACAGAAAATCAAAAAGGCTGCTAAATCGCAAATATCACTCTGATAGGTTAGTTATAGTTAACCGAAAGACATATGCATTACAAAAACTATTACCTGGGCCAAATCTAACCATGTTAAATACTAAGCAATGGTGTTGTATTTTGGTTACAATACACGGTCAAAACTGATATACAATACAACACGTACACTGAGCTATCGCGTACACAACACTTAACGCTGCGTTTGGCAGGGCACCGCGAGCGGCGCACGTCATAGCTAGCAGTCGACACGAGTGAAATCCGAGAAGCAATGGTCATAAGTGCTATCGGCCTATGTACACAGAGGAACATCTGGTTCACTCTGTTACATTTTCCCATCGGCCTTAACAATACAGTGACCTCGCTGTTTAAATACCAAAACCATCGATCCAAAAACACAAATACAAGAAGACATTGGGCCCAATGATGATGTAACATCAAAACACTTTATCAAACAGTACCATCCACATGGTAAACCACAAATATAGCACTATTGACCAAGGCTCTCTTGTCTACACTATTATACTGTAGACTTGGACTCACACAGTCATTTTCAAACTAAGTTATGCATAGCAGAAAACTGACATAGGATATTATCATTTGGAAAAATACCTATGCAGCAGACAAAGTTTGAAAATGAAATCAACTGCACAGCTGTTGTGTACTAGAAAGACACAGATGTACAGATGCCTTGATTTCCAATATTCATCTAAGACATCAAAATTCAAAGCATTGTACTACTCGAAAACACAGTACCGGTGCCTTGGATTCCAATCCATGACAAATCAAAATCTGATGCACTGTACTGACTAAAAATCCAATAATTTTAAATTAACCTATCACCTTAAGCAATCCTTCACCTAAGACAGTCTCTTTAAATAAAAAACAATAAGCCCAAAACAATTTACTCAATATTAATTTGTCCTATTTTCCTAACACTATTAAAGCATCCGATGCACTTGGAGGAATACTGAAGCTTGAATGTCTTGTGGGCATTTAAAGTTGCAGAGGCATACCTTTAAAGGCCCACTGGTCACACTCAAGCTGTCAAGGTTACTAAAAGTTTTAATGGTTTCTGCCGCAAGCGTGCAGACCGACGCAGAGGTGTAGGCGTTGCAGCGTGCACCTTGTTTGGTCTGACACTCTTGGGCTTAGCACGGCATGCAGTGTCACAAGTACTGGTACTGTGAGTCTTGCACGTTTGGTAAAAAAAAAAAGTCTGCCACGCGAGCAGCTGTACTTATAGAGGCAAGCTGCCGTCTCCGCATCAGTACAAAGTCCACGCGTCGGTGCAGAGTGCCACAGAAAATCAAAAAGGCTGCTAAATCGCAAATATCACTCTGATAGGTTATAGTTAACTGAAAGACATATGCATTACAAAAACTATTACCTGGGCCAAATCTAACCATGTTAAATACTAAGCAATGGTGTTGTATTTTGGTTACAATACACGGTCAAAACTGATATACAATACAACACGTACACTGAGCTATCGCGTACACAACACTTAACGCTGCGTTTGGCAGGGCACCGCGAGCGGCGCACGTCATAGCTAGCAGTCGACACGAGTGAAATCCGAGAAGCAATGGTCATAAGTGCTATCGGCCTATGTACACAGAGGAACATCTGGTTCACTCTGTTACATTTTCCCATCGGCCTTAACAATACAGTGACCTCGCTGTTTAAATACCAAAACCATCGCGTACACAACACTTAACGCTGCGTTTGGCAGGGCACCGCGAGCGGCGCACGTCATAGCTAGCAGTCGACACGAGTGAAATCCGAGAAGCAATGGTCATAAGTGCTATCGGCCTATGTACACAGAGGAACATCGGGTTCACTCTGTTACACATGCACCAACACATGAGCAGAATTTGGAAAACTATGATAAATGTATAACAAATTTTAATTTGTGTCACCGTAAAGTGCGGATTCTTAGTAACTGTTTCAAAAACCAAAAAGCAAATTTAACCTGGTATACGCAATCTGACTTCCATTCCAAATTCTGTATACTGACTAAAGTTTCAGGTTAGTGCTGAAAAAGTAAGACAAGAGCAGAGGCTTTTCAGTGCAAGATACCAACATGCCAAAAAACAAAAGACAACTTCATTTGCTCTTTAGCACCCAGCTGCTTAACAAATATTCATAAAATATAGTAGTTATAATGATTTAACACCAAGCAGGTGACAGAAGCTACACCATGGCAGTATTATGTCCATTATCACAGTTGTTGCTTGTTTACACGCAGGACTTGTGAAACCAGAAACATAAACAGTTCATCAGCCAGTGGCATGACCCTTGATCTGTTCGTCACTGCTACATCCTCTGTAACATATTTATAGTATGGCTGCCTCATACTTGCTGCACTTGTCTCAATGTAGTCAAAGAGTACTTTAAAAGTTGTGTATCAAATAGGTAGTCATCACTGGAAAATCGACTGATCCCCAAACCGCTCCAACTGTAGTCGCGTCACCTGGGCCTGGGCTGCAAGAAGCTGCTGCTGTAGCTCCGTGATGCAGTCATTTAGGAGGCTCAAATCTTTCTCCGCAGGAAGCACGCAAAGATCAGCTGGTAGTGGTTGAACATTCATCCTGTGGTGCAGATGCAGCTGCTACTGGGCGAGTGCTGTGGTCTTCAAGTACATCACTGCTGCTGGATCCACTGTTATCCTTGAAATCTGGTCTTGCCTTCAGCTTCCTGGAAAAAAGGGTGCATAATAATAAATCACGGCTGTTTCAGTCTGGCCACTTAGTTTTTTCCAGGCAAGCCGAGAAACTGGGTCACAAGTCGTGCGCACGGGCTGCAAGTGGCCACTTCTAGCGCTGGGCCAAACAGCCGTGAAATATATAGTGCAAAATACCTGCAGTGCAGGCTTTTAAGCCTTGTACAGTCTGAGACAAAATGACCAAACTGGACAAAACTCATCAGACAGCAGCAAAAAAATCTACACATGACAAAATACAGATTCAAATTTGACAGCACCTGAACACATCCAATCCTCGAAAAACCAGCCATCGTGACCATATGAACGGGCAGGGGGATCTTCATACTGTTACAGTGAGACAGTTAAGAGACTGGAATGTGGCGAAACATAGTGGTATGACTGGAAAAGATGTGTTTTTGAGCTGATGTAGCACCATTAGTGCTGCATACCCACAACCCCCTTCTCTCCATGCCAGTAAAGCAACTTTGCCTGGACTGCAGCTTATGATAGTAAAATAGTATTGGAAGACATTTTAACTGTAAACCACACAGTTTCCTGACATCAACATATTCCTGTATTTATGTGAAGACTGCGCTACTGAATCATGAAATGTGAACTGTCAGTCTGAAACATGTACTTACTTATTGGCACGTTTTAGCGGCGACAGAACTGGATGCTTCACTGGTGGTTTTCAGGTTTGAGTCTGTTTCCACACGCTTGGAACGGCATCAGGTTTTAACTTTCTTTTAAGCAGTGTCCACACATAATCAGTTGGAACTGGAAGAAAATGGAGACAACACACAACTGTGTGCTGTGTGATCTGGGGAAGAAAAATTTCATAGTTATAAATACTACCACTCAAAGTTCAACGCTGGACACTAGCCTCTGAATTCTCTTGTACAAAACGAAAGACCCGTTCCAGCGTGTTTTGAACCCATTGTACGTACTCTATGGGACATTCAGACGCATCTCTACTAGGGAACACACCAAGTTCGACTGTCAATGGGAGATTGACTTCTCTACCAAAAACAATTAAATTGGGCGTACACCCGGTTGAATGGTGGACAGAAGCTCTATATGCCATCATGATCAGGTCGAGGTGATCGCTCCAATCATCACGGTTCTCGTTTACATATGCTGAGAGCATCTGTTGGATGGTATATATATAGAGCTTCTGTCCACCATTCAGTTCAGTTTTAGTTCAGTTCTAATTCACCTAAATAGGGCTTAGGCTGTGTTAGGATGACGCGTAGGTTTTATTGGTAAGTGCGTATAGGTGTTAGGCCTAGGAGCTAGGTTCGCTAGGAATCGTATTCATTCATTCATTCAGCTTTCTGTAGACACTAGACATGCTTAGGAAAATGAAGATGAGCAATGCATGCAACGGACTAGAAGACAGGCAACCGGCGCCCAGTTTACCGTGAAGACAACGTAAATCGGTTGCAAATGAAACGTCTTTCAACTGTTCTAACTCATGCAAAGTACTTTTGCGAAAATTATGGTTCAGGCCAGCGATCATCTGGTCTTGCCTTCAGCTTCCTGGAAAAAAGGGTGCATAATAATAAATCACGGCTGTTTCAGTCTGGCCACTTAGTTTTTTCCAGGCAAGCCGAGAAACTGGGTCACAAGTCGTGCGCACGGGCTGCAAGTGGCCACTTCTAGCGCTGGGCCAAACAGCCGTGAAATATATAGTGCAAAATACCTGCAGTGCAGGCTTTTAAGCCCTGTACAGTCTGAGACAAAATGACCAAACTGGACAAAACTCATCAGACAGCAGCAAAAAAATCTACACATGACAAAATACAGATTCAAAATTGACAGCACCTGAACACATCCAATCCTCGAAAAACCAGCCATCGTGACCATATGAACGGGCAGGGGGATCTTCATACTGTTACAGTGAGACAGTTAAGAGACTGGAATGTGGCGAAACAGAGTGGTATGACTGGAAAAGATGTGTTTTTGAGCTGATGTAGCACCATTAGTGCTGCATACCCACAACCCCCTTCTCTCCATGCCAGTAAAGCAACTTTGCCTGGACTGCAGCTTATGATAGTAAAATAGTATTGGAAGACATTTTAACTGTAAACCACACAGTTTCCTGACATCAACATATTCCTGTATTTATGTGAAGACTGCGCTACTGAATCATGAAATGTGAACTGTCAGTCTGAAACATGTACTTACTTATTGGCACGTTTTAGCGGCGACAGAACTGGATGCTTCACTGGTGGTTTTCGGGTTTGAGTCTGTTTCCACACGCTTGGAACGGCATCAGGTTTTAACTTTCTTTTAAGCAGTGTCCACACATAATCAGTTGGAACTGGAAGAAAATGGAGACAACACACAACTGTGTGCTGTGTGATCTGGGGAAGAAAAATTTCATAGTTATAAATACTACCACTCAAAGTTCAACGCTGGACACTAGCCTCTGAATTCTCTTGTACAAAACGAAAGACTCGTTCCAGCGTGTTTTGAACCCATTGTACGTACTCTATGGGACATTCAGACGCATCTCTACTAGGGAACACACCAAGTTCGACTGTCAATGGGAGATTGACTTCTCTACCAAAAACAATTAAATTGGGCGTACACCCGGTTGAATGGTGGACAGAAGCTCTATATGCCATCATGATCAGGTCGAGGTGATCGCTCCAATCATCACGGTTCTCGTTTACATATGCTGAGAGCATCTGTTGGATGGTATATATATAGAGCTTCTGTCCACCATTCAGTTCAGTTTTAGTTCAGTTCTAATTCACCTAAATAGGGCTTAGGCTGTGTTAGGATGACGCGTAGGTTTTATTGGTAAGTGCGTATAGGTGTTAGGCCTAGGAGCTAGGTTCGCTAGGAATCGTATTCATTCATTCATTCAGCTTTCTGTAGACACTAGACATGCTTAGGAAAATGAAGATGAGCAATGCATGCAACGGACTAGAAGACAGGCAACCGGCGCCCAGTTTACCGTGAAGACAACGTAAATCGGTTGCAAATGAAACGTCTTTCAACTGTTCTAACTCATGCAAAGTACTTTTGCGAAAATTATGGTTCAGGCCAGCGATCATCGTATACAGCCACTACGCTATGCACTACTCAAAATGTCAGATAGATTTACCTTGCGATCTCAGTGGGTCCTGAAATGGGATGATGCGTCATTGGTAAAATCCAGTGTTATACCTGTAGCCATTGTATACATAGCCTCGCTTAAACAGAGCTGGGCACGGAGTTTAGTATTTGGCATCATTTATAACACTTTAAACTGTGTGTTGATTATGTAGACGATATTTCTGCTTTTCATGGCATTGACAGAGCTGAGCGCAATCTGTTACGGCTGTGCAACTATAGTCACGCTATTCTTGTCACTGTTTTACGCGAGCACGCTCTCTGTACACGTACACGCTCAGGACTGACAGTGTGCCACGCGGGATACATTTTAATGGTACCGGTCATTTACGGCGTGTTGTTTAAGCTGTACTGAACGTATCTTGTATTTAAGACATACACTTAAAAGCTAAGAAAATAAGCTTTCTGTAGACACTAGACATGCTTAGGAAAATGAAGATGAGCAATGCATGCAACGGACTAGAAGACAGGCAACCGGCGCCCAGTTTACCGTGAAGACAACGTAAATCGGTTGCAAATGAAACGTCTTTCAACTGTTCTAACTCATGCAAAGTACTTTTGCGAAAATTATGGTTCAGGCCAGCGATCATCGTATACAGCCACTACGCTATGCACTACTCAAAATGTCAGATAGATTTACCTTGCGATCTCAGTGGGTCCTGAAATGGGATGATGCGTCATTGGTAAAATCCAGTGTTATACCTGTAGCCATTGTATACATAGCCTCGCTTAAACAGAGCTGGGCACGGAGTTTAGTATTTGGCATCATTTATATTTGTTTCTCTTCTTCTTTTAATTTTGTACTGTGGTAATTGTGTAAAAAGTGATAAATTACAATCAAGAGCTGCACTGAGCATGGATGAGACTTAGTCGCACTTTTAGTTTCGTATCAAGATGAAAGCTCCTCTGTTCCACCGAAGCCATACAGTATAGGTCAGTGGTTGTAGACCAGGGGAAGTAACCTGTCGAAAAATTTTTGGTATCTGAGAACATTGTTTTTTTCCCTTTATTTTCATCGCCTGAATCAGATTGAGTGAAAAAAACCTTGGGTTGGATAAGGGAACTTTTCAATGTCCCCATATCCAGAGCATGTTCCCAGATTAACGCTCATAGGCATGCGATTGTCCCCAGATACCATACATTATAAGAGTATATATATATATATATATATATATATATATATATATATATATATATATATATATATATATATATATATATATATAAAGAACAAAAATTAGCTAATACTGATGATGATTGGACATTAGATGGAAGACATATCAAGCCCAAAAAAACAAAAACATAACTGGAAGATATCCTGTTCATTTGTCAGTACACACAGGGCTAAATGTTTATTTAAATGAACTAAACATGACTGAAAATGTACACAATGGAAAGCCTTCATCTTTGTTGAGATGCATGCCGACTGGAACTGCTCTCTATTGTGAAAGTATGGTTGTCAGATTTTCTTTGCAGTTTAAGAAATTAGGTTCTAGTTTCTTTGAATCGCTGTGTTTATATGTAACTAATCAGGATGGCAAACTAGTTCTGATGCATGATTTTAGTGTTGTATTAGAAGTAGCGGTCCGTGGCACAGTAGTTAACTCTTTCTACCCCAGCTGTGCAGCCAGCAACTTTGCCCTCTGGACCAGCCATGCAGAGAGCTGAGTGCTAAATATATGGGTGTCTCGCAAAAACTGCTATAACTTTGAAACCACTGAACCTATCTCAACCAAATTTTGGGACAGTACAGAAAAATACATTTACAAAATGTACATGTCCTGTGTTTTATGTTTATTGACACCGGAAAGAACTAAGAGATGTTTATTTTTGCAATTTGCTTGTAAACAAAGACATTTTTAAAAGTAAATATTTCAGACTTTTAAGATACACCCCAAACATTCAATTCATTTTCTGAGTCAGTGGACTCATCTAAGTCCACTTCACAGTCGATCAGTTCATCATTTTCTTTGCTGTCATAATTTATTATAAACTCAGCAGCCTGACTAGCATTCAAAGTCCGGGAACGCCTCGCCATTGTCGAAGAAAAGTACACAATTTCCGCAAAAAAAGGCTCGAAAAACCGCCCAAACTTGCCGCGTGCACATGAGGAAGAACAAAGAAGTGGCTAAAGCTAACAGTTCCAATTAGGAACCACTACAAGCCGAATAAGAAGGGATGCAGTTTCAGGACTGCCCATTACGGATAAATCCGTAGTTGGTCGGAAAATGCTGGGCGTGCATTTACGGATAAATCCGTAGTTGGGGTAGAATGAGTTAAGGCACCTGCCACCAATGCCAAAGGTGCGAGGTTCGATACCAGCTTTCGGCATCGGACTTTTCTCCTCTGGTAAGTGTCACCGTTCATTCTGGCGGACCATCGGGGGTTCTTTCTTAGGGTACTCCGGTTCTTCCAACCCCCCAACCACCACACTTTGGTACCAGTTTCAGGCCACTTTACAAATTTCAAATACAAGCGATCAAAAATTTCTGTAACTTCAGTAGCTGAACTGGCCCTTCGTCTGTCTTGTACTGTGTTTGTCTTAAATGGCATAAATCTGTGTCTGTTACGTGAATGTGCGTGTTGGGTTTCAGTTCGCGAAGCTTTAAGTCGATTCACCTAAAAATTGAGAAAAATCGCCTTTATAATAATGGTATTATTATTATTATTATAAAATAATGTATTTTTGTTAAATAAAAATGAGTGCTGGTCCAAAGCCAAGAATTATACCAGTTGTGTGTCCGGTAACAGAGTTGAAAGATTTGGCTGATGTGCAAGATTTTGAGAAAGAAGGATAGGTTGGAGAGGTGTATGGTTTTGAACTTGATTCTTTTGACATGTACAAGTGGAAAGTAATCGATGACATGAAAGACAGCACAGAAAGACTGATTCCTAAACTTGGTCAGCTTCGTGATGTTACTGTACCTATTCCTATAAATAATGTGCTCTACACCTTAAAACATGTGAGTAATAAATGGTTAGTTACTCTTGTGCCTTCGCCTGTAATTGCTCCCACAATTGACTGGGACATAAAGTTTGAATTTAGTAGTCCTTATGTATATAGTGATGACGAAGGAGCCTTAGTATTTAGAAAAGTTGTTAACTCTGGGCCGCTGATTGTAAGGCTTGTTCCAAGTTTTGCCCCAGACAACAAAAGCAGAGAAAAACTAAAAGTGCAAGAGTATGAGAAATGATGGTATCTTCTTGTGCATAGAAATGGTAGGTCTGATACTTCTGTTGTGTTTATGTCAGCAAACATTGCCATGTTAAGAGAAGTCATAATAGTATTTGAAATTATCATGAGATCTGTGGATTCTGTCAAAGAAGCTGATGTTGCACAGGGAATCAAACTTACATGGGATGACACCGTAACAGAGTCAACAAAGGTCTTTATTGTTATTAGAAAAGGTGTTGATGTTGTTGAAGTTTCGAGCAGTATCCCAGTTGTAAAAAAAGTAGTAGATAAAACAACTTTCGTCTAACTCAAAGTTACATAAAACTTGAACACATAGATCTATCTTGTTTCATTTTATTATGATAGCAAATTGTATACTTTTGTCGAGTTGCAAATGTAATCTCTGAATAAATAATTTTAAAAAATATTTGTCATAAAAAATGGTGAACTTGTATCCGCATATACCGACTGTGCCAACTGAGACACTTGCGATAACTGAACCAATTGCATCTAATAAAACATTACAGGCAGACACATTCCGATTAACAAATATTACAGACGCGTTAAAGTATTTGGTGCAAAAGACGGTATAAGACAGTTTTCAATTCTGTACAAAACACATCTATGACTGTGGGTGCGGTTTCAGCTGGATGTTCTGTAGGGGGTATTGTTCTGTTTGCTACGGGAATTGGTAGTATAATTGGAATTGCTATTGAGGATGTTAGCGTTGCCACATGTCTGACATGCTTTGGTTTGGAAGCCCTTAACAAAAGACTCCATACAAAGTTACAGAAACATGAAGCATTGAGTATTCTTGCTGGTGTTAAGCTGAATAGTATGAAACTTATCATTAGTAAGGCCTTGCAGGACAATAGAATTGATGATGATGAATTTAAGGGAGTGCAAGATGATTTGAGCAATTACAAACAACAGAAGTCTGAAATTCAGATAAGTTGCGTAGTCAATCTCCCGTGAATTTTGAAGAACTGTAGACATGTTTTTTAGAGAAAGGAAAACAGCTTGGTGGACAGGAAACCACGGGAAAACTTCAAAATCTTTTAAGCAAATAAAAATTAGACTTGGCTTATTATTTTTGATATACATTTCACAGAGAGATGTCATGCCGCATATGCCACTTGAGCCTAACTATTTGACACCCACAGCGCCGCCAGAATATTATTGAGAAAAAAAGAAAAAAAAAAGATAATTTTTTTGTCTTTGTAAGTTGTCAAATCTGATCGAGTATCTTGTTGACTAGAGTCAAGTTGTTATAAGAACTTATTAAAACTTAGGGTAAGTAATTAATAAGTTCTTATGATGAGTAGTTAATAAGTTCTTATGACAACTAACTTAAAGGTTACTTAAAAGTTAGTTGCAACATGTTAATAAGTATAAAGTTCCACTTGGCACCACTTGGTCAGGGTGCTGGTTGCTTTAAAAAAGAAGAAAAAAAAAAGAGTGTTCAGTAAAGCTGACAACTTTATTGATTGCATACTAGAAAAATTATTATTTTATCTAGCCGTTTCTCGGGTGCCTGTATAGCGCACAGTATGGCCACCGATTGATTTCTAAGTAACTATTTTTCAGAAAATAGCCACCAGTATACCTTGCCCACGTTGTGGTTACGTGTGATTGCTTGTGCATATTAAAGGGTGCATATCGCTGACGGCTCTCTTGTAAAACCTCATGTTGTTTATGTACTCAGTACGAGGTAGCCAGATACCGGGGGATTTAAAATAGAGGTGTCTGCAGTTTAAATGAATAAAATTTCTGAGCAGTTTGTGAGATCACCATGAGCCACGTTAAGCTGCACTGGTCATGGTAATTGTCGCGTTTTTAAAAAAAATCAACAGGGTGTATTGATGATGGTGGGGAGGTGATGAAGTGGTCAATGGGGTTATTATCAAAAATGGCGTGATTTATCGATTGATGCGGCATTATCGATTTCAATGCTTTTCAAATCTCTAGTTATCCATCTCTCGGGCTTTTGTGTCAGAATCGCAAGTTATGGTGTGTGTGTGTGTGTGTGTGTGTGTGTGTGTGTGTGTGTGTGTTTGTGTTTGTGTGTGTGTGTGTGTGTGTTTGTGTGTGTGTGTGCACAAAAGCCCTAAAATGGATGACTGTCTTTAGCATCCTTATGGAAAATGGTGTGTGTAAAATTCTGGGTGCCCATGTCAGACACCCATTTTTTTTCTGAGGGTTGTTTCTGCATTGTCTGGCGGTAAGAAGTTATACTTTTTTTTATCGTTTTTTCCCATTTAGGGGTTTTTACATGGACTTTTGTGCTTAAAAGACACTCTGCTAGTGTGCTTGAACTTTTCCCAGCAGTGTGTGTGTGTGTGTGTGTGTGTGTGTGTGTGTGTGTGTGTGTGTGTGTGTGTGTGTGTGTGTGTGTGTGTGCAAAATGGGCGTGTGTGTGACATCACCCTTCTCAGCTATAAATAACTTAATACCTGACCGTTTGACTGCATCCGTGAGCCAAAGTGAACCGGAGAGATACGAAAGGTAGGGGACGGGGGGGGGGGGGGGGGGGGGGGGGGGGAGGGTGGGGGGAGGGGGGGGAGGGGGAGGGGGGGGGGGGGGGTGTTGTGCTTCCGGGGTGATGTGGTGGGTGGTCATGTCTAGTGGCAAATTTGAGAACAATGCATCTGTGCACCAGTGACTAGGACAATGTATTTGTACGCGAGCAACTTGCTATGAAGTGAAGTGATAGTATGAGTGCGCAGTGTGAAATAGGACCTGCACTTCGGATGACGCTGCTGTTGTCCAGTTAGTCCTCAATGAACAAAGTGCATCCTAGAAATTAGGGAGGTAGGATGCCAGTTGTCAGCGGTGATAGATAACACTTGCCCCCTCTTGCCGCCTCTCTCTAGAGCAAATGTAAACTGATACTTCATGCGTGGTGCATATCTTCGCGGTGCAGCACAATTTAAAACCCCTTCCGTCTGTAAGAGGCTTACATCCTCATCAGCCCCCAAGGCTGCATTAAATTTGAGTCTCTTGTTGGGCCATTGATGTTGATTATGATCCTACATATGAGGATGCCGCTGCGGACTGGTTCTGTGACTATGTAGTCCTTTTGTTTTTACGTGACTTTCTCTCATGAAAACACGTGTGTTCACGAATTCTTGTGTGTTCATGAATTCACACAGAGTATGCCGAACAGTTTCTTTGTGCATAATTATGCGCGTGGGAATTAATTAAGTTTTTCCTTCATTTCGACGAGCTTTGGATTGTTTGACACACGGCAAGGCAGAAAAAATGTAGGTAAGGGCCTGTTCGGGTGGTCCGATTTTTATAAACATCATATTTATTTGTGTAAATAAGAATTGTTATTTTATTCAAAGTATGATTATCATGTTACTGTGTATGCATTTGTAGATAAATGTTGCAACAGATTTAGCTGGAACAAAAGATCCCGGCCAAGTCAGTTTCTACATTAGGACATTAATATTTAAAACAGGCCGGCCAGTGTTTATTGAGTTTAGTGCCGCGAGAGTCAGTTTCATCGCCGCCGATTTTCAGTGTGTATGATTTTTATAATTAGAGGGCCGGCATTCGATGTGGAAACCTGAAGTTACCAACCCTGGGTTCTTGTTTTTGTTTTTAAATCTGCAATCATGAGGACCTAACATTCCCTCTGTATTATTACATCTTATCATTAAAGCCTTAACTTCTTTCATCCAGTCAAGAACATGTTGCAGGTTTCCTGACATGTTAAAAAAATCCGACCACATCACTCCCCTGCTCAAGCTCCTTCACTGGCTCCCCATCCCCCAACGCATCCAATACAAGATTCTGTCTCTCTGCTACAAATCCCTGAACAACTACGCTCCTACCTTTCTCTCCAACTTACTTCACCCCTACACTCCTTCCCGCTCCCTCCGCTCCGCCTCCGACCCTCTCCGCCTCCTCATCCCCCGCACCAAACTCAGCACTTTCGGCCCCCGCTCCTTCTCCGTCTACGGTCCATCCACCTGGAACACCCTCCCACTCTCTCTCCGTCAGAAACACTATCTCTCCTCCTTCCAGTCCGCCCTCAAAACTCACCTCTTTCAACAGTTCTAGCACTGTATCACTACACTCCCCACCCCAAGCTGACCGTCGTAATGTATTTTCACTATTTGTGTTACGTGAGTCACTGTCTAAAGCGTGCGCATGCGTGTGCGAGTTGTGAGTGCGTGCTTAGTGTTATAATTATTATAAGATAAGCGCATTATAAATACCGTAATTATTATTATTATTATTATATTATTATTTTTTATTATTTATTATTTATTTATTTATTATTTATTTTATTATTATTATTTATTATTATTTTTTAAATTTTATTTATTATTTTATTTTTTATATTATCAAATGCCATTGAATGTGTGTCTAGTCTTGCAGTGGAAAGCTACCTTTTCACATAGAGGAAGACAGTCAAGTGTGGGTGGGTTTTGACCAGTTTATATTACTCTTAAAAGAGTCATTGCGCTTCAGACACTGTCACGTTAAGGAAGGATAATATCCTGCAGTCCCTAAAGGCCCAGAGCGTATTGCTTAACAAGGATGGAAATTATATCTTCAGTTTTGTGAGCTTTTAGCAGACGTCTTCATAAACAAAAACGCTTTGCGCATCTGTGCTCAGCTCGCAAAGGAGGTGGAATATTGTGTACTAAATTGTTTACCGCCGTCTTTGAACACGTGTGCTGCAGGAAGGACATTTGGAGAAAAAAAAACCGTCTGACTCTATTAATTCAATATCTGAACTTTATCAAAATATTGCCAGGGCTAACATTCATATTAGAGAGATTGATACATTCTTTTTTAAATATTCATCAACCGCTGAGACTCATCTGAAAACTCTGTACAACAGTACAGAACAGATCATAACAAAACATCCTGGGAGAAAATCAAACTGTTCGAGTGGCATTTTCAGCTTGAATTTCCAGATTGTTGAGAGATTGCATAAAAGGCTTTTGGACAAGAAGATTTTTTTCTTGAGTAAGTGTGTAACTTTGTGCGAGAAACTGAAAGATCAATCAGCTGTGCGCTGAAACAGTTTCAGCAGAGAAAAACAGGCAAGCATTTGGAAACCTACGGGAAGGCATCGAGCTTTATGCCGCAAGATGTATTCATTATCCTGACATTATTCAAAGGGACATTTTTAAAAACTTGCCCGATACACTAGGCAGATAAACCACAGCTATATTGCGGCGATTGTGCCATTACTCACTGTGGTAATGAAAAGGGAGTTCATGTTTTCATTGAATTTTCCAGAGAAGTAGTCAGTACAGACCCAACCTTCTTGAATGATGTTCTGCTGCTCGTGAGAACAGAAGTTCAGCAGCGCCATTTGGACTTTTGCCATGAAATACACGTGTTCGAAAGTGGTACATTTAAAGCGTATGCGGACGATAACACTGCGATTACAAGATGACATTTCTCAGTCTCGGGAAGCTTCGATCTAAATCCCTGCATGTGCAGAGAGAGAGAGAGAGAGAGAGAGAGAGAGAGAGAGAGAGAGAGAGAGAGAGAGAGAGAGAGAGAGAGAGAGAGAGAGAGAGAGAGAGAGAAGTTCTTAGGTTGGAGAGCGCAGTCTGCATATCGCCAAAATCATAATGGCTCTGGAGTCAGCACTGGTGACGAGTTCCCATGTGCAGCATGCAGTCATGCAGCCAGTGCAAATGACCCGCTGCATTGGAAAGAGCTAGACGTGGTCACAGAGTGGTTTCACAATGTTCCTCTGGAAGTCCAGCTTTTCTTTTAATCATTTTTTGAACAAGAGGTACATTTCAAAAGTCGTCGATGCAGATTCTTACATTATGAAGAGATTGAAACGTTTGTACCAAACATTTCACACAGTACTCGGAACACATGATATACACTATGCAGGCCGGCGTGCTGCAGGGACTCTGTACTGACTACCTTTCGTACAGCTACCACAGTGTTAGGACAGTCTTCGCGATCACTGGACGAGCCGGGTTGACAGTAAGATTGTGTGAAGCCGAGCGTCGCCTGAAAGGAAGCATCATTCAACAACTGACTACAACACCTTCAAAAGACGCTTCAGATTGGAGTACTGTTTAGTGGGTGGACGTGTGCAGCGGTCAGTTAGTCTTCGAGATTGTTTTCTCGTTGTCTGTCTGGACAACCTGGTGCGGCTAACCTTTCATTCTGACACAGGCAGAGGAGAGTCAGTCCAGATCATCCCAGTTATGCATTTTGCCCGTTTCAGTGAAAGGTGTCCCAAAGGATATAGACATTGTGGAAACATGGCACGACCGTGAATGCGACGGGCATTGTACCAACTGTTCTTGTATGCAGCCAGTCACTTTGTCCTATGGGGGCCACTTGTCCTAAACATTTTCAATACGGTTGCTCTGAGATCCACTTTCTGTTTCTTCTGAGCCTCTGTCGAGAAATGGAGTATCCTTTGCAGAGAATGTTCGGAGGTCAGGGGCATCGCACACTATCCTTTGGAACTACTCAGAAATAAAGACGGGAAGTTACAAGCATTGTTTAAAATACTGTCGATCTTTCCCTTTGTGTAAACAAAGAGGCAAGGCTTGCAGGTCCCGCTTAACACTTGACAAAAATGACCTGTAATCCGAATTCACAATTCTATCCTTTGGCAGTACTCAGAAATAAAGATGGGAAGTTACAAATATTGTTCAAAATAATGTCGATCTTTTCCTTTATGTAAACAAAGAGCAAGGCTTGCAGGTCCCGCTTAACACTTGACAAAATTGACCTGTAATCTGAATTTACAAATGTTCTCTTTCATTTTTGAACTGCCCAACCCACTTGTAGACAATGCTAGATGATACAAAAGTAGCTTATCAAACAACTTTCAAAATGGTTTTGATTTTGACAGGAATTTTACAGGAAACCAACAGAATGAAAAGATGGCAACTATCATCACTTTATGGGTAAAAGATATACCTGAAACTGATCCAGATGGTAATGCGTTTATCACAGTCCTCACAAAGAGGAGCAACACTATATAGATCATTCGAACAGTACTCAAAGGCAGGAGAATTCTGGATAAAGTTCGATCCATTGTAATGAAAGCTCAATGAGTCGGCTCAAAAAGCGTAGAGTTGGACGTTGTACACGATTCCCGACAGTTTGCACGATATCATCGAGCAGCATGTGTGTCCACTGCATGGTATAATTGAAATTCTTTTTCCCCACATTGATTTTGTTGATTTAATAAATCACGGGCTGAGTATCTGAAAGCGTGCCATGTATATCGTTGTCTTGTTCCAATTTGTGACGCACTAAAGCGTTTCATAGTCAGGCCGCAAATTACAAGTGAGGTACAAAAAATTCTTAACGCTTTATATTTGGACATGACTGAAACGTCAGTCGACTTGTTAGTTTAGTTCTTATTTCCTTTCCCTGTGCGACTTCATAAAGCACTTGAGAACAGAACACGATGAATATTTCTATCCATCTATCACGTAGTCTTGCCGACCGTTGGGGCACCACTGATGACTTGGCAACCAGCTCCCTCCATTCCCTGCAGCCTGGTCTCAGTGACTCCGACTGTTGTCCTAAACCAATTTCCTATTTTGCCGTTGAAGCAGACTGCGCTATTGGCCTTATTGTATAGGTTTTTTATTACTTTGATCAGGTTGGCATTGATGTTGTACAGCTTCATGGTGGACCAAAGGGCTGCATGCCACACCCTGTCAAACGCCTTCTTAAAATCCACAAAGACACGATAAAGGTCTTGCTGGTGCTGGAGGTACCTCTCACATATAACTCTCAGGTTGAAGATCTGCTCAGTTGTGCTGCGCCCTGATCTGAAGCCTGCCTGTTCCTCAGCTATGATTTCCTATGCCTGTGGCTTCAGCCTTTTCAGAAGGATCTTTAACATGAATTTGCTTGGGTGGCATATAAGACCGTCGTGTGATAATTCTGGCATTGCTTTAAGTTTCCTTTTTTTCGGGAGTTATTATAAGTGATTGGGTCCATGGTGTGGGCCATTCCCCTGACTGCCAGATCTTATTGCAGATAGTTAGTAAGGCGTTTATCATGTCTTCTCCTTCTTCTTGGACTAGTTCTGCAGGGTTGTTGTCTGCTCCTGCTGCCTTCCTTTTTTCAGCGACTTCACGGCAGCGTCTACTTCTTCTTGGAGGATGGGATAGTTGTTACTGTTGGTCACTGGTGGGGTGACAAGTATTCCTGGGTCCCCTGTAGTACGGTGGTTGTACAAATGTTAGCAGTACTCTGTCCATCTCTTCAGAATGTCTTGGTCTTCCGAAAGACATTTCCTTTCGCTATCTTAAATGATAGAGGAGCGTCCCTGTTTTGCACTGATCAGGTCTTTCACCAGCTGGTATGCTTTTTTGGTATGTATTTTGTTCAGTTTTTCTTCTATATGTTTACACTGGTCTTCAATCCACCTCTTCTTTGCCTTTTTCATGTTTTTCTTAATATCCTGGTTAATTTCCCTGTATTGTTTAGGTCCTTCTACCTCCGACTTCTTTTTCTTTAATTCTCGACGCTTGTCACACAGATCAAGGATGTCAGCTGTAAGCCAAGGTTTCTTTGCTTGTCGGTGTTTGCCAAGAATCTCACTAGTTGTTTGTGTTACAGCAGTGTTAAATGTGTTGATCAGTGTGTCCACATCCGTGTCTTCTGCACCTAGAAGTAACAGTGGCGCGAATTTTCCTCCTATCTTTGCCTGGAAGGCTTCCGCTACCTCTGGGTCTTTTAGCTTCTCGAGGTCGAACTTGATTCTGGTGGGACCCTGCTTGTTGACTTTCTTCAGGCGGAGTCGGAAGGTCATCATCACTAAGTAATGGTCGCTTCTATTGTCTGCTCCTTGAAAACTTATTGTCTTGGCATTGTTCACACTGGTTTGGAAGCGAATCTTCACCATGATGTAGTCAATTTGGTTATGGTGCTGCTTTGTGTCGGCCAAACTTGTTCATCCGCTTCAGATCATTTGCGCTGGCAAATTCCAGGAGCCTTAAGCCTCTGTGTTTGGTCTCTGCATTGCAGTAGCATCCTCTCCTATTTTGGCAATCCAAATACCCTGATTTCCGACAGTAGATGCACAGAACATTACACAACAATGTAACGATACAAATTTGCCTCGAGTTATAGATACCTATACCTGCGTATTTCTCTGTGGGCTGGCGATTGGGTGCCTGATAGGCGGGGGCAAGGGATCTAACTGTTTGTCTGTCCAGCGCTGTGATTCCCCTTGGTTTGTGTACAATTCTTCCAGCGCTAGCCTCACCTATCTGGTTTGTGAGTATCTATAACTCGAGGCAAATTTGTATCGTTACATTGTTGTGTAATGTTCTGTGCATCTACTGTGGGAAATCAGGGTATTTGCCCGACCACATATAGTAGCGCACCTTCATGTTTGTGTATGTATGTTTCTCCTGCCTACTTCCTAAGTTCCGGAGAAAGACATGGGTTATATAAGAGACCTGATCCATTCTTTTTGAGGACTTTTTGAGGATGGAAATGATCGTCTTGTTCTATACCTGCGTATTTCTCTGTGGGCTGGCGATTGGGTGCCTGATAGGCGGGGGCAGGGGATCTAACTGTTTGTCTGTCCAGTGCTGTGATTCCCCTTGGTTTGTGTACAATTCTTCCAGCGCTAGCCTCACCTATCTGGTTTGTGAACAAGATGTGTGTTTAGTGAAGTTATTGTGCTTGACAATTTTAATGCAGGAAAAAAAGGAATAAACATTAAGTTGAAAAAAAAAAATGACAACAATCAAAATGAATGTGGAAAAGTAGCATCAAATATTCCGTGACCTTTACCTTATTACAGACGCCTAATTTTATTAAAACAGTCCATGCTAAAATGAATGATTTGAAGAGGACACCCATTTTCACTGTAATGCCAGTTTTTTGTGTGAGAGGCACCCACTTTAATGTTAGAAACCCATTTTTTTCTCCATCCAATGGCTCTGTTTCTAGAAAATGTCTATTTTATTTTAAGTTGTAGAGCTTAGTTATAAGGTGAGTTTTAAACATTCGCATTAACTCCAGAGCCCTAGAATAAATAGAAATATGGGAACCCATTTTCACATAAAATGGTAGGTAACCCAGTCTGAGGCTTTTGTCTCCATGTGTGTGTGTGTGTGTGTGTGTGTGTGTGTGTGTGTGTGTGTGTGTGTGTGTGTGTGTGTGTGTGTGTGTGTGTGTGAGAGAGAGAGTGTGTGTGTGTGTGTGTGTGTGTGTGTGTGTTTTGTGTGCGTGCGTGTGTGTGTGTTTTGTGTGTGCGTGTGTGTGTGTGTGTGTGTGTGTGTGTGTGTGTGTGTGTGTGTGTGTGTGTGTGTGTGTGAGCCCACTCATTTTACTACTCATTAACACTTTTGTCCTTAGTTTCGCTTTGCGTGCCGTGACGTATCACACATGTAGGTATTAACCCCAGCAGAAGATGGATCAGCCATGATAATGCTAGGGTAGTAATCTGATGCTGCCCTTGAACTATCATGGTCAATCCATCTCTCATAACGAAATCATGCATTGAGATCCGACTGGCCTGATTTCCGAGAGGTCGTGTTTTACCACAGGTTGACCCCTTCACTGCCGAGACAATATCTGCAAGAGACATAGACCCTCAGGCGCATTTGCGGGGGCTCATGAGGATCTATGCCTCTTGCTGAAAGCACTGTGTATCCACGTTCTATGGACGGAAGTGACGCAGTCTGCGCCCACTGGCAGAGAAGGGGTTACCAATGTGTTCCTTTTACAGTTGCAGCGAGCGCCGCGCGTGTGGGACAGACTCAGGCCCTGGAGAGGAACCAAGCCCCCGGAGCGCCTGTCACACCACCTCGTGACTCGCGGACAATGCAGGCTGGCATCACGTCTGGAACATCGCGTGTGGGACAGACTCAGGCCCTGGAGAGGAACCAAGTCCCCGGAGCGCCTGTCACACCACCTCGTGACTGGCGGACAATGCAGGCTGGCATCACGTCTGGAACATCGCGTGTGGGACAGACTCAGGCTCTGGAGAGGAACCAAGCCCCCGGAGCGCCTGTCACACCACCTCGTGACTGGCGGACAATGCAGGCTGCCATCACGTCTGGAACATCGCGTGGGGGACAGACTCAGGCCCTGGAGAGGAACCAAGCCCCCGGAGCGCCTGTCACACCACCTCGTGACTCGCGGACAATGCAGGCTGGCATGGCATCTGGAACATCGCGTGTGGGACAGACTCAGGCTCTGGAGAGGAACCAAGCCCCCGGAGCGCCTGTCACACCACCTCGTGACTCTCGGACAATGCAGGCTGGCATCACGTCCGGAACATCGCGTGTGGGACAGACTCAGGCCCTGGAGAGGAACCAAGCCCCCGGAGCGCCTGTCACACCACCTCGTGACTCGCGGACAATGCAGGCTGGCACCACGTCTGGAACATCGCGCGCTGAAGGCACGTTCCAGAAAGAAAAGAGTCGTGTGCAAGATCAAACGGAGGAACTGCGTCGTATGAAAAAACATATGAAACAACTGAGGCGTGCAAAAGATAGGCTGAAAGCTCAAGTAAAGGCTAAGGTTGAAGACAAAGCCAAGATGCAGTCCAACATGGCCCGCCTGGAAGCTCGACTACATAGTGAAGTCACCCAGCCCCAATTCATTCATTCATTCAGTCCTCTCTGCGCCGTCTGGTGCTTGAGGCGACTGGTGTCGTTTCCGTAGCAAGTTTCTTTTTACAGGGTGGAGTCGCTAGCCCCACGCCTAACCCTCCTCCTTTATCCTGACTTGGGACAGGCAGTTAACCTTTTGACGACGGAACACACATATGTGTGCCCCAAGCAAAGCTCCGTTGCCGACGGGACACACACATATGTGCGCTGGCCTGGTTTCCCTATTGCCAATACCGGCAGTATGGTCTAAGGGAAGCAATCTACTATAATATGTCAAGCACTCATTTCTTTACTTGTAGAGTGACTTTTCTTGTTTGTATGGGCTGAAACCAACGAATTAGAAGCTCTAATACAAAACGTCCCCATGTGCAAAAAAAAAAATGGCGGATTTTGGTGTAAAAACTTTTATGTGAGAAGAAACTTTTCTGTTGTGCCTTTCTTTCTGGATTATTTACTGGTGACACACTAGAATATGTCTCTGGAATGCTAGGTGAGTGTAATTTTCACACTCTGGCTAACTAATACACTAACAGCATGTTCAGTTTCAGTGGAACCCAGTGTGAAACTGTTTTTGATTTTTGGCTTCTTACCCCATCTTCTTTATACACCTGTAAAATCTTAACATTACAAAATATTTTCTTCAGCATAGTGTCTACGAGTTCACCTTGAATTGCTTTTTCCACTGATACCAAATATGTTGGGGTATGATAAGATTTTTACAACAGACAAGGCCAATGAAATTTGTCAAAATTACTACGGTAGCAGGGAAAAATCAAGTTGGCAGACTACGGTGTCAAAAGGTTAAGCCCCCAAAGGGGCCTCCCTGGTGGAGTTACCCAGCCCCAAGGCCACCTGAAATCCACCGTGATTCAGCTGGAAACACAGGTGAGTGCTGGCCTCACCAACATGCAGGATCAAGTCAGCCTTCTGAGATCCCATGTCAGCCAAACGATACCCGAACTCACTCAAATGAGAGACGACATGAACCAGATGCGGGATCAGCTAAATGCCTCAGCCAGCCAGCTAGAGACACTGACGTCAGAACTCAGAGAACGGGATGCCCAGATGACTTCCAGCCTTCGAGCTCACGACAGACAATGCAAGACGGCCCACACACAGTATGAGGCCCACCAAAGACAATGTCAGGAGGCCCACAAACGGCATGAGGCCCACCAGACACAATGCCAGGCGGCCCACGCTCAGAATACGGTCCAGCGTCGCCTGTCCAGGCGTGTTGGCGCCGACACACAGAATTCTCTTGAGGAGCACACGTCAGCTGAGATCGTCACCATTCAGGTCCAGCTTCGCACACTCAGTCAGCAGGTGCAAGCACTACAAGGTCAGCTGGCATGTGTGTCTATGGAGGTCAGGGGTCCAAAGCTTGAGGTCAACAACCCATCGGAGGCTGGGTCAACTTCCGGTTCGTCTTCGGACGAGGACTAAAACGTAGCCAAAGAAAAAGAACTCTGATTCAACATAGATCCACTTCAGGTCGGTGTAGAGAAGAATCGTAAATCACTTTGACCCACCAGACAAACCCCGCCTTAAGCCAGATAAATCCAGTTCTCACCAGTCTAGAGACACACAATCTAAAAACCAAACCAAACAACTCTAATGCTATTTGTGTGCTGCTCTGTGATTTTGGTTATTTGGTCTGAAGGCGTTAAGGTCGAAAATCGTAGACCAGCAAACACACAGACCCAGTTGTGGCCTGCTGGAGAGTAGTGCAACGCCTTGTAAATAATTCAAATGAAGTCGCTCCATACTGCTCGCCCTTGGGTGATTTCTCTTTGATAATCTGGTAATCTGTGTGTCTTGTGTGATGTCATCAAACCTAATGTGTGTGTTCATTGTTGGCAGAGTCTTCTCCATTAACCATTTTAGCTGTCGGTGGCGGTTTTTTGTCGCGATGATTCCTGCAGGAAACCGCTACCGACATCCAAAGGGTCAATATAGGTCAGTCTAGTGCTAGTGTTTTCCTTGCTAATCATAATTATTGTTGTTTAAACCTTTTTTCAATTATTAGCATGCATCCAACGCGCAAAAGACCATCGGGGCGACGTCGGACGCAGTTGGCCCGCGCACGGTTGTGCTTTGGTCAACGGCGGCCGACGTCGGCCCGATGGCCTTTTGCGCGTTGGGTAAGACGCGCAATGTTGGGGCGGTCCGTGGCGCAGTGGTTAAGGCGCCTGCCACCAATTCCAAAGGTGAGCGGTTCGATACCGGGTTCCGGCGTTGGACTTTTCTCCTCTGGTAAGTGTCACCGTTAATTCGGGCGGACCGTCGGGGGTTCTTTCTCCGGGTACTCCGGTTCTTCCACCCCCCACACTTTGGTACCGGTCTCAGGCCACTTTACAAAATTTCAAATACAAGCGATAAAAAAATCTCTGTAACTTCAGTAGCTGACTGGCCCTTCGTTTGTCTTGTACTGTGTTTGTCTTAAATGGCGTAAATCCGCGTTTGTTTCGTGAGTGTGTGTGTTGGGTTTCAGGCGCGGCGCTTTGAGTCGATTTCCCCAAAATTGAGAAAAAGCGCCTATATAATAACGGTATTATTATTATTATTATTATTATAAGACCTATAGATCACATTTCAGAACAAACTTGTATCTCTATGCGATATATAGTTTTATTTTCAATCAAGGGCGACTTCGTTTCTACGGTAAACGTGTATCGTTGTGTATTTTGTTTTCTGGTTGTGCACAATAGTCGACTAGACACGCGATATTCTGCTACGTTTGTGGTTTGTATCATACTTTGTGTGTCATAACTCTGTACTGTGTGCTGGTCTGTGATGTTGGACCTTACCGCTGGAAGCCATAATATATACACCGCTTGAAGCCGTAATATACACACCGCTTGAAGCCATAATATACATACCGCTGGAAGCCGTAATATACACAGCGCTTGAAGCCATAATATACACACCGCTGGAAGCCGTAAGGTCCACAATGAAAGAGCAGCACACAGTGTCTGTCTTGTACCAGAGACAAACCTGTTAAAATCCTTGGCTGTGTGGATGTCCTGCTTGTCATAGCAATGGGTCCATGCAAAGGCGGAATCCAATGTACACGTGTGCAGGTCTGTGATTTTGGACCTTACGGCTAAAGCCAAATCACAGACCAGCACACATTTAAAGTAATTGTCTATGTTGAAAAGAAAGGTCAACACTATAGTAGCAGACCGTGGCCTTGTGTGTATAATATTGCATCGTGAGTGTGAAGTAGTCAGCTTTGTGTACAGTTTCTGTATCATCAAGAATCCAGAAAACTTTGCCGTCTGTTTTAAAACAAGGTGTAAACAGAAAATCGCCTTCATCGTGTTCGTGACTCCTGTACACCACGTGTTTTTCTGGCGATGGTGTGTATTTTATTCTGTCACGTATCTTGCAATTTATACACATTAGGCAGATTTTGTTCACATACAACTGAGATTTCCCGGAGACACGGGGGCTTTGATGTCAGGGGTTTCCTCCCTTAGCCTTTCCGCAGCCAAGCGGCCAGGCCTGCAAGGCAGCAGGCGACTCGTGGAGGGCGGGGTCATCTATGTCCCGTGCAGATGTGAACATCTGCCCACTGCCCAATTGCTGGGAAAATCCTTGCAAGGCTGCTCCTGAATCGGCTGGTACCTGCCATCGCTGAAGACCAACTCCCAGAGGGCCAGTGTGGCTTCAGAGCAAACAGGAGCACCACCGATATGGTCTTTGTGCTGAGACAGCTACAGGAGAAGTGCCGCGAGCAGAACAAAGGGCTGTATGTAACATTTGTCGACTTAACAAAAGCGTTCGACACTGTGAGCAGGCAAGGCATGTGGCAGATCATGGAGCGACTTGGCTGTCCCCCAAAGTTCCTCAACATGATTGTCCAGCTACACGAGGACCAGCAAGGCCAGGTCAGATTCAACAATGACCTCTCAGAACCATTCCCTATTCTCAACGGTGTAAAGCAGGGCTGCGTACTGGCACCGACCCTCTTCACCATCTTTTTTAGCATGATGTTGAAGCAGGCCACAGTGGACCTCGATGATGACGATGCAGTGTACATCAGGTATCGTCTCGATGGCAGCCTGTTCAACCTCAGACGACTGCAAGCCCACACGAAAACCCTAGACCAACTGATTCGTGAGCTGCTTTTTGCTGATGATGCTGCCCTCGTTGCACACACAGAGAGAGCCCTGCAGCGCATCACGTCTTGCTTCGCAGATGCTGCCCAGCTCTTTGGACTCGAGGTCAGTCTTAAAAAGACAGAGGTCCTCCATCAGCCGGCACCCAAGACAGTGTACCGCCCTCCTCACATCACCATCGGCGAGTCTGAACTAAAGTCAGTGCACCAGTTTACTTACCTTGGCTGCATTATCACGTCGGACGCCAAGCTGGACAAGGAGCTTGACAGCAGGCTGGCAAAAGCGAACAGCGCTTTCGGGCGACTTTTCAAGCGGGTGTGGCACAATCAACAGCTGAAAACAGGCACCAAGATCAGCGTGTACAGAGCTGTGGTCCTCACCACCCTGCTGTATGGTTCCGAGTCCTGGGCCCTCTACCGCAGCCAACTACGACTCCTCGAACGCTTCCACCAGCGCTGCCTGCGAACCATCCTGGGCATTCACTGGAGTGACTATGTCACCAACGTCGAGGTCCTTGAACAGGCTGAAACTGTGAGCATCGAGGCTTTGCTGCTGCGGACACAGCTCCGCTGGGCGGGGCATGTCTCCAGGATGGAGGATCATCGCCTACCAAAGATCACCCTGTTCGGCGAGCTTGCTACTGGACACCGTGACAGAGGGGCACCAAAGAAGAGATACAAAGACTGTCTCAAGAAGTCACTTAGTGCCTGCCAAATCGACCACCACCAGTGGTCTTCGCTTGCTGCGGACCGTGACACCTGGCGCTCCACCATTTACAAGGCAGCTGTCTCCTTTGAGGACTCTCGCAGAGCTAGCCTTAAGGACAAGCGGATCAGGAGAAAAAACAGAGATGCCGCAGCTCAGAACCCTGGCCATACCTTCCCCTGCAGCCACTGCGGTCGAACCTGCCTGTCTCGGATTGGCCTCCGCAGCCACGAACAAGCCTGCAGACGTCGTGGGCAACTCCTATAAAATCTTCGTTCGCGAAGTCAAGCCAAGAGATGTACTATGCTGTAGCTTGCATGGCAGTGTACAAATTTGAAGCTTTTAGCCTCAGTTTAGCCTCACAACTGAGATTACTAAGTGCCTCGTGTTTTCTGACCAAACCATCTATAGTGTACAGGCGGCCACGTATGTTATATTTTGTACACAACTCACACGACTAAACAATGCCAACAGTGGAGGCTTTGACCTCCCACTGATCAGTGCTCTCAGTGTTTAGTGCCTTTTCTTTGGATGTACTGTGTTTTTGTCTGCTGAAAGCTGCTGAGTATTGTATAAGAGTGTGCTGATGAGGATTGTATGCTTGTTTTTCGTCGGATGCGGATGCTGTTCGAGTGGTATCGTATTGAATAGTCTTTCGATTGAATTTGTTTACGCCGCCATTTCTGCTTCTTCCGCAGCGTGGGCCTTGCGCAATCGGATGCCTCGTAACGCGACTGCAACACTGTCGGCGACACCAGATGCGGAGTGGGTGGCATGGCGACGTAGAGATAGCAGTTGATGGCGTGTGTATCTGATAAGCATGATTATTTGTGAGGACAAGAAAGAGAAATTCGGGAAGAGGGTGCAGCAGGGTGTATGAGTAAGTATGTGTGTGCCGAAGTGTGTGAGCGGTGCGGTAGGGAAGAGACGCAAGGGAGAAAACTGATGTACAGTAGGTGTGTGTGTGTGTGTGTGTGTGCCGGTCGGTGTGAGTGTGGTAGGGGAGCGACGCTGGTAATACGCGAAACCTACACTGAAAGGGCAAAATGGATACGGGGGAGAAATATAACAAGCGGCACACAATCCGCCCGGTCGGTCAGCGGCGAGCTTGGGCCGGACAAAAAGCTCCGAAAAACAAAGGTGGGGAGGGCGAGATGTCGACCAGGGATCACAGATTTGGGGCTGGACACGTAAAACCTATAGGACAGTAGGGACACGGACAACAATCAAGCAACAGTGCGAACCCATCATCGCCAGCGTCACTCCGAGTGGCTACCGCCTGGCCTCCTTCCCGCGCGCTTTCAGAGGGGGTGGCATTGCCATCATCTACAGGGACTGTCTTTCCACTCACCTCTCCTTCTCTCAGTCTCTACCTTTTGCTCATCCCTCCTTTGAATCTGTCGAGGCCGTAGCAACACTCCCTGGCCAGTCCCTCATTTTCTCATGTATCTACCGCCCCCCTCCAAGCCCTCAAAACAAACTCACAAACTCCATGTTCCTCACCGAGTTCGACCTCCTCCTCGACCACTACAGCACACGACCCGGAAAACACATCCTTCTAGGCGACTTTAACTTCCACTTTGACAAACCCGACCACCCTGACACAAAACGCCTCTGCACGTCACTTTCAAACCACAATCTTACACAACACATCACTAAACCCACCCACCGACTTGGCCACACCCTCGACTGGATCATCACCCGCACCTCCGATCAACTCTTTCTCGACTCTGACACCTCCACTGTGCTTCCCTCTGACCACTTCGCTATTCTCGTCTCCCTCAATCTACCTCCCCCGAAAAAAAACCAAGCTCGTTGTCTCTCGCCGCAAACTAAAATCTGTCAACCGCGAGAGCTTCTTCGACGAAGCTGTCGACCTTCTCTCCGACCCCGCCCCCTCTCCCGATCTTGCATCCCATTTCGATTCCTCCCTTCGAAAACTTCTAGACACCCATGCCCCTGTCACCACCTGCTCCATACCCAACCGACTCCCCTCGCCCTGGCTCACTGATGATATAGCTGAGGCCAAGCGCGAGCGCCGACAAGCGGAACGCCTCTGGCGCTCAACTGACCTCACCGTTCACAGACAGATCTTCCAAACAACTAGATCCAAAGTCTGCAAAATGATCTCCGAATCTAAACGCAAACACCTTCAAAACCACATCCTGGAATCCACCTCTTCCAAAACCCTCTACGCCACCATGAACACACTCCTAGGCACTTCTAAAGACTCTCCTCTCCCCAACACACACAGCAAAGAAGAACTCTCGTCTGCTTTATCTACCTATTTTTCGGACAAAATCCAAAATCTGCGTGACACACTCGACACCCTGCCTCCTCCACCTTGCCCTCCCGACCCCACCTTTTCCGGCACTCCCCTCTCGTCCTTCCGCCCCGTCTCTCAGGATGAAGTCCTCAAGACCATAAAGTCCATGCCCTTCAAAACCTGCGAACTTGACCCCCTCCCAGCTTCTCTCTACCATGACGGCCTTCCAAAACTTCTACCCTTCATTACCGACATCATCAACGCATCTCTAGAAAACGGCTCCGTCCCCGATATCTTCAAGTCCGCCATCGTCCGTCCTCTCCTCAAAAAACACAACCTCGACCCAAACGAACTCAAGAACTATCGCCCAGTCTCCAATCTCTCTTTCCTGTCCAAGCTTCTTGAGAAGGTTGTTCTCAACCAGCTCAACCTCCATCTCACCGACAACAACCTCCTCAGTCCATTCCAGTCTGCCTATCGCAAACATCACAGCACTGAAACAGCCCTTCTACATATCTTAAACGAGCTGCTTCTCTCCACCGACTCTGGCAACATCTCCCTTCTTACACTACTCGATCTCTCTGCCGCCTTTGACACTATAGACCACTCTATCCTCCTCCACCGACTCCACCACTCCTTCGGCATCACCGACTCTGCTCACTCCTGGTTTCTCTCCTACCTCTCCGACAGACAGCAGTACGTCACCATCAACGGCGTCTCTTCCAACCCGGTAACGCTCTCCTGCGGAGTTCCACAGGGATCCGTCCTGGGCCCGGTCCTTTTCACACTCTACACCTCTCCTGTGTCCAACATCATCCAGTCTCACCGCATACACCACCACCTCTACGCTGACGACTCACAACTGCAAGACAATGACAAAGAAGAATAAGAATAAGAATAAGAATAAGAGTACTTTATTATCTCGAAAAGAGAAATTCGCTTGTGGTACATTTATCAGTAACAAATAGTACAAACAAGACATAAAAACATTATAGCATAATTATGAACATTTTCTCCCTGCACTTGCACAGCTACAAATTCCAAATGGATATAAAGTAAACACTACAAAATCTTTACACATAACTCTTACACATCTCACACAAACATGTTTTATGGACTGAACTGAGCGGCACTTATACATTCACACCCACCTCTACACATGCATACACAATACGCGTGTTTCAACCTAGTCCTAACCATCACTACTTATTATACAAACGTCTCAGTACATTATTACACATTATTACACAAGCTGCATAATTAAAGTCTACCATAGTAAAATAATTAGTGGGTAAACACTCAGTAACAACAATCCCAGTATGTCCATGTTCACCACCAAATGAAACTCAATATAATCACTTCTCTAAAATCAACAAGCTCCATTCCTACTGATTGCACAGGTAAAGGGGGATAGGGGGAGGAGTTAGGTTTGGGTATGCGTGGATGTACCTACAGATTGCTTAGAGTGATGGATTTGGGGATGAAACTGTGCTGTAGTCTAAGTGTCCCTCCCTCTCTCCACCTTCAACTCGATAGCACCCCCATCTCCCTCTCTGACTCGGCCAAGAACCTCGGCGTCATCCTTGATTCCTCTCTGTCCATGACCACCTTCGTCTCCGCCACGACCCAGGCATGCTATTTCCACCTCCGCCGCATCAGTCAGATCAGCAAATACCTCACTACCGAAGCTGCCACCAAACTTGCTGTCTCTCTCATCTTATCTCGCATCGACTATTGCAACTCTCTCCTTTCCGGTCTCCCTCACTCCACCATCTTCACTCTCCAGCGCGTACAGAACAATGCTGCCCGCCTCGTCCTCAGAAAGAAACAATCCGACCACATCACACCCCTGCTCAAACTCCTCCACTGGCTCCCAATCCCCCAACGCATCCAATACAAAGTTCTGTCTCTCTGCTACAAATCCCTGAACAACTGCGCTCCGGCCTATCTCTCTAACTTACTTCACCACATCCCTCGCACCAAACTTAACACTTTCGGCCCCCTCTCCTTCTCCGTCTACGGTCCATCCACCTGGAACACTCTCCCACTCTCTCTCCGTCAGAAACACTCTCTCTCCTCCTTCCAGTCCGCCCTCAAAACTCACCTCTTTCAACAGTTTTAGCACTATATCACCACACTCCCCACCCCAAGCTGACCGTCGTAATGTATTTCACTGTTTGTGGTACGTGAGTCATTGTCTAAAGCGTGCGCATGCGTGCGCGAGTTGTGAGTGTGCGCTTAGAGTTATAATTATTATAAGATAAGCGCATTATAAATACCGTAATTATTATTATTATTATTATTATTATCAGCCCTTAGTGCCTTCTGTTGTACTGTAGCCACGCGTCTGGTCACTTTAGTAGAGAACATTCCTAGTAACATCAATTGCCCACGTACGTTTCTGACTTGTGTGCCTTAAAATAGACACGTATCACTAGCGATGCCATCAGTATATTGTGCTTTCTTTAAACATTTTAAACTATATAATAATACGATAATCCATGCCTGTGATATTGCTTGACAATAAAATCGCGTCTGTTGACGTTGGCTGGTCTGACTTGTAATTGACGTTGTTCGACATTCCGAAGTAGGTCAGAACTGCATGAGTCTCCATGACAACAGCACATTCATCCATTACGTCCTGAGGCTGATTTAAAACAGAAAGTTTATTGTCCTATGGAGGCTGCAGTACAGAAAGTTTATTGTCCTATGGAGGCTGCAGTACAGAAAGCTTATTGTCCTATGGAGGCTGCAGTACAGAAAGCTTATTGTCCTATGGAGGCTGCAGTACAGAAAGCTTATTGTCCTATGGAGGCTGCAGTACAGAAAGCTTATTGACCTATGGAGGCTGCAGTACAGAAAGCTTATTGTCCTATGGAGGCTGCAGTACAGAAAGCTTATTGTCCTATGTAGGCTGCAGTACAGAAAGCTTATTGTCCTATGGAGGCTGCATTACAGATTAGGAGATAGATATACCGTTTTCAAGGGTGGTGCCAGAATCGCTTGGCGCCTCAGGCGCCAAGCTATTCTGGCACCACCCTTGAACTATCATAGTCCAATTAATGTCAAGCAATCAGGATGAAGAGGGTTAGAAGCCCGGGCAAACGTGCGATTTTGCATGATTGTCGTAGCTGTTAGTCCACTGTGTTGATCGCAACACGTGCAGTTTGGCCAACTTGTGATTTGCAAACATGGTCTGACAGGCGTCCTGCTGGTTGTGTCGTCTGGATTGTCTGCCAGCAAGCGCGTGTGTGTGCGTGTGTACGAGCACGCGACATGTGTATGTGTATGTGTATGTGTGGGGTACATGTGCGTGTCTTTGCACACGCACACACACAAAGGACGCACGCAGGCAACGCCACAAATATGATACAGGTGTTGACATGTACAGGCAGTGTGACATCTGAGCACACAACGGGTCTCCCCAATATCTCCGCAATGAGCCGCTTTTCTGTACCACGTTAAGAACATTATCATTTAGTGCCAATTGACCTAATGTGGGCTATTTTTACTTCAGTCCTAGGATGTGTTGATTTTGCTGTGTACCACGTTAAGAACATTATCATTTAGTACCAATTGACCTAATGTGGGTTATTTTTACTTCAGTCCTAGGATGTGTTGATTTTGCTGTGTACCACGTTAAGAACATTATCATTTAGTGCCAATTGACCTAATGTGGGCTATTTTTAGTTCAGTCCTAGGATGTGTTGATTTTGCTGTGCAGTCGTAAACATATTGGTGAAAAGACCAGAACAAGACATGTTTAATACCCCATTGGATCCCCGGCGGGAAACGACCAGATTTCAATATCGAGGTGAAGCATGCGGACTTTATGTACGATTGCGGTCTTTCAGGTTTGGAAAGTTGGTCGACTTACTCATTCACGTGAAAATGAATCTTTCGCTACTGGGCTGAATATGTCTGCGATTTAGGGATGTGAAACCAGTCTTTTCATGAACATGTTCTGATTTCTTACGCCTGTACAGCGCCACTGACACATTGTTCCAGTTTCTGGACAGTAAATCGTCAAAGGTCAACTGACACATTGTTCTATTTGCTGGACAGTATATCGTCACAGGTCAACTGGCACATTGTTCCAGTTTCTTGACAGTAAATCGTCACAGGTCAACTGACACATTGTTCCAGTTTCTTGAAAGTAAATAGTCACAGGTCAACTGACACATTGTTCCAGTTTCTTGACAGTTAATCGTCACAGGTCAACTGACACATTGTTCCAGTTTCTGGACAGTAAATCGTCACAGGTCAACTGACACATTGTTCCAGTTTCTTGAAAGTAAATCGTCACAGGTCAACTGACACATTGTTCCAGTTTCTTGACAGTAAATCGTCACAGGTCAACTGACACATTGTTCCAGTTTCTTGAAAGTAAATCGTCACAGGTCATCTGACACATTGTTCCAGTTTCTCGAAGGTAAATCGTCACAGGTCAACTGACACATTGTTCCAGTTTATTGAAAGTAACTCGTCACAGGTCAACTGACACATTGTTCCAGTTTCTTGACAGTAAATCGTCACGGTCAACTGACACATTGTTCCGGGTTCTTGAAAGTAAATCTTCACAGGTCAACTGACACATTGTTCCAGTTTCTTTACAGTAAATCGTCACAGGTCAGCTGACACATTGTTGCAGTTTCTTGAAAGTAAATCGTCACAGGTCAACTGACACATTGTTCCAGTTTCTTGACAGTAAATCGTCACAGGTCAACTGACACATTGTTCCAGTTTCTTGACAGTAAACCGTCACAGGTCAGCTGACACATTGTTGCAGTTTCTTGAAAGTAAATCGTCACAGGTCAGCGGACACATTGTTCCAGATTCTTGACAGTATATCGTCACAGGTCAACTGACACATTGTTCCAGTTTCTTGACAGTATATCGTCACAGGTCATCTGACACATTGTTCCAGTTTCTTGAAAGTAAATCGTCACAGGTCAGCTGACACATTGTTCCAGTTTCTTGACAGTAAATCGTCACAGGTCAACTGACACATTGTTCCAGTTTCTTGACAGTAAATCGTCACAGGTCAACTGACACATTGTTCCAGTTTCTGGAAAGTAAATCGTCACAGGTCAACTGACACATTGTTCCAGTTTCTTGACAGTAAACCGTCACAGGTCAGCTGACACATTGTTGCAGTTTCTTGAAAGTAAATCGTCACAGGTCAGCGGACACATTGTTCCAAATTCTTGACAGTATATCGTCACAGGTCAACTGACACATTGTTCCAGTTTCTGGAAAGTAGATCGTCACCGGTCAACTGACACTGAATGATATTCGTCTTAAGACTGGTGTGGAAAAGTGGTTTTGGCGAAGATATTTGTGAATAACGTTGTGAGCTCCGATGTCAAATGACCTACATCACGCCGCTTGAACAGTCGATGGGAAGCAACCCAGTCCATACAACACATTCTTGGGAATCAGTTATCTCCCCTCCAGAAAAAAACAAAACAATACAAACAAAGTAAAAGAGAACAAAAAAAAACAAAACAACAAACAAACAAACAAAAACAAACCAAAAAAAAAAGCACAACGTGATTGATAGGAATCCAGGATCTGTCCTTCACACCGCACGTTCATGTGAATACATTCTATCACCTCCAACCCACAAGCAATCGACGTTGAATCGTGTGACAGCGGTCTGACCTGATGCATAATAAACAGCAGGCTGGAGGTGTGATTGCAATCCAGCTTTTTGTGAGTCAGAGCCCGCGCCCTGAGATGATTTTGTTGGCAGTCCGGCAGACAGGACAGGTTTGTTTTCTGGCAGGAACATTGAAATGTCCTCTGTCAACAGGAGCACAAGCATTGCAATTCAGCTTTTGTAGCACGCAACCCACTGTCGGATGCAATGGTAGCGGTTTTCAAGGGTAGTGCCAGATTAGCTTGGCGCTCCAGGCGCCAATCTATTCTGGCACTACCTTGAACATTCATGGTCGATCCATCTTCTGTCGTAGTGTCGAATGGTTTTAAACCGTTGTCGAACGAAAGGTATTTAGATTTTTTATATCGGCCAAGGGTTGATTGATAGTTCAAGGGCAGTGCTAGATCAGACGAGCTTGATGATCCATATTGCCAGGCTTCGGGCCAATCAGACACAGAGAACTGTGGACGTGTTAGTATGCAAACCGTCTGCCAGGTGCAGGCAACTTTTCCCAGCCAGTAACTGCCAGCCAGCTGTCCCTCTGCGGCCACATTTGTGCGTGCGGCTAAAAATATACTAGTATAGTTCCACTAAGCCACTAGACAGAGACAGTCAGACAACGACAGGCAGACAATGACAGGCAGACAACGACAGGCAGACAATTACAGACGTTTGTTTGTTTGTTTGTTTGTTTGTTTGTTTTGTTTGTTGGTTTTTTTTTTATAAAACTTTTCAGCGTAAATGGTTTCAAGACAAATCTGAGGAGAAAAGATGCTCACCAAACTGGGACCTAACTTATTTTAAACTTTCCTTTAGTCTTGACAACAATACGTTAGCCGCTGCCCTCGGCAAAGTTTGAACATGACCTATTTAAACCTGCTGAAATCTACCCTGATCGAGCCCCACTAAGCGACACTGACACATATTTATTCCTGTCCACTGTACGCTCCTCTTGCTGAATGTTCGATCGCTTGGTCTGGCACGAGAAGCAACCGCCAAACACATAACACTTTACTGCCTGTAATGACAGGGGTTACATATGATTACAGCTACTGTCAAGGTATCTGAGTTGACGCAAGCCCAAGAAAGCTGGCTGGCAACATCGCGTCCCATCAACGTTCTCGGCATTTTGATCTTTTGCTGGTGGAGCGGAAAACATTGCTATTTGGCTTATTTTTCGGGACCTGAAACAGGACACTAAAAATAAAGTGTTACCCTTTCAAGTCAAACGCAAAAGGGAATTGTTTACACTATTTACCTCTTATTATAATATTTAAAAAGGTTTAACGTTTAGACTGTTGAGCACCTTTTGCCCATCATGGAGGTCATTTTAAAGACGGTGCTCCGAAATGGATTTTGATCAAATTTTGACCGCAGCTGGATTCGAACCCGGGACGTTTCAGACAAGAGTTGAACGTTCTGCCACTGGGCCACCCAGCTCCTCTACGATAATTCAAGAGTAGTGCCAGATTAACTTGGCGCCTGATGGCGCCAAGCTAATCTGTCACTACCCTTGAATTAACTTGATCGTTCCGTCTCCAGCAACTGGTACTAGGCGTTAGGCAGTGACGGCTTCAACATTTGGGAATGCAGGCATTGGGGGTCAATAGGTCAATCTACTGTGTGTAACCTGCACGCAGGCCGGTGAAGGCCGTGCCCTTGTTTGCCGCCTGACGCTACTCTCTGTTTTATCTGGACACAGAAAATAAATATTTCCACTGAAAGAAACCTGAGGACCTGCCCGGCACTCACGGCTCACAACAGGCATAGATTCTCACGAGTTCCTGCGGACGCAGGGGCTCATGGGAATCTATGGCCTCTTGCAACTCTCCGCAAGGCTCATGAGGACCTATGCCTCTGCAGAGAACAATATGTGACCTCAATAACGCCGCCTGTGCCACTCGGCTGATCAAGTCTCAAGCTGTACACTGACGATTACAGTCCCACACAATAGCGCGCAGTGTCTTTTCACACTTTAAATTGTTTGCAAAGCGGCCTTCGAACCCAATGAGCAAAGGTCCTACGGCCGACACGGGCCCACTGCAGCCGGCGTCGGCACGAGACTCATTTGTTAACTGGAAAAAGAGCAAAGCGGCCATATGACACGATCATGACGCAGTTGTTTTGTCCATTTAGCAAAGCGGCCATATGACACGATCATGCCGCAGTTGTTTTGTCCATTTAGCAAAGCGGCCATATGACACGATCATGACGCAGTTGTTTTGTCCATTTAGCTAAGCGGCCATATGACACGATCATGACGCAGTTGTTTTGTCCATTTAGCAAAGCGGCCATATGACACGATCATGACGCAGTTGTTTTGTCCATTTAGCAGTGCGTGTGTGTGTTTTTTTTCTTTCCAGTTTGATGTCAGTTTGCTTTATGATAATGGTAACGCCGTGAGTGTGAAGAACATTCGAGTGCGTCAATAACGTATGCAAAGTGCTTTCTAGTCATTTTTGTTGTTGCGAAAACACTTTCTAGAAATGCACGGCAGATTATAACTTAAAGGATGACTATACATGTCTGACTGTCAGGATTTCTACCCAGTATTTTGATAAGCTCATCAACTCAGTCAGAATGATGAAAATTCTTAGCTAAGTCATTTCATATTTCCATTAACATTATAGATCAGTCCACCATTAACCATTTCACTGCTAGTTGTGGCAAACTGTGCCCTGTCGTTATATGGCAAGAGATTTGGACTATGTCCATTTTGAGGAAAGCAGGATGTGTATTGTTCTACATTAACATCGCGAAAGTCTCACAAATGAAGCTAGTGGAACTCTCATGTTCCACACGATCTAATGGAGGGGCAAAGCTGTTGTGGGGTGATCTTTGGAACTGGTCATTCATTCATTCATTCATTCATTCATTCATTCTTTCATTCATTCATTCATTCATTCATTCATTCATTCATTCATTCAGTCAGTCAGTCAGTCACCTGCTGACCCATCCAGCATTATATCTGTCCATCCACACAGCAATTCATCCATCTCTACCCCGCCTCCCATCTCACTGAAATACCAGCCCCCTCCACCCTCCCCCCTGCCCCCTTTTCTCTGTTTTCTTTTTAATTAAGAAACAATTCTGAGTACTGCTGAAAACGAATTATTTAAATACAATGATTTATTATGCTTCACCCGTTCAGCGCGCAGAGCCAAACACCCCTTCCCAAAGCACAGATAGTACAAACTTCGTCAGTCCGTAACACTGGTGAGAGACTGGTTGGAGACAATGACACCAGGAAGTGACGCTTACCTCCCTTGGGCCACGAAACTCAAACCCAGCATGTAGATGATTGTCTTGTTCTATACCTGCGTATTTTTCTATGGGTTAGTGATTTGGGTGCCTGAAAGGCCAGGGGCAAGGGATCTAACTTTTGTCTATCCAGCGCTGAGTAATTTCTCTTTGTGTGTGTCAAACCCAGCAGCCCGCAGAGGGTGTGTGTGTGTGTGTGTGTGTGTGTGTGTGCGTGTGTGTGTGTGTGTGTGTGTGTGTGTGTTTGTGTGTGTGTGTGTGTGAATGCAAACTGATGGTGGTTGGCTTGTTTACAAGTGTTTTTTACTCGTGTAATCCTTGTGTTGGCCCTGTGTGACTGACTGTTGGTAGTGATATCTGCTTGGTTTCTAATGTTCAGTATTTGTGGCAATATCGGGCATTTTAACTCATTCTACCCGCCACACACCACAGCAAGATATCGCTCGACCATAAAAGTTCAAGGGTGGTGGCCTACAGGCGCCAAGCTATTCTGCCACCACCCTTGAACTATCATGGTCGATCTGTCTCCTGAATTGTAATGCAGTCCACAGAGGATAACTCCAAGATGTGGGTATTTCGTACCTCGGACACAGTGAGTTAAGTCAATGTTTATCGGTGTACATTTCTAAGCGAGTGTAGTTGTGTGTTACTGTGTGTATATTTTGGTCATTGTTGTTCTGTTACAGCTGCATCTTGCGGTTTTTACTTTATTGTTTTCAGTGTGCTTTGCTTTTCACTGTTGTGTGGCTGCACGAGTCCCAGTCTCCCTCAGTTTATGGACAGGACTAAGTTAGGTTCAAGTCAAAAAAACAACAGCAACAACAAAAGAAACGAAATTTATTCATCGCACTGGAATTGCGATTGAATTGGTGATGGCACACCGGTGATTGCATTGGGGCAACTGCATACATCAGATAGGCCGAAATGATCCATGATAAAAAAAAGTCTTCAACACGTCTCATCTAAAAAATACATTGTGCCTTTATCTAAAAAAATATAGTGTTCCTTTATCTACATAATAGAGTGCGCCGTTATCTACAGAATACAGTGTGCCTTTATCTACAGAATACAGTGTGCCTTTATCTAAAGAATAATAATAATAAGCGCATTAAATAGGCGCTTTATCCCAATTGAAAATCGGCTCAAAGCGCCGCCGCGAACTGAACCCAACAAGCACGCTCACGTGAATCACGCGCGTTCACTCACACACTGTACATAAACACAGAACATTCACGTGGTGCTAAGGGCAAGCTCAAGCGAGCTACTGTAGTTTTTTTGGAAATTCAAAATCGTTTCTATTTGAAATTTGATTAAGTGGGCTGAAACAGATACCAAAGGGGAGGGGGAGGAAGAGCCGGAGTACCCGGAGAAAGAACCCCCGACGGTCCGCCCGAATTAACGGTGACACTTACTAGAGGAGAAAAATCCGACGCCGAAACCCGTAATCGAACCTCGCACCTTTAGCATTGGTGGCAGGCGCCTTAACCACTGCGCCACGGACCGCCCAGTGGTTACAGTGCGCCTTTATCTACAAAATACATTGTGCCTTTATCTACAGAATACAGTGTGCCTTTATCTACAGAATACAGTGTGCCTTTATCTATATAATACAATGTGCCGTTATCTACATAATACAGTGTGCCTTTATCTACAGAATACAGTGTGCCTTTATCTACAGAATACATTGTGCCTTTATCTACAGAATACAGTGTGACTTTATCTACAGAATACAGTGTACCTTTATCTACAGAATATAGTGTGCCTTTATCTACATAATTCAGTGTGCCTTTATCTACAGAATACAGAGTGCCTTTGTCTACATAATACAGTGTGCCTCATCTACAGAATACAGTGTGCCTTAACTACATAATACAGTGTGCCTTTATCTACAGAATACAGTGTGCCTTTATCTACAGAATATAGTGTGCCTTTATCTACATAATTCAGTGTGCCTTTATCTACAGAATACAGAGTGCCTTTGTCTACATAATACAGTGTGCCTCATCTACAGAATACAGTGTGCCTTAACTACATAATACAGTGTGCCTTTATCTACAGAATACAGTGTGCCTTTATCTACAGAATACAGTCTGCTTTTGGCTACATAATACAGTGTGCCTTTATCTTCAGAATACAGTGTGCCTTTATATACAGAATACAGTGTGCCTTTATATACAGAATACAGTGTGCCTTTATCGATAGAATACAGTGTGCCTTTATCTACAGAATACAGTGTGCCTTTATCTACAGATACAGTGTGCCTTTATCTACAGAATACAGTGTGCCTTTATCTACAGAATACAGTGTGTCTTTACTTTAACTCATTCTGCCCGCGACACACCACAGCAAGATATGGCTCGACCATGATAGTTCAAGGGTTTTGGCAAAATAGCTTGGCACCTATAGGCGTCAAGCTATTCTGCCACCACCCTTGAACTATCATGATCGATATGTCGCCTGAATTGTAATGCGGTCCTTACAGGGTAGCTACAGAATATGGGTATTTCGTACCTCGGGCACAATGAGTTAACAAGCTGTCTTCTACAAACACAGAAATCTTTGTTCTTTTTCACCGATGATTTTTGGTAATGCAAACCATTCAGTCGTCTCCGATGCACTTTTGGCTGCGTGACGCTGTTGGTAAGTCAAGCGTGGGTGCGAACAGCAGTCTAGATCAGCAAGACCTCATGTGAACCGTGTCTGTTGCTACATTTGCCAGAGGGCATGTATATCACGATAGTGATTCCTGACAGTGACTGTCAAGCTGTTAAATGTACGCACGAAAATAAGCACAAAGAACGAAGCTCGCTTCTGCAAGTCTAAGACAAGTAATGTTTTGTCTTAGTCTTTGTTCAGTGTGTTTGTTGTTTTCGTTGTCATTTTCTTGCTTTGTTGAGGGATGTGAATACACTGCCGTTTTTCAATAATGGCGGTGTTGCTGATTTATCTGACTGTGTCGCCAGGTGTCGTGTACCAGAACCATCTTTACCACACGTGATACTGGTGCAGCCGTCACACAACGATAAAGACGTGTAACCGGGGCACGCTGTTTCCTCGTTCGGTTATGTTTTGTTAGATGTCGTGTTTTGTTATATGACGTGTTTTGTTATATGACGTGTTTTGTTATATGACGTGTTTTGTTATATGACGTGTTTTGTTGTATGACGTGTTTTGTTATACGATGGTTTTTGCTAGATGATGTGTGTTGTTATATGGTGTGTTTTGTTATATGATGTGTTTTGTTATACGATGTGTTTTGTTATATGGTGTGTGTTGTTATATGATGTAGTGTGTTGTTATATGATGTGTTTTCCCGCTGTTCCCTCTGGTACCTGATCTTTCCCGTAGCCGACGCGCTAGCCCATGCATAACCAGGGGCCGCAACTCAGCCTTGTTGTACCTTGTAAGCGTTTTTTCCACGTTCTGTTTGTCAGTATGTGTTGTACCTCAGATATCTTTGTGGCGGTGGCACCGATTGTAAATCTGTCATGTTTATCGGTGTCAGCGCCAGTTTTAATGTTTAGTTGTACCTTTTTACATTCATCCAGCGTCTGACGGTCATAGCTCAATCAGTCATTTTAACTGATTCGAGACGTGCCGCATCCGGATACGCGGCTTACGCCGCGTATCCGGAGGCGGCACGTTTCGAATGAGTTACTAGTTTTACAAATATTAGTGAAGTTGCATAGCTTTATTTAAAATCAGATAATACATTTCCTAAACCTTCCTCTAAAACACAGAGTACATCAGCAGTTCGCTGTCTACATTTTCTGTCGTAGACTGCAAGTTTGGAGTCTCTACGTTAAGTATTTCGTAAGTTATGGCTCTTTTTCGGGTACATAAGAAACACAAATTGACGCTGTTCCTGGTCTACTAGTGGTCAGGTCTGAGTGCCATCAGTGAGGCGTTCTTTGCGGTACGCGCGGTAGGTATTTAACCCCCAGGAGGCCAGCGCGCGTCGTCTGTGTCCAATTAGTCGCCCCACTGACCACGAGTAGCCACTGAGAGCCATCTACTGTATTGTCACCCCACTGACCATGAGTAGCCACTGAGAGCCATCTACTGTATTGTCACCCCACTGACCACGAGTAGCCACTGCCAGCCATCTACTGTATTGTCACCCCACTGACCACGAGTAGCCACTGCGAGCCATCTACTGTATTGTCACCCCACTGACCACGAGTAGCCACTGCCAGCCATCTACTGTATTGTCACCGGTAAGCTGCACGTGGCTGTCCAAGCTTCCAAAACTAAAAAAGCAAGGACATACGCACATAACATACAGATCATTAAAAAAGTTCAATGAAAATACCTTTCTGTCTGATCTATCTTCTGCATAATTTAATGAAGTGTACAATGAAACCGACCCAAATAAAGCACTAGATACGTGGTATCACATCTTTCTCAGAGTGCTAGATAAACACGTGCCCTTGAGACAACAAAGAGTTAAATACGCCACTTTACCACCCTGGCTGACTGCGGATTTTATCGAGGCCATGGAGCACAGAGATGAGCTGAGAAGAGAGAAGCGCTTCACCGATTACAAGAAAGAACGTAATCCAATAAAATCCATGGTTCTGAAGGCAAAGAAATTACTTTTCGATAAAGTTATTCACGAAAGTAAAGACTGTGCCACAATATGGCGTGCGATAAATTTAGTTACTAGAGGCACGAATAAAAGCACAGCTCCTTTACCGCCGCATCTCACAGCAAACAGCTTCAACAGCCACTTCGTCTCCGTAGCAGAATCATTAATCCCGCCGGGAACTGAGTCGCATGACTATGTATGCCCGGGCAACTTAGTCGATTTCTGCAAGCAGAGAACTGCCGGCACAAAACCTTTCATCATACCCACTATAGCGGTCCATGCAGTTGGTAAATTAATTACATCCTTGGAAAATAAAAAAAAAGTCATCAGGACTGGATGAGATTACTGCGAAAATACTCAAGATATCCCTCCCATACATTGTAGAGAGTATCACTTATATCTACAACCTCTGTATTAATTTTAATTGTTTTCCAGACGCATTTAAAGACGCGAAAGTAATACCTCTACCTAAATCTAAAGATCTTAGTGAAATTAATAATTTTAGGCCCATATCACGTCTACGTGTTCTGTCCAAGCCCTTAGAACGGCATATTCATAAGCATCTATCTATATACCTGGAAAGCCGAAAATTAATCTATTCATTGCAGTCGGGCTTCAGATCAGAACACTCATGTCACACTGCGCTGATACGGATGATAGACACCTGGTTATCTTCCATCAACTACTCAAAACTTACAGGAGTCATGTTTCTAGATTTTCGTAAAGCCTTTGATCTAGTAAACCACGAAATACTGATCAAGAAAGTATCCATGTACACCAACAACTCGGCGTCGTTTCTCAAATCCTACATCGAAGGTAGAAAACAAAAGGTATTACTAAATGGCTCATACTCGAATCAAGGTTTAGTGAAGCATGGCGTACCACAGGGCTCTATTCTTTGTCCCCTTCTATTCTGTTTGTTCATAAATGATCTTCCTCTTGCGATAAAAAATGAAAGCGTTACATGTGATATGTTTGCAGATGATGCTGCTGTACACACGCCAGATAAGGATATATCAAACATCAATTCACGACTGCAAAACACACTGCAAGATATTGATGAATGGTGCAGTGATAATATTATGAATTTAAACCCGGTAAAAACGGAGAGCATGGTAATTAGCACCCGCCAAAAACACCAGCTTTGCTCTCTCTCACTCAGTCTGTCCCTCCAAGGCAAAACCATCAGCCAAGTTACTAACCATCGCCTGCTAGGAGTCACGGTGGACAACCAGCTTAGGTGGCAGCTACACATCAGTAACGTTTGTAAAATTGTCTCCAGAAATCTGTACATCTTAGCAAAACTTAAACACATTACTGATATGGAGACACGTCAACTGTTCTTCAATGCCCATATTAGATCGCATATAGACTATGCTTCTACTGTGTGGGATGGTTCGAGAGATGTCAATTTGAAAAGATTGAACTCTCTACATCGGAGAGCTGCCAAACTAATACTCCCTGATCCCAGCTTAACTACTGACCAAAAATTGGCAGCCTTAAAAAGTCTGCCCCTGAAAGATTATCTAATTTACAATAAGGGAATGGTTATGTTCAAGGCATTAAACGATAAGCTACCCCGATATATCACATCGCTATTTACCGTCCAGTCATCAACATACTCCAGATCAAGAAAATCCCTTATTGTGCCGCGACCTAGAATTGATCTCTATAAAACGAGTTTGACGTTCTCTGGCTCTAGTCTTTGAAATGTCTTGCCTAGAAACGTCACGACATCAGCTACTTTCTCCTCGTTTAAAGTCAGTCTCATCAAGTACTTATTTTTGTCAGCAGCATCCCCGTTACTGTGCACATATTTAAAAATACTATTTCTCATTAGATCATTAATTGCGTGTATCACAGGTTTCGACTGATGACTCATATTTATTCGGTACAGCTTGTATGTAGCCAGCTACTCATATGACTGACTAGCTTAAGCCGCGTAAGCGTGTGTGTGCACGTGTGTGCGTGTGCGTTGTGCGTGTGTGCGTGTGCGCACGTGTATATTAGAGATAGAGAGTGGCGTGCTCAAAAGTGCATGCGTTATGTATGCGTATTAGGTTGTGTGTATTCTTATTATATTATTTTAATTAAACCTCACATGTCATTATGCCCGACCAGTAAAGTTGGTAATTCCTATGTCACTTCCCCCCCAACATAACTTTTTTTTTTTTTTTTTTTTTTCAATCTTGGCTTGTGCTGTATCGTGTATTTTTTTTTCCTTCTTAGTAGTAAAAAACAATTAGTGCGATAGTAACTCTGTAATCAGTAGATTAGCAACGGCAAGTTCAAAAATGGTTTTTACTACCAAAAATTTACCGTTGTCAAATAAAGGATCATTGTCATTGTCATTGTCATTGTCATTGTCACCCCACTGACCACGAGTAGCCACTGTGAGCCATCTACTGTATTGTCACCCCACTGACCACGAGTAGCCAATGCCAGCCATCTACTGTATTGTCACCCCACTGACCACGAGTAGCCACTGCGAGCCATCTACTGTATTGTCACCCCACTGACCATGAGTAGCCAATGCCAGCCATCTACTGTGATGTCACCTTACTGACCACGAGTAGCCACTGCGAGCCATCTACTGTATTGTCACCCCACTGACCACGAGTAGCCACTGCCAGCCATCTACTGTATTGTCACCCTACTGACCACGAGTAGCCACTGCCAGCCATCTACTGTATTGTCACCCCACTGACCACGAGTAACCAGCCATCTACTGTATTGTCACCTTACTGACCACGAGTAGCCACAGCCAGCCATCTACTGAATTGTCATCCCACTGACCACGAGTAACCACTGCGAGCCATCTACTGTATTGTCACCCCACTGACCACGAGTAACCACTGCAAGCCATCTACTGTATTGTTACCCCACTGACCAAGAGTAGCCACAGCGAGCCATCTACTGTATTGTCACCCCACTGACCACGAGTAGCCACTGCCAGCCATCTACTCTATTGTCACCTCACTGACCACGAGTAACCAGCCATCTACTAGAAAGAGGAACAAAGACTGGTTTGACGAAAACGACGTAGAGATCCAGGAACTTCTAGCAAAAAAAAAGAGCCGCCCACCAGGCCCACCTAGCCCGGCCTTCCTGCCCTGTGAAGAAGTCTGCCTTCCGCCTCATCTGCAGCAGTCTCCAGCTCAAGCTTAGAGAGCTCCAAAACGAGTGGTGGTCCAGACTCGCACAGAGGACCCAGCTCTGCGCTGACAACGGTGACTACAGGGGCTTCTACGAAGCACTGAAAGCAGTGTATGGCCCTAGGCACCTGGTACAAAGTCCCCTGCGAAGCGCTGATGGACAGGCACTCCTCACAGATAATACCTCCATCTTGAACCGCTGGTCGGAATACTTTCAGGACCTCTTCGGCGCTGAACGCACTGTTCAAGAAACAGTCATCCTCCAAATCCCACACCTTCCACTAAAGGTTGAATTGGACGAACCGCCCACCGCCGAAGAGACCCTCACAGCCATCCACCAGCTCAAGAGTGGCAAAGCAGCAGGTATTGACGGAATCCCACCAGAGATCTGGAAACATGGAGGCCCAGCACTGCACAACAAGCTCCACGACCTCTTTCTCTGCTGCTGGGAAAAAGGAACACTACCAAAGGATCTCCGTGATGCAGTCATCATCACCCTGTACAAGAACAAAGGAGAGAAGTCTGCCTGCTCTAATTATCGTGGAATTACCCTGCTGTCCATTGCCGGGAAAATTCTCGCAAGGTTGCTCCTGAATCGGCTGGTACCTGCCATCGCTGAAGACCACCTCCCAGAGGGCCAGTGTGGCTTCAGAGCCAACAGGAGTACCACCGACATGGTCTTTGTGCTGAGACAGCTTCAGGAGAAGTGCAGCGAGCAGAACAAAGGGCTGTACGTAACGTTTGTCGACCTAACAAAAGCGTTTGACACTGTGAGCAGGCAAGGTATGTGGCAGATCCTGGAGCGACTAGGTTGTCCCCCAAAGTTCCTCACATGATCGTCCAGCTCCACGAGGACCAGCAAGGCCAGGTCAGACTAAACAATGACCTCTCAGAACCATTCCCCATTCGCAACGGCGTGAAGCAAGGCTGCGTGCTGGCACCGACCCTCTTCACCATCTTCTTCAGCATGATGTTGAAGCAGGCCACAGTGGACCTCGACGATGACGACGCAGTGTACATCAGGTATCGTCTCGATGGCAGCCTGTTCAACCTCAGACGACTGCAGGCCCACACGAAAACCCTAGACCAACTGATTCGTGAGCTGCTCTTCGCTGATGACGCTGCCCTCGTTGCACACACAGAGAGAGCCTTGCAGCGCATTACGTCCTGCTTCGCAGATGCTGCCCAGCTCTTTGGACTTGAGGTCAGTCTGAAAAAGACAGAGGTCCTTCATCAGCCGGCACCCAAGGAAGAGCATCGCCCTCCCCACATCACCATCGGCGAGTCCGAACTGAAGTCTGTACACCAGTTTACCTACCTTGGCTGCATCATCACGTCAGACGCCAAGCTGGACAAGGAGCTGGACAACAGGCTGGCAAAAGCGAACAGTGCTTTCGGGCGACTATTCAAGCGGGTGTGGCACAATCAACAGCTGAAAAAAAAGGCACCAAGATCAGCGTGTACAGAGCTGTCGTCCTCACCACCCTGCTGTACGGTTCCGAGTCCTGGGCCCTCTACCGCAGCCAACTACGACTCCTCGAACGCTTTCACCAGCGCTGCCTGCGTACCATCCTCAGCATTCACTGGAGTGACTATGTCACCAACGTCGAGGTCCTTGAACAGGCGGAAACTGTGAGCATCGAGGCTTTGCTGCTGCGGACACAGCTTCGCTGGGCGGGGCACGTCTCCAGGATGGAGGATCATCGCCTACCCAAGATCACTCTGTTCGGCGAGCTCGCCACTGGACAACGAGACAGAGGGGCACCAAAGAAGAGATACAAAGACGGTCTCAAGAAGTCGCTTAGTGCCTGCCAAATCGACCACCGCCAGTGGTCTTCGCTTGCTGCGGACCGTGACACCTGGCGCTCCACCATTCACAAGGCAGCCGTCTCCTTTGAGGACTCTCGCAGAGCTAACCTTAAGGACAAGCGGCTTAGAAAAAAAAACAGAGTTTTCGTAACTCAGAACCCTGACCAGACCTTCCCCTGCAGCCACTGCGGTCGAACCTGCCTGTCCCGGATTGGCCTCCGCAGCGACGAAAATGCCTGCAGACGACGTGGGCAAGCCCTATAGAATCTTCGTTCGCGAAGTCAAGCCAAGAGACTGTATTGTCACCTTACTGACCACGAGTAGCCACTGCAAGCCATCTACTGTATTGTCACCCCACTGACCACGAGTAGTCACCGCCAACCATCTACTGTATTGTCGCCCCACTGACCACGAGTAGCCACTGCGAGCCATCTACTGTATTGTCACCTTACTGACCACGAGTAGCCACTGCCAGCCATCTACTGTATTGTCACCCCACTGACCACGAGTAGCCACTGCCAGCCATCTACTGTATTGTCACGTTACTGACCACGAGTAGCCACAGCGAGCCATCTACTGTATTGTCATCCCACTGACCACGAGTAGCCACTGAGAGCCATCTACTGTATTGTCACCCCACTGACCACGAGTAACCACTGCAAGCCATCTACTGTATTGTCACCCCACTGACCACGAGTAGCCACTGCAAGCCATCTACTGTATTGTCACCCCATTGACAACGAGTAGCCACTTCCAGCCATCTACTGTATTGTCACCCCACTGACCACGAGTAACCACTGCCAGCCATCTACTGTATTGTCACCCCACTGACCACGAGTAGCTACTGCGAGCCATCTACTGTATTGTCACTACACTGACCACGAGTAGCCAGCCATCTACTGTATTGTCGCCCCACTGACCACGAGTAGCCACAGCCAGCCATCTACTGTATTGTCACCCCATTGACCACGAGTAGCCACAGCCAGCCATCTACTGTATTGTCACCCCACTGACCACGAGTAGCCACTGCCAGCCATCTACTGTATTGTCACCCCATTCACCACGAGTAACCACTGCAAGCCATCTACTGTATTGTCACCCCAAAGACCACGAGAAACCACTGCAAGCCATCTACTGTATTGTCACCCCACTGACCACAAGTAACCACTGCCAGCCATCTACTGTATTGTCACCCCACTGACCACGAGTAGCCACTGCCAGGCATCTACTGTATTGTCACCCCACTGACCACGAGTAGCCATTGCCAGCCATCTACTGTATTGTCATCCCACTGACCACAAGTAACCACTGCGAGCCATCTACTGTATTGTCACCCCACTGACCACGCGTAGCACTGCGAGCCATCTACTGTATTGTCACCTTACTGACCACGAGTATCCACTGCCAGCCATCTACTGTATTATCACCCCGTTGACCACGAGTAACCACTGCGAGCCATCTACTGTATTGTCACTCCACTGACCACGAGTAACACTGCGAGCCATCTACTGTATTGTCACCCCACTGACCACGAGTAGCACTGCGAGCCGTCTACTGTATTGTCGCCCAAATGACCACGAGTAAACACTGCGAGCCATCTACTGTATTGTCACCCCACTGACCACGAGTAACCACTGCAAGCCATCTACTGTATTGTCACCCCACTGACCACGAGTAGCCACAGCAAGCCATCTACTGTATTGTCACCCCACTGACCACGAGTAGCCACTGCCAGCCATCTACTGTATTGTCACCCCACTGACCACGAGTAACCACTGCCAGCCATCTACTGTATTGTCACCCCACTGACCACGAGTAGCTACTGCGAGCCATCCACTGTATTGTTACCCCGCTGACCACGAATAGCCAGCCATCTACTGTATTGTCGCCACACTGACCACGAGTAGCCACAGCCAGCCATCAACTGTATTGTCACCCCATTGACCACGAGTAGCCACAGCCAGCCATCTACTGTATTGTCACCCCACTGACCACGAGTAGCCACTGCCAGCCATCTACTGTATTGTCACCCCATTGACCACGAGTAACCAGAGCGAGCCATCTACTGTATTGTCACCCCATTGACCACGAGTAACCACTGCCAGCCATCTACTGTATTGTCACCCCACTGACCACAGGAAACCACTGCCAGCCATCTACTGTATTGTCACCCCACTGACCACGAGTAGCCACTGCCAGGCATCTACTGTATTGTCACCCCACTGACCACGAGTAGCCACTGCCAGCCATCTACTGTATTGTCATCCCACTGACCACGAGTAACCACTGCCAGCCATCTACTGTATTGTCATCCCACTGACCACGAGTAACCACTGCCAGCCATCTACTGTATTGTCATCCCACTGACCACGAGTAACCACTGCGAGCCATTTACTGTATTGTAACCCCACTGACCATGCGAAGCACTGCCAGCCATCTACTGTATTGTCACAAAACTGACCACGAGTAACCACTGCGAGCCATCTACTGTATTGTCACCTTAATGACCACGAGTAGCCACTGCCAGCCATCTACTGTATTGTCACCCCATTGACCACGAGTAACCACTGCGAGCCATCTACTGTATTGTCACCCCACTGACCACGAGTAGCACTGCGAGCCATCTACTGTATTGTCACCCCACTGACCACGAATAGCACTGCGAGCCGTCTACTGTATTGTCGCCCCAATGACCACGAGTAACCACTGCGAGCCATCTACTGTATTGTCACCTTACTGACCACGAGTAGCCACTGCCTGCCATCTACTGTATTGTCACCCCATTGACCACGAGTAACCACTGCGAGCCATCTACTGTATTGTCACCCCATTGACCACGAGTAGCCACTGCCAGCCATCTACTGTATTGTCACCCCACTGACCACGAGTAACCACTGCCAGCCATCTACTGTATTGTCACCCCACTGACCACGAGTAACCACTGCGAGCCATCTACTGTATTGCCACCCCACTGACCACGAGTAGCCACTGCCAGCCATCTACTGTATTGTCACCCCATTGACCACGAGTAACCACTGCCAGCCATCTACTGCATTGTCACCCCATTGACCACGAGTAACCCCTGCGAGCCATCTACTGTATTGTCACCCCATTGTCCACGAGTAACCACTGCCAGCCATCTACTGTATTGTCACCCCACTGACCACGAGTAGCCACTGCCAGCCATCTACTGTATTGTCACCGAGCAGATCTTGGCGTGGATATCCGTACTGTTCTCCCTTGTAAGAGCAATAAAGAGTCAAGGCTCGTGCTTCATACATTTTCCCCCAACCTCACTCACCCTCCAACACCCGGGGTGTCACTAGTTCACAGACAATAACACTGCTCCTGTTGTTCGATGATTGGCTGACTGATTGATTTCTGATTCATGATTGCTTAGTGTTTCAATTTGTTCGTTCATAACAATGACAAAAGATGGACAGATTGCTTTGTTTGTTTGCTGAAGCCACACACATTATTTCACTAAAACTCACTGACTGTCACAGTTTACTTGTTTTAGTGAGGTTTTGTTTGTAACCAACGACTCCCAACAACGAACGAGACCTAAACGGAGAAGGCACCGCTGACTGGTACCATGTTCATCGACAACACGCCAAGAGACATAGATCCTCATCAGCGTTTTATTATTATTATTATTATTATTATTATTATTATTATTATTATTATTATTGTTGCTATCATGCCATACGATGATTAACTCATTGGTGACGTGTCGTATACGGATACGAGGCGATTCACCGAGTATCCGTATGCGGCGCGTCTCCAATGAGTTAATGTCAAATTCAAGCTTGAAAACTGAGAGTGATCAAAAAGGGACATGTATTGTACGCTCTATAAACAACACTCATTCGGGTGTTTTGGCGACGAGGACGATTACTCTTATGTACAGATGAGTCATGGAGCATATTTCCAATACAAGTTATACAAAAGACAGGCCGATCCAGTGACGTTAATCTGCGGTACACATTATGGCTGTCACACACGCTTCTGAATTTACTTAAGCCAGGACCTACAACCCGTTTGTCAGAAATGTAGGACTGGTGGCGAATCGCCAAATCAACGCCGGGCACCCGCCGTGCGCCTATTGTTTAACCGCCGCTCTTGTGGGCGCCATTTTTTGTGCAGTGATCGACGACTGAAGCGGAGGGTCTCTCAGAAACCGGCATCAATAGCCCGACCTGCGAAAGATTATGTAAAGCATTGCTATTGTCTTGAACCACAAAAGTCTCAGCTACCAAACTAAATGTTTTCCGTTGTTTTCTGTTGTATAATGCAGCTATTAGATGACTTTTTCTGCTTGAAGAGTGAGTGAAATGACAAATAAATACTTTTGTTTCCAACTATCTTATATGCGTCATGATTTTGCTAAATGCAAACAAATTTTAGGGATCTTAAGACTTCCTGTACATAATTTCAAGTGGTTAATGGGCAAAATGGCAACGCAATCGCGGTATACAAAGTGCGATTGAAGTTTCAGGCTGTACGATCCAGTTCAGACTATGTACGGTGCGGCACATTCTCCCCCTTCAAACCGGTGGTACAACAGACATTCCTCAAACAGTGCCGGTGGTTCAACAGACATTCCCCAAACAGTGCCGTTGGTTCAACAGACATTCCCCAAACAGTGCCGGTGGTACAACAGACATTCCCCAAACAGTGCCGGTGGTACAACAGACATTCCTCAAACAGTGCCGGTGCGTACATTTGCAGACTTCACCTACCCCCCACCCCCTTTGTCTTCGTGTACTTTGAGTTTGTCATTCTGGGGCCCACAACATGGCGACAATAAGCAGGGTATCAGATTTGTATATCAACTCGTTATTGGCGTATTATTGACAGTCTTCTCCCAGTTATTTGGACGTTCCTTGAACAGAAAGCAATCATGTCGCGCACCTTTTGGCAAAACTTGTATACCAGCTATTCATATCTCTGCGGGGAAAAAAAACCCCGGCTACTTTAACCCATATCATACTGAGGTTAACAGCTTCAAATTTGTACACTGCCATATGCGAGCTACATTATAGTACTTACAGATAAGGATAGAGACAAAGGGCTTTAATTCAAGGGTGTTGATATAATAGCTTGGCGCCTAGAGGCGCCAAGCTATTCTGGCACTACCCTTGAACTATTTTAGTCAAACTTATTTCACACACTGGTGTATTCCGAATGATAAGGGTTGAGCAAAGCAGGCGGCCTGTTATGCTTCAGAAAAGTGAACTCATTGTCAATTCAATGTCGAAGATCCCAGGCCATCAAGGAACCTACACACAGTGGCTTTAGCAAGAGGCGTAGATCCTCATGAGCCCCCGCAACTGCGGGGCGGAGCTCATAAGGATCTATGCCTGTTGCTGTTCACGTGTGTTTCGGCATTTACGTCAGAGAGGTGAGTCGCCTAACTTGACTGCGCTGGTGTGAATAAGTTTCCCGACAAAGGCTGTGCGGTCTGAAGCCAGAAGTTCTTGTTATGATTAAAATGCTGATGTCAAGACTTATGATTAGAATGCTGATGTCAAGACTTATGATTAGAATGCTGCTGTCAAGACTTATCTCACACTGGTGCTTCACCCCTTGCCTGCCGATTTAAAATGAACGCGATCTGACAGCAACAGGTACAGATCGTCATGACCCCCTTGACTGCGTGTGCTGATGAGGATCTATTCCTCTTCTGAGATCACTTTGTGTCCATGTTCTTTGGACAGTGAGGGGTTTTGGTCGGTCAGTGAACGCAGATTCCTGAAACGAAACTGATGTCGGGAAAGAGTTAATTTAGGACGCGTTAGTATATGAGCCTTGTGACCAACTTAGCAGGTGGCAAGCTTAAATGTATTCCACGGTCTCTCTCTCTCTCTCTCTCTCTCTCTCTCTCTCTCTCTCTCTCTCTCTCTCTCTCTCTCTCTATATATATATATATATATATATATATATATATATATATATATATATATCTTTTCTCTCTCTCTCTCTCTCTCTCTCTCTCTCTCTCTCTCTCTCTCTCTCTCTCTCTCTCTCTCTCTCTCTCTCTGTACAGATAACAACGACTGTGAGCGGCGCGTGGTCTTGACATAAACCTGACTCTACAGCTTTATTCCAATGAACAAGCTGAGCCGAGCAGGGCAAATCAATGTGAACACCTTTTTCGGTATTTAAGAGCAGAGCTCCACTAAAGTATATTTTTACACCCTTCACTACGACTAAGAAAAACACCAACTCCCCAACCTCAAAAAGTATAGATCCTCATGAGCCCCTCAGTTGCTGGATCTCGTGAGGATCTAAGCCTCCAGCTGACACCAGTTTGTGTCGGTGTTTCTGTGAGGCCCGGGGATCTTGCTGAACACGATAGGATAAAACAGTGTTCACAGACCTTTACACACACCACCCCTTTACAACGTGAATGAAAACTGTCAGGCCTTTCAAGCCGCTCGGGACCGCTAGTCAGCGGCTCTGGCACGTACCCAGCATTTCGCCACTAGCGAGGTGACGTACACCGCACGACTCGCAACGTCCAACCAGAGCCACGTCACGGCGGATAACCAGGGAGTACCATCAGCATAGACAACTCTCCAAACATCTCCAAGAGGCATAGATCCTCATGAGCCCGGAGTGCTCATGAGGATTTATGCCTCTTAGAGATGTTTGGAGTGTTGCCCCCTCTGATGTGATCTTGGCTTGACTCGCGAACAAAGATTCTATAGGGGTTAACCATGTCGTCTGCAGGCATGTTCGTGGCTGCGGAGGCCAATCCGGGACAGGCAGGTTCGACCTCAGTGGCTGCAAGGGAAGATCTGGTCAGGGTGCTGAGTTTCGACTACTCTGTTTTTTCTCTTGAGCCGCTTGTCCTTAAGACTAGCTCTGCGAAGAGTCATCAAAGGAGGCGGCTGCCTTGTAAATGGTTGAGCGACAGGTGTCGCGGTCCGCAGCAAGCTTAGACCACTGGCGGTGGTCGATTTGGCAGGCACTAAGTTACTTCTTGAGAACGTCTTTGTATCTCTTCTTTGGTGCCCCTCTGAACAGAGTGATCTTGGGTAGGCGATGATCCTCCATCCTGGAGAAGTGCCCCGCCCAGCGAAGCTGGGTCCGCAGCAGCAAAGCCTCGATGCTCACAGTTTTCGCCTGTTCAAGGACCCCGACGTTGGTGGTACTGAAAGTATTCCGACCAGCGGTTCAAGATAGAGGTATTATCTGTGAGGAGTGCCTGTCCATCAGCGCTTCGCAGGAGACTTTGTACCAGGTGCCTGGGGCCATACACTGCTTTAAGTGCTTCGTAGAAGCCCCTGTAGTCACCGTTGTCAGCGCAAAGCTGGGTCCTCTGTGCGAGGCTGGACCACCACTCGTTGTGGAGCTCTCTAAGCTGGCGCTGGAGACTGCTGCAGATAAGGCGGAAGGCAGACTTCTTCACAGGGCAGGAAGGCTAGGCTAGGTGGGCCTGGTGGGCGGCTCTTTTTTTTTTTTTTTGCTAAAAGTTCCTTGATCTCCACATCATTTTCGACAAACCAGTCTTTGTTCCTCTTTCTAACAAAGCCCAGGACTTCCACAGAAGATTTTACAATAGCAGTTTTCAGTTGTTCCCGGAGTGTTTCAGGGGAGGAGTCTGCTGGATCAACTGTGTCTTTGAGCATGCGCTGTAAATCTGTCTGAAAGGCAGCACTCAGTCACTACTGACTCGCACGGCTGACTGCTATGAAGTCGTGAAAAAACTGGATGACAGCAAACAAGCTTCAACTGAACGACGACAAAACAGAAGCCATGCTGGTAAGCACTCGCTAGAAACTCTCCCAGCTCCCTCCCTCTCTCCACCTTCAACTCGATAGCACCCCCACCTCCCTCTCTGACTCGGCCAAGAACCTCGGCGTAATCCTCGATTACTCTCTGTCCATGACCAGCTTCGTCTCCGCCACGGCCCAGGCATGCTATTTCCACCTCCGCCGCATCAGTCAGATCAGAAAATACCTCACTACCGAAGCTGCCACCAAACTTGCTTTCTCTCTCATCTTTTCTCGCATCGACTACGGCAACTCTCTCCTTTCCGGCCTCCCTCACTCCACCATTTTCACTCTCCGACGCGTCCAAAACAATGCTGCTCGCCTCGTCCTCAGAAAGAAAAAATCCGACCACATCACTCCCCTGCTCAAACTCCTTCGCTGGATCCCCATCCCCCAACGCATCCAATACAAAATTCTGTCTCTCTGCTACAAATCCCTGAACAACTGCGCTCCTGCCTATCTCTCCAACTTACTTCACCCCTACACACCTTCCCGCTCCCTCCGCTCTGCCTCCGACCCTCTCCGCCTCCAAATCCCTCGCACCAAACTTAACACTTTCGGCCCCCGCTTCTTCTCCGTCTACGGTGCATCCACCTGGAACACTCTCCCACTCTCTCTCCGTCAGAAACTCTCTCTCTCTCCTCCTTCCAGTCCGCCCTCAAAACTCACTTCTTTTAACAGTTTTAGCAAGATATCACCACACTCCCCACCCCAAGCTGACCGTCGTAATGTATTTCACTATTTGTGGTACGTTAGTTATTGTCTAAAGCGTGCGCATGCGTGCGCGAGTTGTGAGTGCGCGCTTACAGTTATAATTATTATAAGATAAGCGCATTATAAATACCGTAATTAATATTATTTATTATTACTTTCTTGTCGTCACGCTTTAGGCTGGCAACATCAAGTTTATTTATTTATTTATTTTTTTATATTTTCATTTATTTATGTATTTATTTATTTATATTTATTTATTTATTTATTTATTTATTTATTTATTATTATTATTTTTTTTTTTTTGGGGGGGGGGTTCTTGGGTTTCAGCTTGAGGCGGAGCCTGAGTTTGCAGCGGACAAGGCTGTGGTCAGTGTGACACTCTGCGCTGGGCATCACTCTAGTGAGGAGTACGTCACTGTGGTCCCTCTGACGCACTAGGACATAGTAGATAAGGTGCCAGTGCTTGGAGCGAGGATGCATCCAGGTGGTCTTTCGACTGTCCTTTTGCTGGAAAGTAGCGTTGGTGATGACAAGTTGCTGTTCTGCACAAAACTCCAACAGTAGGCGGTATTTGGTATTCAGTTCCCAACGCCATGCTTGCCGAGGACTCCTTTCCAGGCTTCAGAGTCATGGCCCACTCTGGCGTTGAAGTCGCCAAGGATGATGACTTTGTCGTCTGCAGGGGTGCTCTGTAGGAGGCTGCGCAGGTCAGAGTAGAACTTGTCTTTTTCTGCAGGCTCTGCCAGGAGGGTTGGGGAGTACACACTGAGAAGTGTGACGTATTGCTAGTGTCTCAGTGGGAGGCGCATGGACATGATGCGGTCTGAGTGACCCGTTGGTAGGTTTTCCAGCTTAGACGCAATGGGGGTCTTGACCATGATGCCAAATTCTGAGAGCCGTATTTCTGATGCAGGCCTGCATGACCAGTAGAAGGTGTAGCAGGCACCAAGTTCTTGGAAGCTGCCTTCCTCCGGGAGACATACTTCGCTGAGCGCGGCGATGTCGATGTTTAACCCCGCAATTCATGGGCAATAAGGGCGGAGTGACGTTCAGGGCGTCCACTGTCTGCTGTGTCGAGCATGGTTCGGATGTTCCAGCATGCTACGTTGAGTCCGGTCGTGGTAGTCATGGGATTGGAGTCGTTGTTTTTCTTGTTTTCTGACCGCAAGAGAAAATGCCCCTTGACCGCGGCTAGCCAACTGGGGTTGTGAGAGGATGAGCTTTGGTTAGACCACCTTTTTTAGGCCCCTTTCCGTGTGGAGCAAGCAGTGCTGTCCCTAGAGAAGGCTGCTTGGTCGTTCAGGGTGTGCCGAGTGACGTTGTCATCCCTAGGTCAAGATCAGGCGATCAATATTTTGAACCGCCTGCTTGCAGGTTTGCGACTGCTGCTTACAGTGATATCTTTCACCTGCCGTTTCGCCCCTTGCCCATCGCTACAGGACTTGGAAAGGTTGGTGTCATGGTCCGTGAGCGTTTCCCAAAGCATGCGCGGTGGGAGCTTTTTGGTGGAGTGCAGTGTGCGCAGTAAACCCTTGGTTCGTCTGCCATGGTCTAGCATGCTGGGACGGTGGCATCGAGGTCCTCGGGTTGTAGGTTTTATATCAGACTGTCCTTGTCCTAGTCTCTGGCTCGAAAACCTTCCCCGGAGACACGGGGGCTTTGATGTCAGGGTTTTCCTCCCTAAGCCTTTCCGCAGCCAAGCGGCCAGGCCTGCAAGGCAGCAGGACAATGATTTATTTTCGAGGTTCTCTCCTCTAGATCCGCCGTGTTTAGCCTGGAGCTAGTGCTGCTCAGTTTTTGGGGTTACCTCAAAGAGGATGTGGCCAGGGACCACGCACGGGCGCTCTTGGGATAGAGGGATGCGATGCTAATCCGGAGGGATTACACACGAGGGTGCCTCACAAAGGCCAAGAGGCCCTAGACTAGAGTGATCCCCGGGGAGGCGCTTTAAGAGTTCCCCACTACCCGCACCACCAATGCAACTCCTCCCCTGGGGCCTCCACCCTTTGAGTCAGGCAGAGAACCCTTGACCCGCTGATGTAACAAGCTAGTTATTCACATTTACTGAATTGGCTCTCGCTCGTTGTAGGTTGTCGTGCGTTGTACACGTCACCTCGCTAATGTACTCGGCGGTCACCTCTCCAGGCTGGAGTTTCTGTCTAATGTCTTGTACAGAGGAGGTAGAACCGAGTCATATTCGGCCGTACCGTGTCAAAGAAAGTAGGACCCAAAGATATACTGGAGTCCTAAAGAATGTCAAAACGAGGTAGGACCCGCCCCTAACGGGCCATACCGTTTTCTCATCCATCGCGATTCTACCGAGCAAGAAAAAAAGAACAAGAGGAAAAGGTTGTTGACGTGACCTCATTCAGACTTGATGAGTGACGTCAACCATGTGTCCAGCTCTGCTGGTCACACACACCAAGCACGTGAATGAAAAAAATATTGCGAAATATGAAAACCTGTTTGTCTGTAGACAGGACCTTCCAGCTTAGACGTCAAATGTCGTCAAATGAATGACTTTTCTGCTCTTCTTATTCTGTGCACGTAGGAGAGTTCCACTGACGCGTACCACGGTCGGCAGGAAACCTTTTCATCCGTCTCATCACATGGAGTTTGAAAAGAAGGGTAGGGAAGTCTCAACAGAGGCAAGTGAACATCGAGAACCCGTTGTATCGACACATTTTATCCAGAAATATCCAGCCTGGAGCAAATCGCTTGAATACCTCCTAGGCGTCACAATTTCTTATGTTTCTGTGTGTGTGTGTTTGTGTGCGCGAGTGCGTGCATGCATGTGTGTTTACTTGCGTTCGTGTGTGTTAGAGTGTCTGTGTTCTCGCAAGCGCGTGCGTGAGTGCGTGCATGTGTGCATGTGTGCGTGAGTGCATGCGTGCATGCGTGTGTAATTGCATTCATGTGTGTGTGTGTGTGTCTGTGCATATAAAATTTCATTTTAATTTATTATAATTATTGTCACTATATTTACTAACCACAGAACATTAGGAACACAGGCATTGGAAGATCGTTGCGTACACGTTTACCCCTGTAACATTGACACAGGCATGTGATGCTGGTTGTGTACTCAACTAACTGTATATCACGGGTAGTGGGCACATGCATGTGATGCTGGCTGTGTAATCAACCACATCAATAACACGGATAGTGGGCACAGGCATGGGATAATCGTAAGGTAATCGATTACCTCTATTACATGGGTTAAGGGCACAGGCATGCCATGATCGTTGTGTAATCAATCACCCATATAACAAAGGTTGTGGGCACAGGCATGGAATGTCTGCCAAAGATGAAGTCAGAAATGCAAGTTAAAAAAAAAACTTCTAAAACTGTCGTCAGACACGCTGGGCGATTGTCCGTCTCTCTCCATACCACTGTGTGTGTGTGTTTGTGCCCCCCCCCCCCCCCAGGAATGACAAGTGGGAAGGTGTCGTTCTGTCTGCGGTTCTTTTTTCGCTACTTCCCCCCCCCCATCCCCTTACACACTTCCCTCTCAAGTCCCCCCTCCCCCACCCACATCCCCTCCTCCTCCCTCCCCACCCCACCTACCTCCGATCAATGATACTTGGCTTTACAGGACCGGTACGACACTCTCCAACTATTCACTATCAGACGCCTGTGCTGAGATTGATCTGCTCAGTAAATCCAGAATAGCAATTACGTCACTGTTGCGTGGACTAATGTGTGTGACTAGATCAGGCTGACATGTATAGCTGTCCCTTCGCCTCCAAACTAACAGTGGAGAACTGGAAGCCAGCGTGTTGACAGTGTAGACACATCACACGGCCTGTATAAGGTAAGAGCACGTTGTTCATAGTCACGTTCACAGTGCCACACAGCTGGTCTGTGCTTGATCAGTGCATCCACACAATTCAAATATTTACACTGGTTGTGGTGGAAGTCGCTGTAGTCATTTACAGTAACAAGGGGAGGATCAGGTATCTGAGGTGGGGTGTGGAGGTGGGGTGGGGTGTGGTGGGATGGGGGGGGGAGGAAGAGTGGGGGCATTTTTAACTTGTCAAAGGTGTTGTCCAGAGCAGAATCGACAAACCAAATGGTAACGCTGCAAGTGCAATTTTAAAAGGACTAGGACTTCCAACTTTCGTTGATTTCGTCCGGGCGGCCGGGCGGCCGGGCAGGGGGTGGGGGGTGGGGGGGGTGGGAACAGCAAATGGTGATGCTAGCTCGATCCGACTCTCTAAATATCAGATGATAAATGGGTACGGGGTGGGGGCAAAGGAGAGGGGTGGGTGTTGGCGGTGGTGGTGTAAGGGGGGGGGGGGGTATGAGGGTGAGTGTCACGGACTGACGGAAAGATGGTGGTTTAAATGTTTGTGATGTGGGTGTAGGTTATAATATAATCTTGTCAACAGGGGGATCTCCACTCACACTCTCATACTCTCTTCATTGTAGCCCTCAATCATCTCATTCAATACATTTCTCCCACTCTGGAGAGGGACGTCTCGCATGCGCTCACATACGCATCCATACAACCGATTACTACAAACTCAGTTGCTGAATTTCTAACTATGTTGAGTATTTACATAAAAACATTCATCATGTCACACTTAACTAATTTCTAGAGTCTCTTATTATCTCGTTGTCAGTTCATCTTTGTTCTACCTAATTCGATCTAGTTCTGTGCACAGAAATAAACAAGTCACCTTACCTGGCCAGGCTTTCTATACTCTACTTCAAGTTATGCGGTGGTGAGTGGTCCTCGGCGTCGGCGCTGCGTCTCAGTGTCGACCCTCTGGCCCCTGTGATCTTTCAATGTTCTCTTTCGCACGTTCACCATTTTCACTGCTGCAATTTGCACCCATCACATCTCACGCTTGGGCTAATGTGATCACTGGACTAGAACCGTCAAGTTCATCTCCGCGGCTTTCCTATACACTATAATAGTCCATATTGGAACCGATCATCACACAAGTTCGGTCACACAAGTTTACTTTCCATCTCCGACTTCTCTCTCTCTCTCTCTCTCTCTCTCTCTCTCTCTCTCTCTCTCTCTCTCTCTCTCTCTCTCTCTCTCTCTCTCTCTCTCTCTCTTTCTCTCTCTGGCTCTCCCAGCCCCAAGTCTCTCAGTGCTCGTATTTTCTCTCTCAGCCCATGTCTTCAAGTCTTTTAGTCTCTAGAGTTCTCTCTCTTCTTCACGCTTCGCTTTATATATATCTATAATCTACACAAGTCTCTCCACCTTCCTCATTTTGTATTCCTACGCGATGTCATGAAGATTCAGTCATTCACATCGCTTCATCAATTTCAACTAATTTCGATAATTATATAAAGTATACTAAACATGCATTTCACATCCAATCCATACATACAATTTATCCTAACACCCGTATCACAACACTAATATACTTATTCTGTGTACGGACTATTTCTTTTCCAAATTCTGGAATTTCATCAGATACTGCTGACTAGGTGGATTCTTTGTGTCTCACGCGGGAAAGTCCTGACTCCCTCCCCCGCTAAATAGTTCAAGTACCTATACATTCCCGCACGTAGACATTTCCTCTTGTCAGCCGATGATAAGGTACTAACCGACTTTCGCCATTAGATAGTTTACAAGTCGCACGTGCAGGCATGTCCGACCGTTTCCTGTTTCCGCTAACCCCATGCCTACTCGGACTCTGCAATATAAATTTCCCTCATTCCATAATTTCACTAGCAACTTTACTCCTTAACCTCCCACTAACTTCCGGACATAATTTTGCTCCCTTGACAATTCCCCTCAACTACAAGACAATACTCCGTATTGTTTCTTTTCTCTGCTCAAGGGCCAAATATTATGGCTAAACTCGACTCGATTTCCACATTATATACAGTTACACAAAAATGTCCCCAAGACAAACACGACTGTGCCGATTTGGCAACTCAGTCTGAGATATTAAAAGTATCTCATCAACAATTACAACATCAAAATGATAGGGCGGTTGGAGTAGTAGATTTAACACAACAACATCAATTCAAAATATCAAAATTGCAAGGAGGCTTGGCCAATTCAGGTGTGGTGAACGACACGGTTTTACCGACGATCACTCGACCGCGTGGCGCGCATGTATTACGGCTTTCGCAACATTTCCGGCATTCTCTACATACATGCACATAAAACACAGCAACTGTCAAACTGATTATAACTGTGTTCACTTATTCTGCCTTTGCAATTACACTACTCTGCTCAAGTAGTCGGCACCTACGTTTTCTTTTCCTGGTGTGTATTTCACACTCCTTACAGTACAGGTATTTCTGGAACTTCTTTATTCATTATATCTTTTGTGGCGAAAGGCACGGGGTAGCCTATTGCTTGCTCTCCCGCGTCGATCACTGCAGCTCCTCCCTGACATTCCATGGTTACGTCTTTGGGCTCTCTTTCCGTGTACTGTCTGAGCATGTTGATATGGAAGACCTTCTGCTTGCCATTTACGTCTAGCTTATAGTCATGCTGCCCCTTTTTCTCCAGTACACGAAACGGCCCCTTCCAGTGCATCAACATCTTGTTATGGTCAGTGGGTAAGAGCAGTAGAACTTTGTCGCCTGCGTTCAACTGACGAACTTTCGCTCGTTTGTCAAAGTGTTTCCTGTACACCGCACTGGAGTCCCTCAGGGCCTCTTGTGCGAACTTGCAGGTGTCTTCCAGTCTGCTCCTGAGGTCTACCACGTACTGATATGTAGTTTTAACCTCTTCTTCTTCCTCTTCATTTGTCCACAGTTCCTTCAGGATGGTCACGGGTCCTCTGACCGTTCTGCCGTACAATAGTTCGAAGGGGGAAAACCCTAGACTTTCTTGTGGTGCCTCACGGTATGCAAACAACGCGGCTGGCAAATAACGATCCCAGTCCGTTGGTCTCTCCTCGCACATCTTCTTTAACATCCCCTTCAACGTCCCGTTAAACCTCTCTACTAACCCATTGCACTGTGGATGATACGGGGTTGTGTGTAGTTGCTTTAGCCCCAATAATCTGCTGACCTCCCCCATCAGTTCCGACGTGAATTGGGTTCCACGGTCGCTCAAGATCTCGTTGGGTACTCCTACCCTGGAAAATATTTCCACTAGCGCCTCGGCCACCCTCTCTGTCTCAATAGACCTCAGAGCCACTGCTTCTGGGTATCTCGTAGCATAATCTACGACTGTCAAGATGTACCGGTTTCCGGCGCTTGAAATCGGCGCTATTGGTCCAATAAGATCAACTGCCACACGGCGAAATGGCGAGTCAATCAAAGGGACGCTCCCCAATGGTGCCTTCTTTGTTTTTCCCTTTGGTGCCGTTCTCTGGCACGTGTCGCATGAGGCACAAAACCTCTTGATGTCCGCCATGATCCCCGGCCAATAAAAACTGCTCAGGATCCTGTCTGCGGTCTTCTTTTTACCTAAGTGACCTGCCATCAGACCTTCGTGACCGATCGACATGACAGTGTCCCTGTACTTGGCTGGGACAATCAGCTGAGCCGTCATCTTCCCTGACTTATCGCTTATAAACTGGCGATACAGTACACCCTTCTTTAAGAAATAACTCACCCGGCCCCCTCTGACCTCCTTATCTTCCCCAGCCGTAACCTCACCGAACAGCTTGTCCTGTGACCTATCCTGTGTTTGCTCCTCCTTAATTTCTGCAGGGGTAGCATTTACGCCCCTCTTTTGCTCTGGAGTGATGAGTGGCTTCGGCCCCTTTAACTCTTTCTTTACTTGCCCTCTCGTTTTCACCGCGGCTGCTAGTGAAAACGAGAGGTCTGGGTCACCAGGCCCCCTTGCTCCTGGGATATTCCCTAGAATCAAATCATACAGCGGGTTAGGCATCACGAGTGCCTCGACCTGCCCGCTGAAGAATGGTGTGCGCACGGAAACTATTGCTGTCGCAAATTTCCGCACCGTCCCGTCTATAAGAACACACTTCCGCACCTCCCCTGTCATCTCTGTCTTTCTCACAAGACTCTCCCGCACTACTGCCCCCGAGCAGCCTGTGTCACGCAACACATGCACCTTTCTGTCTCCAATCTTTCCCTCACGCACGGGCATCGTGTCCTCCGTGTCCGAGCTACAAAAACCCGACACGACAAAATGTCCGTCATCGCGGCTCCGTGAATCAATCACCCCGCTTCCTCTTATTTGAGCCCCTGGCTCCTCATATTTCACTACCCGCATCGCCGCAGTCTTCTGTGGCCTGGCTCGACAGTCTCTCGCAAGATGACCTGTCTTGCCGCAAATAAAGCACCCACGTCTATCCGGCGGTCTGTCCCCGTTTACTCTTGGAAATCGCGGCCCTGTCGCCGGCCCTGACTGAACTAAATTTCGGCGGACTGGACCCACAGCCCCGTTGGCTGCCGGTGCTGGTCGCTTATCTTTTGTTTTTTCTTGAATTTCCAATCTTCGCCGCAAAGGATTCATATCCGCTCTAGCCTCGCGATAGTTTTCTGCTGCTTCGAGCAGTTCCGATATCGTTCTAAGTTTTCTTTCTCTAAGGTGGATGGCAAGTCCTGGCGCGCATTCGGTGAAAATTTGTTCGCGGAGGATCAATTCCCGCAGATCGCCGTAAACACTTTCTGCGCCACACAGTTCGACCCACTTGTCAAAGTAATGAGTGAGACGGACGCCGAACTGCACGTACGTCTCGCCGGACTGTATCCGCGCATCCCGAAATTTCCGGCGGAAGCCCTCTTCGGTGAGCTCATAAGCGCGCAAGATCGAATCCTTGACCTTATCATAATCACCTCTCATTTCTCGAGGCAGAGTGGACACGACATCCAACGCCTTTCCTGTCAGCAGAGCTGACAGGCTGATGGCCCATTCTTCCTCTGGCCATCCCTCTATCTCCGCAAAAGTTTCGAATCTGCTAATGTACGCGTCGATAGAGTCTGTCGTCTGACAGAACTTCGGTAACTGCGGTCTCGGCGCCGCATGTCCGAACCGCCTTCGCTCACCTGTACCCGAACTGGCCTCCTCACGTCTTCTGTCCAGTTCTAACTCTCTTCCTTTCAGTTCTGCTTCTATCTTTAACTTCTCTGTTTCAAGAAAAAGTTTTTCTTTTGCCGCCGCCATCTGCTCACTCTCAAATTTTCTTATTTCTGCCCTGTCATTTCTTTCAACTCTCTGTTGAGTCTCTATGAACTTTCTCAGTTCCTCGCCCTGGTGGCCTAACTCCTTTCCCATACTCACCAACTTCTCGAGAGGCGTAAAACTCTCTTCCGCCATATTGTTCCGTTTCTTGTCCACACCCTGTGTGACAGACAACGTGAACAGTATCTCCGCGGGTTACGCTCCCCTTTGCTACAATGCCGCTCGCCGAACTTCCCGTGTTCGCCTGCGAGCACTCGTGTTGTACGTAGATTAACCCCCTGTCTACTGGGACCGAAATGTTTAATTTTCGCTAGGCACCATGCACCTAATCCCAGACAACTTTATTATATTTCCCCGCACCCAGAAGGAACCTGTGTCATAAGTTATAGCTTCTATAACAACACTTGGTTAGAGCCTCGCTCACTGTCCCCGACAGACAGCCTTCAGTATACACCACAAAACAATACCAGCAATGACGAAGAACTAACAGGTCAATTAATTAGGAGACTAATTAATTTGCATGCAATTAGTGGACACTTTGTCCTAGCATTACATCTAGCGCTAACTTCGCTTTCCCGTCTGAGACTATAATTTTGGGCCAAATCCTGGCAGGCTCGCCAACTTTGTCACGGACTGACGGAAAGATGGTGGTTTAAATGTTTGTGATGTGGGTGTAGGTTATAATATAATCTTGTCAACAGGGGGATCTCCACTCACACTCTCATACTCTCTTCATTGTAGCCCTCAATCATCTCATTCAATACATTTCTCCCACTCTGGAGAGGGACATCTCGCATGCGCTCACATACGCATCCATACAACCGATTACTACAAACTCAGTTGCTGAATTTCTAACTATGTTGAGTATTTACATAAAAACATTCATCATGTCACACTTAACTAATGTCTAGAGTCTCTTATTATCTCGTTGTCAGTTCATCTTTGTTCTACCTAATTCGATCTAGTTCTGTGCACAGAAATAAACAAGTCACCTTACCTGGCCAGGCTTTCTATACTCTACTTCAAGTTATGCGGTGGTGAGTGGTCCTCGGCGTCGGCGCTGCGTCTCAGTGTCGACCCTCTGGCCCCTGTGATCTTTCAGTGTTCTCTTTCGCACGTTCACCATTTTCACTGCTGCAATTTGCACCCATCACATCTCACGCTTGGGCTAATGTGATCACTGGACTAGAACCGTCAAGTTCATCTCCGCGGCTTTCCTATACACTATAATAGTCCATATTGGAACCGATCATCACACAAGTTCGGTCACACAAGTTTACTTTCCATCTCCGACTTCTCTCTCTCTCTCTCTCTCTCTCTCTCTCTCTCTCTCTCTCTCTCTCTCTCTCTCTCTCTCTCTCTCTCTCTCTCTCTCTCTCTCTCTCTGGCTCTCCCAGCCCCAAGTCTCTCAGTGCTCGTCTTTTCTCTCTCAGCCCATGTCTTCAAGTCTTTTAGTCTCTAGAGTTCTCTCTCTTCTTCACGCTTCGCTTTATATATATCTATAATCTACACAAGTCTCTCCACCTTCCTCATTTTGTATTCCTACGCGATGTCATGAAGATTCAGTCATTCACATCGCTTCATCAATTTCAACTAATTTCGATAATTATATAAAGTATACTAAACATGCATTTCACATCCAATCCATGCATACAATTTATCCTAACACCCGTATCACAACACTAATATACTTATTCTGTGTACGGACTATTTCTTTTCCAAATTCTGGAATTTCATCAGATACTGCTGACTAGGTGGATTCTTTGTGTCTCACGCGGGAAAGTCCTGACTCCCTCCCCCGCTAAATAGTTCAAGTACCTATACATTCCCGCACGTAGACATTTCCTCTTGTCAGCCGATGATAAGGTACTAACCGACTTTCGCCATTAGATAGTTTACAAGTCGCACGTGCAAGCATGTCCGACCATTTCCTGTTTCCGCTAACCCCATGCCTACTCGGACTCTGCAATATAAATTTCCCTCATTCCATAATTTCACTAGCAACTTTACTCCTTAACCTCCCACTAACTTCCGGACATAATTTTGCTCCCTTGACAGTGAGGAGTATCATATTGTAATGAATATATTGAATGTACGTTGTGGGGAAGAGATGGGGTGGTTTAAAGTAGTGTATAATCGTGCGTGTGTCTGAGAGAGAGGGTGTGCTGTGAGTAGGCAATCTCTGCTGGCTGGATGTCTGGGGGGTCGGGTGGGGTGGGTCTGTTCAGTAACTCGTCAAAATACTCGACCCATCTGTCGAGTTGGTCTGCTCTGTCTGCAATTTGTCTTTTATTGGTCTTTCTGTATGGCCATACTTGCCTGAAATGTCGTAAAGCTGTTTCATGTTGCCGCTGCCTGCTGCCTTATCCGCTTCTGCTGCCAGGCTGTCTATGTAGGCCCTCTTGTCTGCCCTGATACTCCTCTTTACCTCGCGGTAGCTTCCGAGTATTCCTCCTGTGCCCTTGCTTTGGCTGCTCTCGTGCGACTGTTGTTGACAACTGCTTTCTTCCGCTTCCTCACTTGGAAACATTGTAAATGACAAAAAGTGTGTGTGTGTGTGTGTGTGTGTGTGTGTGTGTGTGTGTGTGTGTGTGTGTGTGTGTGTGTGTGGTATGTGTGTTTGTGGTGTGTGTGTGTGTGTGTGTGTGTGTGTGTGTGTGTGTGTGTGTGTGTGTGTGTGTGTATTACATAGTAGTCGTAGTCGCAGTATGATACAATCACACCAGACGGACTAACGTTGGGTTCTTGTAAAGAAACGTCTCTCAGCTGCAACTCGTCACACGTGGCACAGGGCTGTAGACCACACTGGGGTAGCAGTTCCAACAATATTTTATTCTCACAATGCAATCTCAGCACAATGCGTCCACAAATGCATCCACACTTTGGTACACTGTCTCTCTACAATGCATCCACAATTATGATACACTGCGTCTTTCATACAATACACCAACACTGATATACTGTCTCCTCTACAATGCATCAACACTTTTGACATACTGCGTATCTCATACAATGTACCCACAATTTTGATACACTGTGTCTCTCATGCAATGCACCAACACTGATACACTGTCTCCTCTACAATGAATCAACACTTTTGACACAGTGTTTCTCTCATAATATGTACGCACATAATTCGCTAACACCCCTTTTTATACTATTACGAATTTCCAGATCAATCGTGCAAACTACACAACTCAACCAATCAAAACTGAAACAAAACGTTACCACAACTCATACATTTTAATGAAAAGTAACACTCTAGATTTGTCAACTAACTCTCACTAATATCTAGGTTGATCCGAAAACCCCGTGCAGGACGTAAATGACGCTAACTGTAGCCAGGCATGTTTACTTTGACGTCATATATGAGGACACTAGAAAGGTCGCGACACTGCCCGAACTTTCCAGTCTAATGTACATCACACTTTACAACAATGTTGCGAAAATACGCATCTTTATAGCTAAACAAATCGATCGCAATTCTACGTGCAAAAGAAAACAAATCATACTAAAAAGGTACGTAATTCTTATGCAAAATAACTCGAATGAATATCGATGTTTCCTATGATCAACACACACATGCTCTAAAAAGAATAACACAACCACAAACGTAACAGTTTGTGCTCGCGCGCGCGCGCGCGCGCGCGCGCGTGTGTGTGTGTGTGTGTGTGTGTGTGTGTGTGTGTGTGAGTGTGTGTGTGTTTGTGTGTGTATGTGTGTGTATGTGTGTGTGTGTGTGTTTGTGTGTGTGTGTGTGTGGATGGGTGGGTGTGTATGTGCGTGCGTGCGTGTGTGTTATTTCAGCCAAGCCACACGCCATGGATCACGCTGTGGACGACCCAGCACAACTTCGTGATCCTTCACAGCTAAAATCTGTTCTCGTGACGTGTGGAAGCCTGATCTTCGACACCGACGTCCTGCGATACATGCAGAATACAGCTTACAGTGGGGGCGGGCCGGTGCAGCGTGTATACACTCTGAATCTGTACTCTCACGTTGCTGACTTCCACAATCACGAAGGTAAAGACAGAAACAGATCATGGTGCCGGTTCTCTTGACTCATCAGTCCTGTTTAGATGGAAAATTAATAGGGTGTCTTGTCAGGATTTCAAGTCTCCATCGTATCATATACTAATGGTCAAAACTTAAGTGCCAGTTTCTATCGCAGACGCCCAGACAACACCACACAAATAATGTAACAATACTTGGAGTCAGTACTTTGCTAATTTATTCAGTAACAATGTAATTTAAGTTTTGAGTAAATCAAGCAATTCTACCAACAGCAGTACGTTAGAATGTTCACCAACCCCTCATTTTAAAAGTCACACAAGACAGGTCCAATTAGTAGCGAGTGTACCCACCGTTTGTAGCCAATCATTCAATGCAACGTTGACGCATGGAGTTCACCAGTATTCGGAGAACATGTTGTGGGATCGCTTTCCACACTTGTTGTAGGAACTGAGTCAGCTGGGGGACACCTTGAGGTGAGGGGGGGGGGGGGTGGTGGTTGCTGACTACACGTTGCCCCAGAACGTCCCAGAGGTGCTCGATGGGAGCCAGATCAGGTGAACGAGCTGGCCACGCCATCCTTATGATGCCCTGTTGCTCAAGGTACTCATCTACCACACAGGCGCGATGAATCCGAGCGTTGTCGTCTTGCAGATCAGCATTGTCGCTTATGGCTTGGAGAGCTGGCTGGCTCGTCCCGATAACGCAGTCCAGTCAGGGTGCCTGACTTCTGTCTTCCCTGCTGAAGCCTGCCCAGACCATGACTGAGCCTCTTCCGTAGCGATCCACCTTTTGGACGCATTCATCCGTGAATCGCTCGCCCTGGCGTCTCCAGACCCTGCCGTCGTTGAAGGACACGGTGAACCGTGACTCATCAGTAAACAAAACCTGAGTCCACTGTAGTCAGTTCCACCTTACATGTTGACGACAACAGGCAACCCGGGCTCTGCGATGAGCTGGAGTGAAGGGTATTCTTACAGCTGCTCTGCATGAAGCCAGGCAAATTTTGCGCGCAGACGTCGGCAGACTGTGCTTCTGTTGACGTTAACGTGCAGCTTGCATCAGTTGACGTCGCAGAGTGGTTGACGTGATAATTCGGTCGCGCAGAGCCGCCACACAGAGATATCTGTCCTCCCGTCTGCTGGTGCAGCACGGGCGTCCTGAGCAGTGTCGTCGTTCTGCCCTTCATGTTTATAGGTATCATGCCAGCTGCCTCCAGACCAGTGAATTAGACACCCCAAGACGTCCCCCAACTCCTCGTCTGGAAACCATCCTGCAGCCATACTAGCGACCGGCCTTGATTTACTGGAGTTCGGCATCGTCGTGGTGGCATGGTTAGGAAAGTGACAATTATGCCTATACGGTAATTGTAGCGAAACAGAAGTGCATAGTGTGCTCGTCTGACCCCTTTAGCAAGTGCATTACGACTTTACCGAGTTTTTCAACCTGCCTGCTTGTGTACGCTTGCCAATATAACGCAGCTTTAAAAAAAAACTGACGATTTTTCATATGCATTTGACACGTTCCTGAAAATTGATGAATTGTTATCTATTGTTCCCTGAAAAGTGCACTGTCTAAGGTAAACTTTTAACATATTTAGATCAAAAGAACATAGTATTTTATTAGCATTCTTGCGATTATAAACAATGACACAAAAATTGGGATGACTCTTAAGTTTTTATCATTAGTATATGATGATGCTTGTAACAACAACGATAATAATCATCGTTCTTTCCGTCATCATTTTATCTTACGTGTCGTTATCATTGTTATCATCATCGATGTCAAAATAATAATAATAATAATAATAATAATAATAATAATAATAATAATAAAAGTATGATTATTATTAATTATTTATATTAATTAGTTGCAAAATTAGTACAGTCATGCTGTGTAAAGACGCTCCAAAAAAACGTAAATTTCAGAACGCAGCGATCCAGCCTACCTAGATACAGACTAAGGAAAGCAGGAGGCATAGATCCTCATCAGCCCCCGCCACTGCTTGTCTCTTGCTTACCACTGCGGGGCATGAGGGTCTACGTCTCGTGCAGCTGGGTGGTGCTGGCTGTGTGCTGGCTGTCAAGGGGTTAAGGCAACTTTCTAACAATATGTAGGGGTTTGTACGGCGGGTATCACTGATCACAGCTGGCGCGTTTGTAATGTGTAGGGGTCTGTACGGCGGGTATCACTGGTCACAGCTGGCGCGTTTGTAATGTGTAGGGGTTTGTACGGCGGGTATCACTGGTCACAGCTGGCGCGTTTGTAATGTGTAGGGGTTTGTACGGCGGGTATCACTGGTCACAGCTGGCGCGTTTGTAATGTGTAGGGGTCTGTACGGTGGGTATCACTGGTCACAGCTGGCGCGGTTGTAATGTGTAGGGGTCTGTACGGCGGGTATCACTGATCACAGCTGGCGCGTTTGTAATGTGTAGGGGTCTGTACGGCGGGTATCACTGATCACAGCTGGCGCGTTTGTAATGTGTAGGGGTCTGTACGGCGGGTATCACTGGTCACAGCTGGCGCGTTTGTAATGTGTAGGGGTCTGTACGGCGGGTATCACTGATCACAGCTGGCTCGTTTGTAATGTGTAGGGGTCTGTACGGCGGGTATCACTGGTCACAGCTGGCGCGTTTGTAATGTGTAGGGGTCTGTACGGCGGGTATCACTGATCACAGCTGGCGCGTTTGTAATGTGTAGGGGTCTGTACGGCGGGTATCACTGATCACAGCTGGCTCGTTTGTAATGTGTAGGGGTCTGTACGGCGGGTATCAATGGTCACAGCTGGCGCGTTTGTAATGAGTAGGGGTCTGTACGGCGGGTATCACTGGTCACAGCTGGCGCGTTTGTAATGTGTAGGGGTCTGTACGGCGGGTATCACTGATCACAGCTGGCACGTTTGTAATGTGTAGGGGTCTGTACGGCGGGTATCACTGATCACAGCTGGCGCGTTTGTAATGTGTAGGGGTCTGTACGGCGGGTATCACTGATCACAGCTGGCGCGTTTGTAATGTGTAGGGGTCTGTACGGCGGGTATCACTGATCACAGCTGGCGCGTTTGTAATGTGTAGGGGCCTGTACGGCGGGTATCACTGATCACAGCTGGCGCGTTTGTAATGTGTAGGGGTCTGTACGGCGGGTATCACTGATCACAGCTGGCGCGTTTGTAATGTGTAGGGGTCTGTACGGCGGGTATCACTGATCACAGCTGGCGCGTTTGTAATGTGTAGGGGCCTGTACGGCGGGTATCACTGATCACAGCTGGCTCGTTTGTAATGTGTAGGGGTCTGTACGGCGGGTATCACTGATCACAGCTGCCGCGTTTGTAATGTGTAGGGGTCTGTACGGCGGGTATCACTGATCACAGCTGGCGCGTTTGTAATGTGTAAGGGTCTGTACGGCGGGTATCACTGATCACAGCTTGCGCGTTTGTAATGTGTAGGGGTCTGTACGGCGGGTATCACTAATCACAGCTGGCGCGATTGTAATGTGTAGGGGTCTGTACGGCGGGTATCACTGGTCACAGCTAGCGCGTTTGTAATGTGTAGGGGTCTGTACGGCGGGTATCACTGATCACAGCTGGCGCGTTTGTAATGTGTAGGGGTCTGTACGGAGGGTATCACTGATCACAGCTGGCGCGTTTGTAATGTGTAGGGGTCTGTACGGCGGGTATCACTGATCACAGCTGGCGCGTTTGTAATGTGTAGGGGTCTGTACGGCGGGTATCACTGATCATAGCTGGCGCGTTTGTAATGTGTAGGGGTCTGTACGGCGGGTATCACTGGTCACAGCTGGCGCGTTTGTAATGTGTAGGGGTCTGTACGGCGGGTATCACTGATCATAGCTGGCGCGTTTGTAATGTGTAGGGGACTGTACGGCGGGTATCACTGATCACAGCTGGCGCGTTTGTAATGTGTAGGGGTCTGTACGGCGGGTATCACTGATCACAGCTGGCGCGATTGTAATGTGTAGGGGTCTGTACGGCGGGTATCACTGATCACAGGTGGCGCGTTTGTAATGTGTAGGGGTCTGTACGGCGGGTATCACTAATCACAGCTGGCGCGTTTGTAATGTGTAGGGGTCTGTACGGCGGGTATCACTGATCACAGCTGGCGCGTTTGTAATGTGTAGGGGTCTGTACGGCGGGTATCACTGATCACAGCTGGCGCGTTTGTAATGTGTAGGGGCCTGTACGGCGGGTATCACTGATCACAGCTGGCTCGTTTGTAATGTGTAGGGGTCTGTACGGCGGGTATCACTGGTCACAGCTGCCGCGTTTGTAATGTGTAGGGGTCTGTACGGCGGGTATCACTGATCACAGCTGGCGCGTTTGTAATGTGTAAGGGTCTGTACGGCGGGTATCACTGATCACAGCTTGCGCGTTTGTAATGTGTAGGGGTCTGTACGGCGGGTATCACTAATCACAGCTGGCGCGATTGTAATGTGTAGGGGTCTGTACGGCGGGTATCACTGGTCACAGCTAGCGCGTTTGTAATGTGTAGGGGTCTGTACGGCGGGTATCACTGATCACAGCTGGCGCGTTTGTAATGTGTAGGGGTCTGTACGGAGGGTATCACTGATCACAGCTGGCGCGTTTGTAATGTGTAGGGGTCTGTACGGCGGGTATCACTGATCACAGCTGGCGCGTTTGTAATGTGTAGGGGTCTGTACGGCGGGTATCACTGATCATAGCTGGCGCGTTTGTAATGTGTAGGGGTCTGTACGGCGGGTATCACTGGTCACAGCTGGCGCGTTTGTAATGTGTAGGGGTCTGTACGGCGGGTATCACTGATCATAGCTGGCGCGTTTGTAATGTGTAGGGGACTGTACGGTGGGTATCACTGATCACAGCTGGCGCGTTTGTAATGTGTAGGGGTCTGTACGGCGGGTATCACTGATCACAGCTGGCGCGATTGTAATGTGTAGGGGTCTGTACGGCGGGTATCACTGATCACAGGTGGCGCGTTTGTAATGTGTAGGGGTCTGTACGGCGGGTATCACTGGTCACAGCTGGCTCGTTTGTAATGTGTAGGGGTCTGTACAGCGGGTATCACTGGTCACAGCTGGCGCGTTTGTAATGTGTAGGGGTCTGTACGGCGGGTATCACTGATCACAGCTGGCGCGTTTGTAATATGTAGGGGTCTGTACGGCGGGTATCACTGATGACAGCTGGCGCGTTTGTAATGTGTAGGGGTCTGTACGGCGGGTATCACTGATCACAGCTGGCTCGTTTGTAATGTGTAGGGGTCTGTACGGCGGGTATCACTGGTCACAGCTGGCGCCTTTGTAATGTGTAGGGGTCTGTACGGCGGGTATCACTGGTCACAGCTGGCGTGTTTGTAATGTGTAGGGGTCTGTACGGCGGGTATCACTGATCACAGCTGGTGCGTTTGTAATGTGTAAGGGTCTGTACGGCGCGTATCACTGATCACAGCTGGCTCGTTTGTAATGTGTAGGGGTCTGTACGGCGGGTATCACTGATCACAGCTGGCGCGTTTGTAATGTGTAGGGGTCTGTACGGCGGGTATCACTGATCACAGCTGGCTCGTTTGTAATGTGTAGGGGACTGTACGGCGGGTATCACTGGTCACAGCTGGCGCGTTTGTAATGTGTAGGTGTCTGTACGGCGGGTATCACTGATCACAGCTGGCTCGTTTGTAATGTGTAGGGGTCTGTACGGCGGGTATCACTGGTCACAGCTGGCGCGTTTGTAATGTGTAGGGGTCTGTACGGCGGGTATCACTGATCACAGTTGGCTCGTTTGTAATGTGTAGGGGTCTGTACGGCGGGTATCACTGATCACAGCTGGCGCGTTTGTAATGTGTAGGGGTCTGTACGGCGGGTATCACTGATCACAGCTGGCTCGTTTGTAATGTGTAGGGGTCTGTACGGCGGGTATCACTGGTCACAGCTGGCGCGTTTGTAATGTGTAGTGGTCTGTACGGCGGGTATCACTGGTCACAGCTGGCGCGTTTGTCATGTGTAGGGGTCTGTACGGCGGGTATCACTGGTCACAGCTGGCGCGTTTGTAATGTGTAGGGGTCTGTACGGCGGGTATCACTGATCACAGCTGGCTCGTTTGTAATGTGTAGGGGTCTGTACGGCAGATATCACTGGTCACAGCTGGCGCGTTTGTAATGTGTAAGGGTCTGTACGGCGGGCATCACTGATAACATCTGGCGCGTTTGTAATGTGTAGGGGTCTGTACGGCCGGTATCACTGGTCACATCTGGCACGTTTGTAATGTGTAGGGGTCTGTACGGCGGGTATCACTGATCACAGCTGGTGCGTTTGTAATGTGTAGGGGTCTGTACGGCGGGTATCACTGATCACAGGTGGCGCTTTTGTAATGTGTAGGGGTCTGTACGGCGGGTATCACTGATCACAGCTGGCTCGTTTGTAATGTGTAGGGGTCTGTACGGCGGGTATCACTGATCACAGCTGGTGCGTTTGTAATGTGTAGGGGTGTATACGGCGGGTATCACTGGTCACAGCTGGCGCGTTTGTAATGTGTAGGGGTCTGTACGGCGGGTATCACTGGTCACAGCTGGCGCGTTTGTCATGTGTAGGATTCAGTACGGCGTGTATCACTGATCACAGCTGGCGCGTTTGTAATGTGTAGGGGTCTGTACGGCGGGTATCACTGGTCACAGCTGGCGCGTTTGTAATGTGTAGGGGTCTGTACGGCGGATATCACTGGTCACAGCTGGCGCGTTTGTAATGTGTAGGGGTCTGTACGGCGGGCATCACTGACAACAGCTGGCGCGTTTGTAATGTGTAGGGGTCTGTAGGGCGGGTATCACTGGTCACATCTGGCGCGTTTGTAATGTGTAGGGGACTGTACGGCGGGTATCACTGATCACAGCTGGCTCGTTTGTAATGTGTAGGGGTCTGTACGGCGGGCATCACTGATCACAGGTGGCGCGTTTGTAATGTGTAGGGGTCTGTACGGCGGGTATCACTGATCACAGGTGGCGCTTTTGTAATGTGTAGGGGTGTACGGCGGGTATCACTGATCACAGCTGGCTCGTTTGTAATGTGTAGGGGTCTGTACGGCGGGTATCACTGATCACAGCTGGTGCGTTTGTAATGTGTTGGGGTGTATACGGCGGGTATCACTGGTCACAGCTGGCGCGTTTGTAATGTGTAGGGGTCTGTACGGCGGGTATCACTGGTCACAGCTGGCGCGTTTGTCATGTGTAGGGGTCAGTACGGCGGGTATCACTGATCACAGCTGGCGCGTTTGTAATGTGTAGGGGTCTGTACGGCGGGTATCACTGGTCACAGCTGGCGCGTTTGTAATGTGTAGGGGTCTCTACGGCGGATATCACTGGTCACAGCTGGCGCGTTTGTAATGTGTAGGGGTCTGTACGGCGGGCATCACTGATAACAGCTGGCGCGTTTGTAATGTGTAGGGGTCTGTACGGCGAGTATCACTGGTCACATCTGGCGCGTTTGTAATGTGTAGGGGACTGTACGGCGGGTATCACTGATCACAGCTGGCTCGTTTGTAATGTGTAGGGGTCTGTACGGCGGGCATCACTGATCACAGGTGGCGCGTTTGTAATGTGTAGGAGTCTGTACGGCGGGTATCACTGATCACAGCTGGCGCGTTTGTAATGTGTAGGGGTCTGTATGGCGGGTATCACTGGTCACAGCGGGCGCGTTTGTAATGTGTAGGGGTCTGTACGGCAGGCATCACTGATCACAGGTGGTGCGTTTGTAATGAGTAGGGTTCTGTACGGCGAGTATCACTGATCACAGGTGGCGCGTTTGTAATGTGTAGGGGTATGTTCGGCGGGTATTACTGGTCACAGCTGGCGCGTTTGTAATGTGTAGGGGTCTGTACGGCGGGTATCACTGATCACAGCTGGCGCGTTTGTAATGTGTAGGGGTCTGTACGGCGGGGATCACTGATCACAGCTGGCGCGTTTGTAATGTGTAAGGGTCTGTACGGCGGGTATCACTGATCACAGCTGGCGCGATTTTAATGTGTAGGGGCCTGTACGGCGGGTATCACTGGTCACAGCTGGCGCGTTTGTAATGTATAAGGGTCTGTATGGTGGGTATCACTCGTCACAACTGGCACGTTTGTAATGTGCCTAACTGTAGTAGTAGCAGTAGAAGTAGTAGTTTTAGTAGTTGCAGAAGGTGTAGTAGAGTGACTGACACTATTAATACTGTTATTATCATTATTATTATTACTATTTATTATTATTATTATTATTACTATTAATCTTATTCTTCTTCTTCTTCTTCTTCTTCTTATTATTATTATTATATTATTATGACGATTATAATGCAGCTGATGGTCATCATCACCACCACCACCATCGTCATCATCTACAACAACTACAAATACCAACGTCAGAACAAAAGTATCTAATGAAGGGACAGATTTTCTCATTGTGTGACAAGTTGTATGTTCGTGTTGCAGATGCAGTGAACGCAGTACGCAGTGATCATCGCTTCATAGAGTTGCGGCCGGTGTGTGTGTTTCTCTATGACACAGACAGGAAGACTGTCTACAGCGGACATCAGACTGTATCCTGTCAATGTGAGCACAAAATTCACGCGTCATGGTTGTTGACAGGAAATAGCAGAGTTCTGTGCATTTTCTCTGTTCTCTACTAAATCATCACGAGAACAATATAGTTTAATATGTAGATTCTGACGTCCAGACTTTGAGTATTAATCACACTGGTTACCTCTCACGATCCACTCCGCTTGCGGACCGGATCGAGGGAGGTAACCAGTGTGGGTTTTAATATTTTCCATATTCAGTGTCGGTTTCTTTTCCTGCTAGCTTCTCTTAATGAAAAAAAAATCATCAATGCAGAAGTCTGCTTATTGTTTTCAGTGCTATGTATACAATCCACACATCATCATTACACCAGAAAACACACAAGTTTTAAACAGCAGTCTAACTTTGCTCTAGTCTAATTTTCCATGCATTGATTGTTTGTGTTTAGCGCCGTGCTAGTGACAAATACTATTCCACGGCGAGAGTTTGCAATCAGTCGGTGCCGTGTATGGAGTGTAAGCATGAAGTATTGAGCAATGGTAAATTACTTGTGTATAGATACAGGGATGAAGCTACTTGTGGACATCTCACGTGTGGATCCTCGCGCGCCAACAACAGTGATTGTTACTGGCATTCCGCGTGGCTTGCGCGCTACTGCCGACGTCATCAAAGTCCGCATGGAAAAGCTGGGAAACGTGGGGTGTCGTGTAAAACGCGCCCAGTGGCTGGAACCTGTAGGTATCGCCATTGTGGAGTTTGAACGTAGTGAGGGTGAGTTTGTTTTAGTCCTAATCCAGATAGTGACTCGCATTGCATTGATAACACTTTGACTTATTATGTGCATTCCCACTGAGCAACATGGTTCTAGGGCCGACTCGGTTTTAGCTGGCCCGCGCGCACAGCCGTGCGTGGGCCAGCTAAAGCCGATGTCGTCCCGATTAGCGTTTGATTTACAATCATGTTGGTGTGTAATATAAGACAACAAGAAGAAGACAACAACAAGAAGAACAACGACGACGACAGCTATGACACTAAAACAAACTGCAGCACCAACGCCATAGCCACCTCCAGCATCAATAACAACGACAAAACAAAATTATGATGCACAGATTATGTTGACATTATGTATATTCTAAGATGTGTATTGCCTTCATATATGCGGCTCAACCGACCACCTCCCCCAGGGCCAGTAAACAGGATTTTCTTCAGATCTAAAAGCCTAACGTAGAATGTGATATCCACACATGAATCTGGAGTGATGTTCCTGACTTATTGTCCCCTCAGTGCGCAAGGGCGGGAGACTTCTAATAGGAGTTATTCCTCCATCAGAATTAGGTCAAACACATTAGCATGGGGTCAGTCTTCAGTCGTGGACACTGATTCAGCTTTTTCACAATCCCAGAGAGCTAAATTTCATCTGTTTGGTTCAGACAGACCAGGCCTTCAGCCAGCTTGTTCCATCTGCAAGAGACATACATTCTCATGAGCGCTGCATCCGCAGTACTGTACTGGTGCATCCGCAGTACTGTACTGGTGCATCCGCAGTACTGTACTGTTGCATCCACAGTACTGTACTGGTACATCCGCAGTACTGTACTGGTGCATCTTCAGTACTGTACTGGTACATCCGCAGTACTGTACTGGTATATCCGCAGTACTGTACTGGTGCATCCGCAGTATTGTACTGTTGCATCCGCAGTACTGTACTGGTGCATCCGCAGTACTGTACTGGTGCATCCGCAGTACTGTACTGGTACACATGCAGTACTGTACTGGTGTATCCGCAGTACTGTACTGGTGCAGCCGCAGTACTGTACTGTTGCATCCGCAGTACTGTAATGGTGCATCCGCAGTGCTGTACTGGTGCATCTGCAGTACTGTACTGGTGCATCCGCAGTACTGTACTGGTGCAGCCGCAGTACTGTACTGTTCCATCCACAGTACTGTACTGGTACATCCGCAGTACTGTACTGGTGCATCTTCAGTACTGTACTGGTACATCCGCAGTACTGTACTGGTATATCCGCAGTACTATACTGGTGCATCCGCAGTATGGTACTGTTGCATCCGCAGTACTGTACTGGTGCATCCGCAGTACTGTACTGGTGCATCCGCAGTACTGTACTGGTGCATCCGCAGTAATGTACTGGTACACATGCAGTACTGTACTGGTGCATCCGCAGTACTGTACTGGTGCAGCCGCAGTACTGTACTGTTGCATCCGCAGTACTGTACTGGTGCATCCGCAGTGCTGTACTGGTGCATCCGCAGTGCTGTACTGGTGCATCCGCAGTACTGTACTGGTACATCCGCAGTACTGTACTGTTGCATCCACAGTACTGTACTGGTACATCCGCAGTACTGTACTGGTGCATCTTCAGTACTTTACTGGTACATCCGCAGTACTGTACTGGTATATCCGCAGTACTGTACTGGTGCATCCGCAGTATTGTACTGTTGCATCCTCAGTACTGTACTGGTGCATCCGCAGTCTGTACTGGTGCATCCGCAGTACTGTACTGGTGCATCCGCAGTACTTTACTGGTACACATGCAGTACTGTACTGGTGCATCCGCGGTACTGTACTGGTGCAGCCGCAGTACTGTACTGTTGCATCCGCAGTACTGTACTGGTGAATCCGCAGTGCTGTACTGGTGCATCCGCAGTACTGTACTGGCGAATCCGCAGTACTGTACTGGTGCATCCGCAGTACTGTACTGGTGCAACCGCAGTACTGTACTGGTGCATCCGCGGTACTGTACTGGTGCATCCGCATTACTGTACTGGTGCATCCGCAGGGGTTCATGAGAATGTATGTCTCTTGCTGGCCGTGGATCATGGGACATAGTTCATGGAGCATTTTCAGTTTGTGGTACTGTCACCCATGCATTATATTCAGGGAAGCAGTAGGTTGCACCCCTGTATAGTAAGGACTACAGACGCTGTTTCCCTGAGTCTCCCCAGTCACTACGGCATGCGACCTCGTAGCAGTCGTACTGTGAACACCGGGCTAGTTCCTCACACTGGGGATGTCAATGAGGCAATTACCTGCCACTCACAAACCGGATAGGTGATGCTAGAGCTGGCAGAATTGTACACAAACCAAAGGGAATCACTCAGCAGTGGACAGATTTGTATCGTTACATTGTTGTGTAATGTTCTGTGCATCTTCTGTGGGAATTCAGAGTATTTACTCGACCACATATTGTAATGCATCTTCGTGTTTGTGTATGTATGTTTCTCCTGCCTACTTCCTAAGTTCCGAAGAAATACATGGGTTATATAAGAGACCTGATGCATTCTTTGTTGAGGATGCAGATGATCGTCTTGTTCTATACCTGCGTATTTCTCTGTGGGCTGGCGATTGGGTTCCTGATAGGCGGGGTCAGGGGATCTAACTGTTTGTCTTTCTAGCGCTAAGTGATTCCCATTGGTTTGCGTACAATTCTTCCAGCGCTCGCCTCACCTATCTGGTTTGTGAGTATCTATAATTCGAGGCAATATTGTATCGTTACTATGTTGTGTAATGTTCTGTGCATCTACTGTGAGAATTCAGGGGAATTTACCCGACCACATATAGTAATGCACCTTCGTGTTTGTGTATATATGTTTCTCCTGCCTACTTCCTAAGTTCCGGAGAAAGACACGGGTTATATAAGAGACCTGATGCATTCTTTATTGAGGATCAGAGTCCAAAATAGCTCAAGCGGTTAAACGTCGGAGCAGGAGAGCGAAGAGAATCGCCGGGTCGTGGGTCCGAATCCCGTCCCGGCCACGGTAGCTGGACTCACAATCCAGGGGGAAAAACGGACTTGTTCAATAGCATGTCCGTTGAAAGGTCCTGGTAAATCAAAGCGGCACAGTTGGAGTGCGCCTGAGTTGATCAGTGTTCAGGTCGTACTCCATAGGCAATAGATTTCCCTATCCCCCATAACTCGCCCGTCAGGGCCGTCCATGATTACCTCGGTGCTGTGGACGTTAAACCCAAACTAATCAATCAAATCATTATTGAGGATGCAGATGATCGTCTTGGTCTATACCTGCGTATTTCTCTGTGGGATGGCGATTGGGTGCCTGATAGGCGGGGGCAGGGGATCTAACTGTTTGTCTGTCCAGCGCTGAGTAACTCCCCGCGAGCAAGAGGCGTATATTCCCATGAGCCCCTGCGGCTGCACCAGTACAGTACTGCGGATGTAGGGACTCATGACAATATACGCCTCTTGCAGATGGAGCGGACACCAGTACAGTACTGCAGCTGTAGGGACATAACAATATACGCCTCTTGCAGATGGAGCGGGCACCAGTACAGTACTGCGGCTGTAGGGACTCATGACAGTATACGCCTCTTGCAGATGGAGCGGGCACCAGTACAGTACTGTAGGGACTCATGACAATATACGCCTCTTGCAGATGGAGCGGACACCAGTACAGTACTGCGGCTGTAGGGACTCATGACAGTATACGCCTCTTGCAGATGGAGCGGGCACCAGTACAGTACTGTAGGGACTCATGACAATATACGCCTCTTGCAGATGGAGCGGGCACCAGTACAGTACTGCGGCTGTAGGGACTCATGACAATATACGCCTCTTGCAGATGGAGCGGACACCAGTACAGTACTGCGGCTGTAGGGACTCATGACAGTATACGCCTCTTGCAGATGGAGCGGGCACCAGTACAGTACTGCGGCTGTAGGGACTCATGACAATAAACGCCTCTTGCAGATGGAGCGGACACCAGTACAGTACTGTAGGGACTCATGACAATATACGCCTCTTGCAGATGGAGCGGGCACCAGTACAGTACTGCGGCTGTAGGGACTCATGACAATAAACGCCTCTTGCAGATGGAGCGGGCACCAGTACAGTACTGCGGCTGTAGGGACTCATGACAATAAACGCCTCTTGCAGATGGAGCGGGCACCAGTACAGTACTGCGGCTGTAGGGACTCATGACAATAAACGCCTCTTGCAGATGGAGCGGGCACCAGTACAGTACTGCGGCTGTAGGGACTCATGACAATAAACGCCTCTTGCAGATGGAGCGGGCACCAGTACAGTACTGCGGCTGTAGGGACTCATGACAATATACGCCTCTTGCAGATGGAGCGGGCACCAGTACAGTACTGCGGCTGTAGGGACTCATGACAATATACGCCTCTTGCAGATGGAGCGGGCACCAGTACAGTACTGCGGCTGTAGGGACTCATGACAATATACGCCTCTTGCAGATGGTGCGGGCACCAGTACAGTACTGCGGCTGTAGGGACTCATGACAATATACGCCTCTTGCAGATGGTGCGGGCACCAGTACAGTACTGCGGCTGTAGAGACTCATGACAATATACGCCTCTTGCAGATGGTGCGGGCACCAGTACAGTACTGTAGGGACTCGTGACAATATACGCCTCTTGCAGATGGAGCGGACACCAGTACAGTACTGTGGCTGTTGGGACTCATGACAATATACGCCTCTTGCAGATGGAGCGGGCACCAGTACAGTACTGCGGCTGTAGTTACTCATGACAATATACGCCTCTTGCAGATGGAGTGGGCACCAGTACAGTACTGCGGCTGTAGGGACTCATGACAATATACGCCTCTTGCAGATGGAGCGGGCACCAGTACAGTACTGCGGCTGTAGGGACTCATGACAATATACGCCTCTTGCAGATGGAGCGGGCACCAGTACAGTTCTGCGGCTGTAGTTACTCATGACAATATACGCCTCTTGCAGATGGAGAGTGCTGCATAAATCCACTGAATGTTTAGAGTCCGTGCAATGTTTGACCTACTTCTAAATTAGCAATAACATTTAATGTGTTGTAATGAGTGAGTGAGTTTGATTTTCTTTGCTGCATATATGTTTTGGCGCATGCAGGTTTTGTGTTTGCTTGTTATAGTGGTTCGTGTTGTTTCACATACTGAATACAGTTCGTCCTCACGGTGTGAGTTGGTATTTTACAGACGCCATGACAGTGGTCAACATGGGGAATGTGACGGTGCCTGGCTGGGGCTTGGATTGGCCTGCGCGTGTGTTTGTGTTACGGCTGCTGCCTTCAGATCCCGCTCATATTCCCAAAACAGCGTACACGGTCATCGCTTGCATGTGGGGTATGTCACTGGATTAGCAGAGTTCTGTCACTGACCATTACCAAACACATGTAGTGCACGGGCTTTTCTGTCAGAATCGCACGATTTGGTGTGTGTGTGTGTGTGTGTGTGTGTGTGTGTGTGTGTGTGTGTGTGTGTGTGTGTGTGTGTGTGTGATATAAAAAGAGAGATTTTTTCGACAATTTTTGCCGACTTCATTTTTTTAAACGATTTTTGCTAACAAAACACTCATATGACCGAACCGCTCATTTTCCCCCGTATCCCCTTTATTTTCTTCCGTAAAATAAAGATTTCCAAAATCAATGCCATTGTCGACTAAAGCAAAATTGAGAGAGAATATGAGTGAATTTGGCCCATTTTTTTTTTTACTCCATAATTTCACGATTTTTGCTACCAAACTTTGTAATGATCGCGCCGCCCATTTTTTTTTCAGAAATGTTAGTATTAAAACAGCGCCCCGGCAAGCTTGCCTAACATACCGGCCGCTACTAACACGTCACTGCGTCACTGCAGACAATTTTATGCAGCAATGAACACGCCACTGAACTCAACTAGTCCTAACACTATGCTTTGATACTTCAACTCGCGCGACCTGCTGTCGTCACAGTATCACCCAGAGCAACTGGTAAACAGACCGGCCGGTCGACTATACATTCCATTCGTGACTCTATACGAGACCTGTGTGTTTTACAGTTACGGAACATACTTAGTGTTGCCGCTAATCTTGTAAAATATATGTTGAAATCGGTAAGTGAATGTTTAAATTTGTGATAAACTGAAAGATTGTTATCCGACCAGCCTAACTAGTGTAATTTGTCAGAGTCAACGCTGACTAATATAGTTACAAATACTTAGTGACACTGATGGGTAGTTTGTCGGTAGTTTGTCTGTAGACAAGAAAAGGCCTCGCGGTTATTCTGCAGTGTGCTGAGAAGAAAATCTTTTTGTTTAATTGTTAAACAGGCGGGTCTAGTTAAATAACAGTTTGTTACGCTCATTTCAAAATGAACTGGACTCAGGAAGACGGCTAATCTTCCGATCTAATGGTGAATACCATGAAAAAATGGCTGCTTTCATTCATTCCATTTTGACAAAAGCTCCGAAATTTTGGTTAGAAAAACCGGGAAAACCGCTTGGAAATTTGGCTGATGTACTGAACACTGGTTCGAAGAAATAAAAGGTTAGTAAAGAACCAAAAGAACTTGATTTGTATTTTTAAAAAAAATGTTTTTAATGACAAGCTGACTGAGTGTCTTAAAGTTGACGAGTGTGATTTGTCTACGCTTACTTTAGATAACTTAAAAAAACATTTAGAGGACGGCTACAAAATACTTCAACGTAATAAAGAAAAAAAGCATGTCAGCTTTTATCTACTATGGAGAGTGGCTAATCGAGGGTGCTGAAATCCATAAAAGACAAAAAAATACAAAAAGAAAATAAACTAAACTGGCCAGATTGGCTAAAATTGAATGTTACAAGTTCAAAGTCGTATGCTCATCAGTTGAGTGTTTTAGCCAGGTTGCTACGAGGGTACCCAAAATTTCTTTTTCTTTCACTGTCTTTCCGAAAGGTGTTTAGTTTGTGAAAGCAAATTGAACAAATGCTGAAAATACAGGAAATAGCCGATTTTTAGAAAACACCTAATGCTGATTCGTAACGAAATGTTTTTTGTTTGTTTGTTTGTACAAAGGTTCTAATGCGTCTTAACAACCCTGTTTGAGTCACATCTGAGACATTTTATCACTTTGTTTTGATAACTGACTTAAGTCTGTGTGATTTATCACTGAGCAGGTCACAAACAAGGAAAATGAAAACGTGTAACTGTAAGTCCGTGTATGTGAGAGCAAACCACAAACAGGGAAAATGAAATGTGTAACTGTAAGTCTGAGTAAAAAATCACTGAGCCGATCCAAACATTAAAAATAAAAATGTGTGACTGTAATTCCATGTGTGATCTATCACCGAGCAGATCACAAACAAGACAAATGAAAATGTGTAACTGTAAGTTTTTAAGTAAGAAATCATAGAACATACCACAAAAAAAGGCTGTAAGTCTTAGAATGAGAAATCACAGAACATACTACAAAAAGGCTGTAAGTCTGAGAGTGAGAAATCACAGAACATACCACAAAAAGGCTGTAAGTCTGAAAGTGAGAAAATCATCGGACAGGTTACACGTAAAGTGGTTTTAAGACTGAGAGTGAAAAAATCATCGGGCAGGTCATAAAATAGAGAGAGTGAGATTTTATCTGATGTGTGACAAACACCATAATGATAAAGCCGCACCAGAAGCTCATGTTTGTATGTTTGTTTGTATTGTCTCATCGCAAATGTTATGGACCAAGTGTTTGGGTGTTTTCACCGAGACTCATGCAAGTAGCTGGTTTTGCAAGTGAAACAGAATTTACATAGATTTTAGCAGCAGGACTGTCAGTAGGGTATACCCGTAGCACCCTGGCAAAGAAAGGTGATTATTGGTTTTGAACATGAATAATTGATTTATAACTCAGCACCTTGGACAAGCCTTCAAATTGTGGTAGTTGTGTGGATTTAGCCTGTCTAAGCCATATGCTGTGTCGCACTGCGAAAATAGTCATAACGATCTGGCTTCGCATTAGTGACAGGATGTATTGAAGGCGTTAACAGAATATTGAGCTTTCTCAAACAGAGACATTTGCTATCACTTTTATGCCGTGGACAACTAAGAAATGATATGCGAAACACAGAGTTAAATGATTTTGTTTACAATGGCCTTAGTATGTCTGTGAACTATCTCATGCGATCTTGGTATCAAATGTAAACAAAGGACGTATGTCCTTAGCGAATCGTCCGACGGTGTCGGACGATTTGCTAAGGTAAACAACAGAGACTGTTTGCAGCAACCACGCTGACTGAGCACCAGGGTGTAATCATAATAATCATAAAGAGAGTCATTTGCAACCACTTCCATGCCATGGACAACTAAGAAATGTGAGACAGAATATAGAGTTAAATGTCTCTGTTTACAAGGGTCTTTGCAAGGCTGTGACCGGGGGACCGGTATCCAATGTAAACAAATAAAGTAGAGCCTCAGAAACTTGACAGTGCGCAGTGTCAATTTGTGTACACAGCCTGTGTATCGTGTGTCATACAACAGTGTGGTGAAGCCTGATGGTGTTCTGTGGACGAGTCTACAATATTCATGCTGAATAAAGATATTGTGTCTCTCTGTCTGTGTGAGTGCATGTGTCTGTGTGTGCATGTGTGTGTGAGTGCATGTGTCTGTGTGTGTATGTGTGAGAGTGCATGTCTGTGTGTGTATGCGTGAGAGTGCATGTGTCTGTGTGTGCATGTGTGTGTGAGTGCATGTGTCTGTGTGTGTATGTGTGAGAGTGCATGTGTCTGTGTGTGTGTATGTGTGTGAGTGCGTATGTGTATGTGTGTTTGTCCGTGTGAGTGCATGTGTGTATGTATGTATGTATGTATGTGTGTTTGCGTGCGTATGTGTATGTATGTGTCTGTGCATCTGTGTTTGCATGTTTGCGTGCGTGTGTGTATGTGTGTTTGTTTGTGTGTATGTGTGAGTGAATGTGTGTGCGTGTTTGTGTGTTTATGTGTGTGTGCATGTTTGTATGTTTACGTGTGTGTGTGTCTGTATGTGTTATGTGTGTATATATAGATTAGTGTTAGAGATATAAGAAAAGACATTCCAAGAACATCTTTACCATTGTCACTGTGTCAATACCCCAAAACATAGTTATTTAAATAATAATCACACACACAGACACACACACACACACACACACACACACACACACACACACAAACAAAAAAAATTGTTATATACACTTGATAACAAATTTTTAAAGTAACCTACAGATACTTGATAACAAATTTCCAAAGTCACTTATAACTGTCAAATAACTTTATAGGTAACGTTTTAAGTTGTTATAAGTTAGTTGACACAAGAACATATAAGTGTCTTAAATAAGAACTTATAATTTCTTTTAAAAAAACTTAAACATAAGAAATTGTAAGTTCTTGACTTAAGTCACAACTTACTCAGACAGATTTGACAAGATACAAGGACAACAAAAAAACAGTTTTTAGTAATAGTCTGGTAGTGGTGGAGCTGATGGGGTTAAATAGTTAGGCACAAGTGACATGACATCTCTTTGCAAAGTGTAATGAAAAAATAATGAACGATTACCAAATCTGATTTTTATTTCTTTAAAAGATTTTGTAATTTTTCTGTGGTTTCCTGAACCCCAATCTGTTTTCCCCTCTCTAAAAAAATATTCTTTAGTTCTTCAACATTCACGGGAGATTGACTACCGTTGAAATATTTAAGTGAAAATTATTTCACACACTGGTGTATTCCAAATGATAAGGGTTGTACCACTATTCTCTTACTGAATTTGATTATTTGCATTGTATCAATGACGTATTACTTGTTGTGTACAATGCTAAATGCTGGGTTTTTTTTCCCGGGGTCCTCCTGTTTTTCATCGAGGTAGTCCTCAACTTGAAGGTGATATAAAGTTTGCCTTCAGGTTGGTGTTTAGCAGACTTTGTGTATTAGACACTCAGCCTACTTCGTGCCCAAGGGTACTCCCGTTCGTTCTCTTTTTCACTCTCTCCGTCTCTCTCTCTTTCTCTCTCTCTCTCTCTCTCTCTCTCTCTCTCTCTCTCTCTCTCTCTCCCCCACCCGGGTCTGCCCTGGGGGACTTGGGTGGGGTTAACTACTTAGTTCCCAGGGTCACCCTGGTCGGCCCCACAGGGTGGGTTTTTCCCTCTATTCTGGGGCATGTGTTTCTGTCTACCCTGGTCCATTCACCTGTATTTGCCTTTTTAAAACTCTCCCTACTGTATGCACTGCCTGTAGCTCTTTAGCTGTTCTGTTTATTTTTTTTTTTTTCACAAGCAGTGCAGGCACGTCCTGAGAAAGCCTTGTTGCTGTCGGGACGTTAAGCAATGTACAATCAATCAATCAATCTCTCTCTCTCTCTCTCTCTCTGGCCTCACCTACATGCATTTACTTTTGCTCGCTCCTGCAAATGCTTGCACACACCCTTGTCTCTCATGTTTAGGTTCTCTCCGAGTCTCTCTTTTATGATTTTTCATTGATGTCATTTTTACTTTTTCTGCACTTTTGTTCTTCCTTTTCTTTTACTTTTATTTAATGTCACCTCCTTCAGTGGCCACATTCCTTCTGCCAATGAAGATAAGTAGCGGCTAATCTCTCTGTTTGTTTGTTTGTCTATTTTGACAAAGGGTATTTCCCCAAAATATTAATAATTGTGTTGTACACATCTTTTCTAAGCGTGTTTCTTTCTCCGTTGGGTACTTATTTGCGTTTTATGTTGTATTTCGGATTTTTGTTTTTTGTAATTGTTCAAATCATCCTGCACTCTTAAATTCTTCATCGCTAAAAAAATTATCCTCAAACGCTTTACTGATAATAAGTTTCATACTGCTCAACTTTGCATTAGCAAGAGTAATAAATGCTTCATGTTTTTGTGATTTTGTGTGAAATCTTTTGTTTAAGGCTTCCAAACCAAAGCATGAAGGGCATGTAGCAATGCTAACACCCTCAATTGCAATTCCACTGAAACTTCCGATTCCCATGGCAAACAATACAATATCCCCCACAGAACATCCAGCAGAAACTGCACCAACAGCCATAGATGTGTTTTGAACAGAATTGAAAACTGTCTTCTACCGTCTTTTACATCTGGAATATTTTGCTTCTTCACTTTCCAAATTTTTCAAAGCTTCTGTAATATTTATTAATCTGAATGCATCTGCCTGTAATGTTTTATCTGATGCAATTGGAATAGACGTCACACACGTCTCACTTGTCAGTATCAGTCGTCGGTAGTTGCGGATACAAGTTTACCATTTTTTTTATTCACAACTGTTTTTTTTAATTTTTTTTTTATTTAATCAGTGATTACATTTTGCAACTCGTCAAGGGTGTATAATTTGCTAGCATAATAAATGCAACATGATCTGTGTTCAAGTTTTATGTAACTTAGATGAACAAAAGTTGTTTTGTCGACCACGATCTTAACAGTGGGAATACTGCTCAAAACCTCAACAACATCAACATTTGTTCTAATAGCAATAAAAAAAATTGTTGACTATGCTACTGTGTCATCCCATGTAAGTTTGATTCCCTGTGCGATATCAGCCTCTTTAGCTGAAGTTACAGATCTCATGGTAATTTCAAATACTATTGTCGCATCTCTTACGATGGTAAAGTTTGCTGGTACAAACACAACCTTTGTATCTGATCTACCCCTTCTATTTGTAAGAAGATACCATAGTTTTTCTTACTCTTGTACCTTCAGTTTATCTCTGCTATTGTTGTCTTGTGCAAAACTTGGAGCAAGGCTTACAATCAACGGCCCAGAGTTAACAACTTTCCTAAACACTAAGGCACCTTCATCATCAGTGTATACATAAGGACTAATAAATTCTTTGTGTCCCAGTCAATTGTTGGTGGTGGTGCAGGCACAAGTGAAACAACCCATTTATTACCCACATGTATTAAGTTGTAGGGCACATTATTTACAAGAGTATGCGGAAGCGGAACAGTGACATCACGCAGCTGACCAAGTTTAGGAATCGGTCTTTCGCCATCTTTCATATCATCTATTACTTTTCTTTTGTACATACCAAAAGAATCCAGTTCAAAACCATACACCTCCTCCACCTCTCCTTCCTTTTCAAAATCCTGTACATCAGCCAAATCTTTCAACTCTGTTACCGGACAAGCAATTGGAATATTTTTTGACTTTGGACCAATACTCATTTTTTATAAACAAAAGAAAATTATTTAACTTCCAACACAACACTAAAATCATGCATCACAACTGGTTTGTCATCTTGATTAGTTACAGATATACATAGTGACTCAAAGAAACTGGAAACTAATGTCTTAAACTGTAAATTAGGAAATCTAACAGCCACACTTTCACAATAGGGTGCAGTTCCAGTTGGTAAGCATCTTAACAAATTTGAAGGCTTTCCATTGTGTACATTTTCAGTCGTGTTTAGTTCATTCAAATGAATATTAAATATTTTATGTACTACCAGATTGACAGGATATCTTCCAATTACTCTAAGTTTTTTTTGGCTTTGGCGTCATTGCCAAACCCTTAGTATTAGCACCACCCACTTTTTGTGTCCAATGAACATCTGTATTAGATACAAAATTGCCTATTAAACCAAGTAAAGATGCAAGTTTATTTGAAATTGCAAACGTTGGTCCTGGAAATTCTAATAAAACAATTAAGTTAGCTGGATTCAAAGTTGCTTTAATTTTAAATTTGCTTTGAAACCATTCAGCTATAGTACAAAAGTCATAATACCCAGATGATAATAAGTGTGTATCAGTGCTTAAACCACTGGCGACTTTATAACTATCAAAATAATTTATATCTTCTGTTACATTAAACCATTTTACAATGTACAACATTTCATGGATAACTACAGCCTTACTACCATCACAATTATGAATCCCATTAGTTAACCACACTGGTTTCCTTGTGTCAAGATTTGTTCAGGTAATACACATTTTTATTTTCTCATAAAAAAAGAAGAATGGAATTTAAATCACCAACATGCATTACTACAAACGCATTTAAATTTAATGTAGATGCCAAATACTATGTTGCCCATCTTCTGAACAGAAAATAATTCAACTAAATCAGCTCAACATAGCTGTATCGGAACAAGATTTATTTCAAGTCAAAATACCAAATCCGTTTGAGCATTACCTAAATCCTCCAATAACAGATGGTGTTACTGCAAGAAAGTGGACAGCTACCCCACTACAGATGTTTCAAAACCAACTTAACTTTGCTATACTATGTTCAACTACAGGCTGTGGTGTTTCATTTACAGACCATTTGAATCACTCACACAAACTTATTAGATCTGTGTATCGTTTCCACACTTATTCCCAGCTTAGAAGTATTTTGTCAGAACTTCATACACCACTGCCCACTGAATCCAGTTTCAACAGGTTTAACAACCCCATGGATATGAAAGCATTTGAACGGATCTGTAATAAACTTAACATCAGTCCCAGGTATGACTTTACACAAAAACTTGATAATCATAACGTCATGGGTACATTGTATTATGCTATGAGTCACAGACAATACCCTCAAGATTACTATCCTGGTTACACTGCATTCTCATCAAAATCACAACTCTGGTTGGGCTCAATAGAACAGAAACAGTCTAATTTCTGGACCACATTTATTTTAGACAGGAGTGAGGGATTTACTCAAGCGGGAGTCGAGCACGTAAATGAGTCTAACAGAACATGTGTGGTGTATACTAGGCGCACAATCACTAACAAAATCGAATATTTTTAATGGAAGTGGAAAATTTGAAACACAAAAACAGTTTCTTGCTAATCTAGAAGACTCAATTAATTCAGTGGTTGATCTCCCATCAAGCATACAACGCTATCAAGACGTTCTCAGATATGCTAGATCAAAAGTATACTTTGTAGTTGGCATCGGGTTATACATGTTATCATCTGACCTTCAACTCCAAATGGGTACAATAACAAATTATAATAATGAAATCATTGTTGCAGGTGTTAGTCAAAAACTCAGTCTCAATCAATCTGTAAACTTGGGAGCAACAACCACGCATGTACAGTTGTTAAAACCATTACACATGGTTACTTCCCCTGCTCCAACAGTAATGCAAGCTGACTCCACACATGAGTCAGAAAGAACTGCAATAGTAATAGGTCTTTGTGGACTGGGAATATTACTTCTTTAGCTGTTTCATTAAATACCCAGTTATTAATCCACCTACTGTTACCAGAAAGACCCACACATGCTCTGCCATAAACCCGACTACCTTTGCCACTGTGCTGATAATCCAACTGACAACTGTCCCTATTATGCCAGGCAAAGCATCCATTGCTTTCACTGCCAATTTCTTTAACAAGTCTGATATATGAGACAACTGTTTCTGTTCCCATGAAAGTAAATCTTTAGGGTCAGTTGGGGCTGGTGGAACAGGTGGTGCTGGATGAGACAGACCACCAACCCCAGGTGCGGAGACAGCCAACACCACACAACTGATAATAAACCCCAGAGCAGTAATTAAACTCGCAATTTTAATACCCTGTTCTCTGAAAAGTGTTTTAAGTCTCTCAGCCAAGGTTGTGTCTTCATTAAGTATTTTTTTAATAGTTTCTCTAATCCTGTTGACCTGTGTTTTCAGTTTTTCTCTTCCAATACTAATCGTTTCTAACTTTCCAGGTCGTACTATATACACATCATTTAATCTGTGTTTTATTCTTTCTTTTATTTATGTGTCAAGATTCCCATTGTCTGCTGTAGCCAGTTTATCTTTTTCACGTTCTATATGTTTATCAAGCTGACCCAGTTTGGCTACATTATTTACCATCTCACCTCCTATTGACTGCAGTGATTTATCCAAACCTATAATCTCCCGCATTGACAAAGGTGGGTCATCTATTGTTTTCAAAGCATCATTTATTTGTCCTTCAGTAAACAAGGTTTCTTGTATCACTGTGTTTGCTATTTTTTGGTAGGCTTGTTACTGCTGACATTTAAATTTCTTGTCCTGTTGGTAATCTTGTTTGCGTGTTGTAAAGCAAAGTAGCAAGTTGTGGCAAAAGCGGTCTCAACTTTTTACTAGTACCAACACCAAGGTAACGCTGCAGTGCTGCCTCACCACCTACATTAGTTTTTATTGTACTTAAAGCTCTAAACTTAGCAGGACTATTTTTATGGGTTAGATACACTTTCCCTCTGTCTGTATTTACAAATAAGTGACCTTTATCATATTCAAACTCATTAGGATCTATTACATCTGGGCGTGCACCCAACACTGTCATAAAATGAGTTTACTTTGTCGTTTAACAGTTCGTAATACGTTCATGGCTTTTTTGACTTCATGAACGAAGATTCTATAGGGCTTGCCCACATTGTCAGTAGAAGTGATACATAGTAGAAGTATTTCCCATTCCAGTTATATCTGTCATATCTGCGATACTAGTATCTGAGACATTCATGTCATCCATTTCAAACTCTTCATGATTAAATCATCCCGCTGCCATTGTTTTATTAATTTAATATTTTGTATTGTGCATAATAAAAATGACATCATCTTACGGATCAAAGTTAGACCCATATAGAAAACTACGTGAGCCTCTTGGTGTTAAGGGCATAAAACAATCGATTGTTATCACAAACAATCTAAGTACCATAGATCAGAACCAAACACTTACAGTCAAGTTTCCAAACCTAGGCCCCAGTGACGTTATTGTTCCTGGCACTGTACGCCTTGCTTTTAATATCGAACTAACATCAGACGCAGATGTAAACAGAACACTAGTTAACAATCTAGGCAGAGCAATTATTAGAACTATTAAAGTAAAACTTGAAGGTCAGGAAGTGTTTAGTCTTGATGATGCAGATGTGTTCTACTGTTAAAAAGATCTTTGGCTTACAAGAGAAGAAAGAGAACACCGTATTTATCAAGGCATACAGTATGACAACATTATGAAAATTAGAATTGAAGCTGGAGACAAAGTAACCACAGCAGCCGAGGACGTTATTTTAGCTGAAACATATGGAACCCAATTTTTTTTTATTCCACTTGAGTTTGAAATCCTAACAGATCATTTACCTTATTACCAAGGAGCACTGAATGACTGTCTGAGTTTTGAACTAAATTTCAATGACTACTCCAAAGTTATTAAATCATCTGATCCCAATGCAACATATAAGATTTCTAACATTTCCTTGGAATATGAAATTGTCACACACACTGAACTAGCTAGACTCATACAAAATCAGTACCAGTCAAGACTTCCAATTTATTATGATCTGGTGATTAGACATAGTTTAATGCATAAAGACAAGAGCGACCCAATGTGGAACATAAACTTGAACACACCTGCCAGGTCACTGAAAGGTATACTTATGTTGCTTGTTGAACCGGCTAGCCCATACAAAAGAGATTCAGAAAAATTATACAATCCAAAGACAACACATTTGTCTTGTACAATCGAAGGTCATCCTAATCAAGTGTATGCCTCTGGAATGTTACCATACCAGCACTACAATGAGATCACAAAGAATTTTGCGGGTGGAAGGATTGGAGAAAAACCGGCAAACATTGTGTGTAAAGATCTACATCTGTATGACGTAAGGATCGGACAATACCTGACAAATAAGTATGCACTTTGGCTAGACCAACACAGTACAGATGATGACTATCTACATGGGTCAGGTCGTACTGTCAAAAACGGCAGTAATGGAATAACAATCCAGATACAAAAAAGGTTGAAACCACTTCAGCAATAAATATATACCTATATCTGATTTATGACGCACAACTCAATATTGCCGAATGCAGTCTAAGTGGACATATATATTAAAATTATAATTAGTATGAAAATGAACTTGCTGACACTCGACTCACACTGTTGCTTATTTTGTGGTGCCACAGGGTGTGGAAAAACTGAATTTGTACTTAATCTATTACAAACAAGATACATCCATCATTTCAAAAACATTGTAATATTTTGTCCTACGATCGAACACAACAAAGCTTATCACAACCTGCTATTCATTTGGACTGACAGCAACATATACTTAGTCAATCCTGAGAAAAAACTGAATGAATACCTACAATATTTTTATAAACAATTTGAAGGAGAGCCAACCCTGTTTATTGTTGATGTCTGCTCAGCAGAGAAAGACATTGTCAAAAAGAGAAACACTTTAGGAGAACTTGCCTTCAGTGGCAAACACACAAACGTCAGTGTATGGATTCTCACCCAAAAATATAATGCTGTACTAAAAGATTTTTGAGAACAGTTAAAGTTTATCTGTTTGTTTTACCATAAGGAACGTGACAGCTTTGAAGACTGCCTCAGAGAGAACGATTTGATACCAAATAAACATAAACGAGACATTGTCAAAAACAAACTCACATCAACTAAGCATCTAAATCTTATCTTAAAGACAGATCAGCCCACAGGGTATGGGTTAGTGAATTAATTTATACATTTGTTTTGACCATAAAAATGACAGATGGAGAAATCATGCAAGTGATTGACATTACAGACTGTTTCAGATATATCCAACACTTTGATGAGTTAAAAACACATTACAAAAACCCATTTGCATTTACGGTACCATCGGAGATATATGCGACATATAGTGTGACTTTGGATTATGTTGATGAGCATCCTTATGTGGAGCGAATGACAGTTAATTTAAAGAGACCTACTTTAAAAGTTAATGATACCAATTATAGCTGGCTAGAGGAACTTTGTTATAGCATATTTAAACAACTATGTAAACTGAATGTTCATATTGAATGTGTTACAGTTAATAAAATGGTATTACACATACAGCGCCAGCGTTAATATATATATTTTTTTTATATATTTTGTCTGTCAAATAAAAATGATGGACAATGCTCAAAGCCCATCAGACTCGACAAGCCAATCAGGTTTAAGAAATGTGTTTCACACAACAGACTTGCCTATATCCAATAGTAACAATGTCTAAGAATCGATAGAAAGATTTTTTTCTGTCGTACAAGATAATCTTCTTACAGGCAGTGTAAAGATTCAGGTTGTTGCTAAAATAGAATTTACTAGAGTAGATGGTGAAGTGATTGTATCATATATATCAACAAGACAACACACAGTTAACACAAGAAGGGAACTGGAGAACGTGTTCAGAGACAGACTGTTGCCTGACTTTCTCGAAGCAATTGACAGTGCAAAAATGAAGGGGTCTGGTTGGCACAAAGGTCATGTACATGAACTACAACTAAAACAGTCAAGGTATCATCCTATATTGGGTAAATCATGGTTACCACTGCCATCTGAGGTTGCAAACAAAAAGGCTGTCGTCAATATACAAAACAAAGATAATTTTTGTTTTATGTGGTGTGTCCTTGCTACACTACACATTGTAAAATAAAAAAAAACTGAGCGTGTATCTAGCTACACTAAATTTGTAATTGAACTCAACTTTAGTGGTATAGATTTCCCTGTAAAAAATAGAAGACATAGACTTGTTTGAAAAACTAAATCCTGGGATTTCTGTAAATGTGTATGTGTGGGATAATGAGTCTGTTGACAAGTTACAACCCATTAGAGTATCACCACTTGCTCCAACCTACGGACAATCAGAAGATAAACATGTTAATAACTTTCACTACACAATTATCAGAAATATGTCACGTCTAATTCATGGGCATACAACAAAACATAATGGCAAACAGAAAGTGTGCAAAATATGTTTACAAAGGTTTTGCTCTATTGAAGTAGCACATAAACATGTCTTGCATTGTTGGTCAGCTGATGACATACAAACAGTACTTAAGTATCCAGATCCTGGTAGTCAGGTATATTTTAAGAACTATGGGAATCAGCAAAAGCTACCGTTTGTAGTGCATGCTGATTTTGAATCACTGGTTGTTTCATATGAAGGCCCTGTTCCAGAATCATTACTAAAGACTATAAAGTTGAGTGACCAAGTGGTGTGTTCTTTTGGATACATTATTGTTAGGTCAGACGGACAGCATTCAGAACCTGTTATCTACAGAGATGAAAATGCAGCATGTCTGTTTTTAACAGAAATGAGACAACTGTATAGTCAGGTAGTACAATATCTCACAACATGTCAGATGCCTTTTCATGATGACAGAAGAAGATAAAACAGAATTTTGATACAGCTGTGTCATGTTGGATTTGTGAACAACCTTTGGGGCGTGATAAAGTTCGTGACCATGATCACATAACTGGGCGTTTCAAAGGTGCTGCACATAACAATTGTAACTTGTTATTTAAAACAGATCCTAAGACACATCTGGTTCAGCGGAAAAGAAACCAAGCACAAACATGGAGTAGCTTTTATCAGAAGGAAAGAGGTGGCTGGAACTGTCATCAGCTGCACCCCGGTGTCAAGCAGACTAATCTCCATCCGCATCTCCGCCCAACCACACAAAATCACTATCATACAAGTATACGCTCCAACAGCAGATCATGATGATGAAGAATTAGAAGCGTTTTATGAACAACCAGACAACATCATCAAGAAAACACCTAAGAAAGACATTCTGACTGTCCTCGGTGACTGGAATGCAAAGATCGGCCCTGACGCTTACCAACAATGGGCAGGAACAGCTGGCAAGTTTGGCCTTGGAGAAACAACCGACAGAGGCCTGCGACTTTTAGAGTTCGCACAGAGTCACCGTCTCACCGCTGTTAATACCCTCCATCCACGCAAGAAGTCAAGAACAGTGATATGGCAATTGTCAGGAGGTCTGGTCCATAACCAGATTGACTTCATCTTGTTGCCTCGACGATTCAAATCCAGCGTTAACAAAGCACAAATGAGGTCCTTTCCTGGCGCTGATATTGGCAGCGACCACAACCTCGTCCTTACTAGCCTCAAGTTGAAGCTGGCATTAAAACGAGACAGCAAGAGCCCTCGCATCCGATTCGACCTCGAGAAGCTAAAAGACCCGGAAGTACAAGAGGTCTTCCAAGCCCAGGTGGGAGGCAGATTTGCAGCCTTGGCTACTTTGGACTGCGACGTAGACACCCTTGCTGGAAATATAAAAGATGTGTTACTTTCTATAGCAGAAGAAGTGCTGGGGAAGCAGAGGAAGAGCAAACAGCCCTGGGTCACCGATGACATCCTCGATCTCTGTGATGAGAGGAGAGCCTGGAATGAAAAGAGAGGCCAAGACCTCACATCAGCAAACAAGTACAGACTTGTCAACAAGAAGATCAGGAAGAGGATGAAAGAAGCCAAAGAAGATTGGATTGAAGACCAGTGTCGTAGCGTGGAAGAGGGCATGGCAAACGGCAAAGGCAAGAAGGTTTATGAAACGCTAAGGACCCTCACCAAGACTCAACAGCAAACAGCCACAGTCATCGAAGACAGCAGCGGCCACCTCCTTACGGAAAACACTGCTGTACTAAACAGATGGACTGAGTACTGCCGAGACATGTATAACTACAAGGCTGAGCCAGACACCAGCACCCTCCAAATCAACCAGGCTGGGGCCAGGAAGGCTGAAGAACTGCCAGTGTTAGCTGAAGAGGTGGAAGCAGCCGTACGCGGCCTGAAGGTAGGAAAGTCTCCAGGTGTAGACAACGTAAATGCTGAACTGTTGAAACATGGAGGAGAAGTAACAACGAAGGTCCTCACTACACTCTGTCAACAGATCTGGGAGCAAAAGAAATGGCCAGTAGAATGGACACAGTCTCTAGTGATCCCGCTCTCCAAGAAAGGAAACCTGAAACAGTGCCAGAACTACAGAACTATCAGTCTGATAAGTCACCCTAGCAAAGTAATGCTTAGAATCATTCTCAACCGCCTCAAAACTTTCGCCGAGGAACTGTTGGCAGAAGAACAGGCTGGCTTCAGAGTTGGAAGAAGGACTGTAGAGCAGATTTTCAACTGCTGCGTCCTGATAGAGAAACATATGAAGCATCAGCGCGAAGTCTACCACAACTTCATTGATTTCAGGAAAGCATTTGATCGTGTCTGGCATGATGGACTCTGGCAAGTCATGAGATCGTTCAACATAGAGGAGGGACTGATCCAAATAATAGAAGCGCTTTACAAGAACGCCTGCAGCATGGTTCTATATAACAATCAGTCAGGCAAGTTCTTCAGGACGACGATTGGTGTCCGTCAAGGATGCCTGCTCTCTCCTGTCCTTTTCAACATATTCCTGGAGAAGATCATGCAGGAAACCCTCCACGACCACCATACTTCAATCTCTATTGGTGGCAGATCCCTGTGCAATCTTCGATTCGCAGACGACATTGACCTCATGGCAGGCAGCAATAGTGAGCTTCAAAACCTGACAGACAAACTTTCGAGTAGCGCAGGGTCTTATGGCATGGAGATCAGTACGGATAAAAGCAAAGTGATGATCAACACCACAAGCGACAGCAGCAGCAACATCCACATGAATGGCCAGAAGCTAGAAGAGGTCAATAGCTTCAAGTACTTGTGAGCCACCCTGTCCAAAGACGGTAGTTGCATAGCAGAGATCCGTATCAGGATAGGTACAGCAACATCCACAATGGCCAGGCTGGACAGGATATGGCGAAGTAACTCTATCAGCTTCACCATCAAGTACAGGCTTTACAAGTCCCTCGTAGTGTCTATTCTACACTACGGCTGTGAGACTTGGACACTGCGTGCAGACTCAGAAAAGAAAATGCAGGCCTTTGAGAACAAGTGCCTGAGGAAGTTGCTCCACATCTCGTACCGCAAGCACAAGACCAACGAATATGTACGGAGCATCGTCACTTCCCTGGTGGGCCCACATGAACCCCTTCTGGCAACCGTGAAACAACGCAATCTTGCTTGGTTTGGCCACGTGACCCAACACAACACCTTGTGCAAGACTACCCTCCAAGGCACTCTCGAAGTAAGTCGTCGGCGAGGTCGTCAGAGAAAGAGTTGGGTCGCAAACATAAAATAATGGACCGAACTCGAGATGCAAGACTTGCTTGCCATTGCCCAAAATAGAACTCAGTGGAGAGCACTGTCTGTTACTCTGCCTTTCAAGCCCCCCAACGCCCAGTTCGGGCAAGGGACTGATCATGATGATGATGATGAAGACATAGAAGTTACCAATCTTTTTCCACAATCTCAAAGGATATGATTCACACATTATCTTGCGTGCTGTGTATGAGTCTTACAAAAACATTATTTGTATTGCACAGACAACTGAAAAGTACTTGACTTTTAGGCTAGACAGGAAATTAGTGTTTTATGACTCCATGCAACATTTGTGTTTAGGTCTTGCCAGTCTGGCAGAAGGTTTGACTGAATATCCAAAAACAAGTAAATATTTTGAGCCAGACTTGATTAAGGAAGGTGTGTATCCATACGAGTACATTAATCACTGGGTTGTGTTTGAGGAAAGAAGACTGCCACCAAAAGAGAAATTTTATTCTACACTTAATGGAAAGAGTATTTCTGACTCTGATTACCAACATGCTCTTGGTGTATGGGTTAAATTAGGTTGTCAGATGATTGGTGACTACCATGACCAGTACTTGAAATCTGACGTTTGTTTGCTAGCAGACATAATTTGAAAGTTACTGTAAAAAAAAGTTTGTTGCACTACAGTCTTGGCCCAGCATGTTACATAACTAGTCCTGGCGTGACATGGGATGCATTTTTGAAATCCAGTAAGATATTTATAGACCTGTTGTCTGTTCGTACGATGGGTGAAATGGTGGAACACGGATTGAGAGGAGGTATTAGTATTGCCTCGAACAATTATGCCAAAGCCAACAATAAATATCTTGATGACCTTGACCAGGTTTTGACCCTCAAGGTCAAGGTCATTCATTACGTACGTAGACGCGAACAATTTGTATGGATATGCGATGTGTAAGTTGTTGCCCTTGAAAAACTTGTCTATGATTTGTCACAGTATGACATAACAGAGTTAACAAACTATATTATGAATGTTGACCGGAACGACATGAAGGGTTGGATCTTTGAAGTAGACCTGGAGTACCCACATCATCTACACGATTTTCACATTGATTATCCCTTAGCAGTTGAGAAAATGAGTATGACAGGGAAAAAAGAAGACACTAAACTTGTGCCAAATCTGAATGACAAATTCAATTATGTTTGTCACTATCGCTTGTTACAGTTTTACATCAGACATGGGTTAGTACTAAAGAAAGTTCACAGAGGCATTCAATTTGAACAGAGTGCTTTCATGAAAGATTACATAATGAAGAACACAACATTGTGTGCAAGAGATGGCAACACTGCATTTGACAAAGACTTCTTTAAGCTTATGAACAATGCCTGTTTTGGTAAGACCATGGAAAATCCTCATCACCGCAAAGATGTTAGACTAGTAACAACTGAATCAGGTGCAATTAAGCTTACAGGTAAGCCACAGTACACAGGGTATAAAGAGTTTCATTCGTCATTGTATGCAGTGTCACTCAAAAAAAAAAAAAAAAAAGATTTTAAATCTGGACAAGCCAGTATTCATTGGTATGGCAATTCTTGAGTTATCAAAACTGTTGATGCTTCAATTTTATTATGATTATTTCAAACCAAAATATCCTGAGTGTCGTCTGCTATACACTGACACTGCCTCTATGATCATTGATGTGCCTACTGAAGACTTTTCTGAAGACATGAAAACAGAACTACATATGTATGACACGTCTGACTACCCTAAAGACCACCCACTGTTTAGCACGCAAAACAAAAAAGTGCCTGGTAAGTTTAAAGATGAACTGAATGGTGTACCTATTGTTGAGTACGTTGGTCTTAGATCAAAAATGTATTCTATACTGCACCAGAAAGGTAGTCAGTCAAAAGCTAAAGGTATAAAAAAAAACAGCGATAAAAAATAAAGACATTCGTCATGAACATTATCAGCAAGTATTAGATGGAGCATTAATGCCTGACTATCCAAACAAGTCACTGAGATCAAACAAACATAATCTTGAATTGATCCAAACACATAAGAAGTCACTATCAGTAAGGGACACAAAACGAGTGTTCACAGTAAAGAAAAGGCTTAAGCACCTGGGCACTATAGGCTTCAGTTATCTGAAGGTATTTGTGATTAGCTCATTGATGAACTGATTGACAAAATGATTAAAAATGAGTAACAGTGTTTGGGGGAATAATTCTGTAATTCTTCTTTGACAAATGCCCTCTGTAGGGCAGGGTCAAAAAGATAATATAATGATGTGTCAGGACCAGGGACTATTTTTTTTATATTATAAACAGACGTAGACCAGATGGGGTTGGTCATTCTGCGTCTGACGTTATTCTCGGCCTCACCTGGTTGATATAAATATCTTACTTGTTTTGTAAATAAACTTGTGTTAGGAGCTGCTGTTTTTATTTCTGTTCCTGACACGATAGAAATTGTTTTCAATTTAATAGCATCAGCAGGTGTTACATGACCTTCGTTATTCATTGCTTTTATCACAGATGGTAATCGCTTAAACAACTCAGTGTTACGTGCGTCATGCATAAGTTACTTAGAATACTGGTAACTGAAAAGTCTTTCTAAAAACTGTTTGTTAAAGTTCTCAACAATTGCCTGTGTTCTGTGAACACCTGGAATGCCTCGTCTAACCAGTACGTGATGCTTCGCAAATAACTGATTAACTGCGCCCTTAAATTCAGATCCATCATCGACTTGAACAAGTCTGGGGTATTTCAGAGGACCTCGACTATATATTTTTGTTAATGCTGTAGCAACTGTTGAGGCGTTTTTGTCAGTTATGGGTTCAGCATCCTTATACTTTGAAGCGATGTCTACAACAGTCAGTGCGTATTTGTATCATTTCTTTCTTATTGTATCATGTAGCAGGAACAGGTGGTCCATTTGGTGCGTGTCATTTGGGGTATTGTTTTCAAAATGAGGTCTAGTTATTTTTTTCTTGGCGCAGGTAAATATATCTGCCATATTGCCTGTCTCTGTAACCATTGTTTGACTTGATTGAGTGATACATCTCCAACCATGGCCGTGTGTAATTTCTAAATAGCGGTTGCTCCTTTCCAATATCCAATTGGAGAGTAATATATTTTTGATAGTTTATTTGCGACATTCATTTCTTCTAGCAATATAAAGTCCAGTAAAATATACAAATGTCATTCCTACAAGAACAAAGATTATTTCTCCGTTTCTTTGTTGTGTGCTTGGTTGATAATAGTCACTTAGTTTCGTTTTTGGGGTAGACATGTCTTCACCCGTGACGAGAAAATAGTCATGAATTGCGTCGTCGGTATTTCAAAACGTATGCTGTGTGTGACTTTCAAGTCTTAGTTTTTCATTAATGAAATCAAGTTTTTCAATTCTTTGCTTTTCATAATCCTGCTGTGCTGGTGCCAGTCTTTCTGATGCTTCATTGTGACGCTTCATTTCTTCTGCAGATTCCTCTCTACGCATTTTTGAAATCAAATAGTTTGATACACTGAAAGCAAGTGCATTGACCATTGCTCCCCCAATTATTACAGCTAAAGTCGCCATACTTATTTTATTTATGTAGAAACATTTTCTGGAATAATTCCTTGCTTAACGAGAAAATATTTTGTCACAATTGACACAGTAACAACTGCAATTAGCTTTGCACTGTCTTTGAAATCTAGTCTACTGAGATCAGCAGATTTCATTTTGAGGAGACTTTTTCCCAGCATAGAGTAAACTACTGCTAGTCTGCTAATGATAGCAGAGTGATAGACAAGGTTCATTAAGTTCTTTGTGTTGCTCATTTTTTAAGACTATAAAAATTTAAAAAATAATTTATTTGTTGCATAAAAAATGGGTCAATGGTTTTGGATGTTACTGTTAATGTGGCGACTTCTGGTTTTGTTTTTGGAGTTTCTGATTTTTTTGGTCATTGTTCGAGTCTGCGGTTTGTACTTTTTGTATAATTGGTAACTATCTATCTATCTCTTTCTATATCCCGTAGTCCTGCCGACCGTTGGGGCACCACTGATGACTTGGCAACCAGCTCCCTCCATTCCTCTCTGTTCTCTGCCATTCCCAATGTCTCGCCCAACTTCAGTCCTGTTCACTCTGAGATATTGTCCTCCCATCTTTTCCTCTTTCTTCCTCTCCTTCGTCCTCCTTGCACCGTGCCTTGCAGGTTTGTTTTGGCAAGCCCTGCTGAACGCGTAACATGCCCATACCACTTCAGTTTGCGTTTTTTCACAAAGGCTAATAAGTCTTCATAGGGCCCGATGGCTTGCATGATTCTGCTTCCCACTTCCTCGTTTGTGATGTGATCTCTGTATGAGATGCCAAGCAGCCTTCGAAAACACCTCATTTCAGTGGCTTGTATCCTCCTTTCGAGGTCTGCTGTGAGGGTCCATGACTCGCATGCATACAAGAACACTGAGATGACTAAGAAGCGCATCAGTCTGATCTTGGACCAGAGTGTGATGTTTCTGTCCTTCCATATGGTATTCAATCTTGTCAGTGCTGTTGTCTGCGCAATCCTGGACAGTATTTCTGGCTTTGATCCCTCATCTTTCACAATGGTTCCTAAGTATTTAAATTTCTTAACGCAGAGGATGCGCATGCTTGTGCAGCTCCTACAGCCATTCATTCAGGGCTTTACCGGCTAATAATCTCATTAACCCTCCTGTGCATGCAACCACCGGTGCTGCAAACAGTGCATGCTGCAAACAGTACATGCTGCAAACAGTACCGATGGATGCATGAACAAGAGGATTAATTGTCCATTGTTGGGTTAATAGGTGGTGTCTACTATTAACTGATTAGCTGCGATATCAACTGACAAGAGTTAACCACAGCCTTTCCTACAGGGTTTTATCTGCCACTAATTTGCTTAACCCCGTTGTGCATGCAACCACCGATGCTGCAAACAGCATCAGTGGATGCATGAACAAAAGGGTTAATTTTCATCGTTGACCTAGTTGGTGGTGTTCATCACTGATTTACTGACGCTTTAATTAGACGTTTATATTTGGTGATTGTGAACACGAGCACGGCAAGCTGACTGCTATTGTTACAGATGTAACTTGTTCTTACCATAAATCAGTTAGATTGACTACCAACGTTATTGTCTGCATCCAAAAGGTTACACTGTGCTGTTTATTGATTACTTTGGTTCTGCCTTCTAGCCGCTTTGGTCATATATTGATGTGACAGTAATATTGAGTGTTACCAGCAGAGACTGTGCCAGTGTTAGTTTACACTGTAAAGATTGTGCTCATTTAAAAAGAAAGACTTAATTTTCAGTCTCTTTCGTGTCTTTACTGTGAGACAGACTATTAGCTTGAGTGATTTAATCAAAATTGTACTGGAACGACAAAGAAGGGAACTTAGTGACAGCCGAACATACAGGTGTTCCATGTGGCGTTTCAAGTTGCGTCACTTTTTTCTTGTGGTTCAGTCACTCCCGCAGCGAGTTTTTTGAGAGCTCAGTAGCTTAACTGCTACTTGTTCTCTGGAGGACTTTTATTCAATTACGTGGCCTTTTATCGTTTTATAGTTTTATAGTATTTTTTATTTCCGTGTTTTTCTGTATTCATTTGTTTCTTCATTGTTTATCTTGTGCACTCTGTATTTTGTAATAAGTCCAAGCGAATTTTCCACCAAAGGTGCAGATATGAGAATAGGGCACCTCAATGTGTTTCATCTGTACAACAAACTAGCCGATATATCTGTATATATTAACGATCCTACACCGTTTGGATTCAGTGAGAGGCGTCTGAGTTCCTGTGTAAGCGATGCAGCAATCAGTATCCCCAATTTTTCAGTTATTAGACGAGACCCCTTGTCTCCCGGTCAAACTGGCACCGCTGTCTATATTCATAATTCTATCCAGCAATTAGTTCATCGACGCGTTGACGTAGAAATGATCAGGGTGGAGTGCGTATGGGTCGAAGTTAAGTGTCCGAAATTAAAAACCGGTATTAATTGGGTTCTTATATAGAAATCCCGCCTCAACTTTTGATTGATTGATTGATTGTACATTGCTTAACGTCCCGACAGCAACAAGGCTTTCTCAGGACGTGCCTGCACTGCTTGTGAAAAAAAAACTAAACAGAAAATTGAATGTATGTCGTCAGCCGGTCAAATACGTTAAATAAACCTACAACATGGGGCCTAAATAAAGCTAAGACCATTTAGCAACACACATCCAATATCAAGAGCTACAGGCAGTGCAGACAGTGGGGAGAGTTTTAAAAAGGCAAATACAGGTGAATGGACAAAGGGTAGACAGAAAAACATGCCCCAGAATAGAGAGAAAAACCCACCCTGTGGGGCTGACCAGGGTGACCCTGGGAACTAAAAAATACCTAACCCCACCCAAGTCCCCCAGGGCAGACCCGGGTGGGGTTCAACTTTTGAGTGGTACGATCAGTTTAGTCATAACCTTGACAGAACTTTAAAAAAGAAGGCCGACATTCTTCTATTGGGCGATTTTAATATAGATTTACTTAAGCCGCACCCCGCCTGGGGCTCAACGTCATCTCTGTGTGGCTTAGTACAGTTAGTGAAATCACCCACCAGAATTACTCCAACTCTTCGCTTGACTTCGCGAACGAAGATTTTATAGGAGTTGCCCACGACGTCTGCAGGCTTGTTCGTGGCTGCGGAGGCCAATCCGGGACAGGCAGGTTCGACCGCAGTGGCTGCAGGGGAAGGTATGGCCAGGGTTCTGAGTTGCGGCATATCTGTTTTTTCTCCTGAGCCGCTTGTCCTTAAGGCTAGCTCTGCGAGAGTCCTCAAAGGAGACAGCTGCCTTGTAAATGGTGGAGCGCCAGGTGTCACGGTCCATTGCAAGCGAGGACCACTGGTGGTGGTCGATTTGGCAGGCACTAAGTGACTTCTTGAGACACTCTTTGTATCTCTTCTTTGGTGCCCCTCTGTCACGGTGTCCAGTAGCAAGCTCGCCGAACAGGGTGATCTTTGGCAGGCGATGATCCTCCATCCTGGAGACATGCCCCGACCAGCGGAGCTGTGTCCGCAGCAGCAAGGCCTCGATGCTCACAGTTTCAGCCTGTTCAAGGACCTCGACGTTGGTGACATAGTCACTCCAGTGAATGCCCAGGATGGTACGCAGGCAGCGCTGGTGGAAACGTTCGAGGAGTCGTAGTTGGCTGCGGTAGAGGGCCCAGGACTCGGAACCATACAGCAGGGTGGTGAGGACCACAGCTCTGTACACGCTGATCTTGGTGCCTGTTTTCAGCTGTTGATTGTGCCACACCCGCTTGAAAAGTAGCCCAAAAGCACTGTTCGCTTTTGCCACCCTGCTGTCCAGCTCCTTGTCCAGCTTGGCGTCCGACGTGATAATGCAGCCAAGGTAAGTAAACTGGTGCAATGACTTTAGTTCAGACTCGCCAATGGTGATGTGAGGAGGGCGATACACTGTCTTGGGTGCCGGCTGATGGAGGACCTCTGTCTTTTTCAGACTGACCTCGAGTCCAAAGAGCTGGGCAGCGTCCGCGAAGCAGGACGTGATGCGCTGCAGGGCTCTCTCTGTGTGTGCAACGAGGGCAGCGTCATCAGCAAAAAGCAGCTCACGAATCAGTTTTTCTAGGGTTTTCGTGTGGGCCTGCAGTTGTCTGAGGTTGAACAGGCTGCCATCGAGACGATACCTGATGAACACTGCATCGTCATCATCGAGGTCTACTTTGGCCTGCTTCAACATCATGCTTAAAAAGATGGTGAAGAGGGTCGGTGCCAGCACGCAGCATTGCTTTACGCTGTTGAGAATAGGGAATGGTTCTGAGAGAACATTGTTGAGTCTGACCTGGCCTTGCTGGTCCTCGTGTAGCTGGACAATCATGCTGAGGCACTTTGGGGGACAGCCAAGTCGCTCCAGGATCTGCCACATGCCTTGCCTGCTCACAGTGTCGAACGCTTTTGTTAGGTCGACAAACGTTACGTACAGCCCTTTGTTCTGCTCGCGGCACTTCTCCTGAAGCTGTCTCAGCACAAATACCATATCGGTGGTGCTCCTGTTTGCTCTGAAGCCACACTGGCCCTCTGGGAGGTAGTCTTCAGCGATGGCAGGTACCAGCCGATTCAGGAGCAGCCTTGCAAGAATTTTCCCAGCAATGGACAGCAGGGTAATTAACCGATAGTTGGAACAGTCTGACTTCTCGCCTTTGTTCTTGTACAGGGTGATAACGACAGTATCACGGAGATCCTGTGGTAGTGTTCCTTCCTCCCAGCAGCAGAGAAAGAGGTCATGGAGCTTGTTGTGCAGTGCTGTGCTTCCCTGTTTCCAGATCTCTGGTGGTATTCCATCAATGCCTGCTGCTTTGCCACTCTTGAGCTGGTGGATGGCTGTGAGGGTCTCTTCAGCGGTGGGCGGTTCGTCCAATTCAACCTTTACTGGGAGTTGTGGGATTTGTAGGACGACTGCTTCTTGAACAGTGCGCTCAGCACTGAAGAGGCTCTGAAAGTACTCCGACCACCGGTTTAAAATGGAGGTATTATCTGTGAGGAGTGCCTGGCCATTCGCGCTTCGCAGGGGACTTTGTACCAGGTGTCTGGGGCCATACACTGCTTTCAGTGCTTCGTAGAAGCGCCTGTAGTCTCCATTGTCAGCGCAAAGCTGGGTCCTCTGTGCAAGTCTGGTCCACCACTCATTCTGGAGATCTCTGAGCTTGCGCTGGAGACTGCTGCAGACGAGGCGGAAGGCAGACTTCTTCACAGGGCAGGAAGGCTGGGCTAGGTGGGCCTGATGTGTGGTTCTTTTTATTTGCTAGGTGTTCCTGGGTTTCTACATCGTTCTCGTCAAACCAGTCTTTGTTCTTCTTTCTAGCGAAACCCAGGACTTCTGCAGAGGATTTTGCAATAGCAGTTTTCAGTTGTTCCCAAAGCGTTTCAGGGGAGGAGTCTGCTGGGTCTGCTGTGTCTTTGAGCCTGCGCTGTAAATCTGTCTGAAAGGCAGCTTTCACGTCGTCACGCTGAAGGCTGGCAACATCAGGCTTTTTCTTGGGTGCCCCCATTTCTTGGGTTTTGGCTTGACGTGGAGCCTGAGTTTGCAGCGGACAAGACGGTGGTCAGTGTGGCACTCTGCGCTGGGCATTACTCTGGTGAGGAGGACGTCATTGCGGTCCCTCGGACGCACTAGGACATAGTCGATAAGGTGCCAGTGTTTGGAGCGAGGATGCATCCAGGTTGTCTTTCGACTGTCCTTTTGCTGAAAAGGAGTGTTGGTGATGACCAGTTGCTGCTCTGCACAGAACTCCAACAGTAGGCGGCCATTGTCATTGCAGTTCCCGACGCCATGCTTGCCGAGGACTCCTTTCCAGGCTTCAGAGTCCTGGCCCACTCTGGCGTTGAAGTCGACAAGGATGATGACTTTGTCATCTGCAGGGGTGCTCTGTATGAGGCTGCGCAGGTCAGTATAAAACTTGTCCTTTTCAGCAGGCTCTACCAGGAAGGTTGGGGAGTACACACTGAGAAGGGTGACGTGTTGCTGGTGTCTCAGTGGGAGGCGCATGGACATGATGCGGTCTGAGTGACCCGTTGGTAGGTTTTCCAGCTTAGTCGCAATGGAGGTCTTGACCATGAAACTCACGCCTGAGAGCCGTCTTTCTGATTCAGGCCTGCCTGACCAGTAGAGGGTGTACCCAGCGCCAAGTTCTTGGAGGCTGCCTTCGTCCGGAAAACGTACTTCACTGAGCGCGGCGATGTCGATGTTTAACCTCCGCAATTCATGGGCAATGAGGGCGGAGCGACGTTCGGGGCGTCCGCTGTCTGCTTTGTCGAGCATGGTTCGGATGTTCCAGCATGCTACGTTGAGTCCGGTCGTGGTCGTCATGAAAGTGGATCCGTTATTTTTTTTTGTTTTTTGACCTCAGGAGAAGATGCCCGTTGACCGCGGCTAGCCAACTGGGGTTGCGAGGGGACGAGCTTTGGTTAGGCCACCTTTTCTAGGCCCCTCTCCGTGTGGAGCAATCAGTGCTGTCCCTAGAGAAGGCTGCTTGGTCGTTCAGGGTGTGCCGAGTGATGTTGTCATCCCCAGGTCAACATCAGGCGACCAATATCCTGAACCGCCTGCATGCAGGTTTGAGACTGCGGTTTCCAGTGACATCTTTCACCCGCCGTTTCGCCCCTCGCCCGTCGCTACAGGACTTGGAATGGTCAGTGTCATGGTCCGTGGACGTTTCCTAAAGCCTGCGCGGTGGAGCTTTTTGGTGGAGTGCAGTGTGCGCAGTACTGGCCCCACCCTTTAAACCCTTGGTTCGTCTGCCATGGCCTAGCAAGCTGGGACGATGGCATCGAGGTCCTCGGGTTGTAGGTTTTATATCAGACTGTCCTTGTCCTAGTCTCTGGCTCAAAAGCCTTCCCCGGAGACACGGGGGCTTTGATGTCAAGGGTTTCCTCCCTTAGCCTTTCCGCAGCCAAGCGGCCAGGCCTGCAAGGCAGCAGGGGACTCGTGGAGGGCGGGGTCGTCTAAATCCCGTGCAGATCTGAACATCTGCCCACTGCTACTCCAACTACTTCCACGCTTATAGACCACATATATACTAATAAACCCAAAGCCGTCTCTGACGTTGATGTCTCAAATCTTAGTGTTAGTGATCATTATCCTGTGGCTTGTTCCTGGTCTTCTAAACTCTTCCAAACCAAAAAAGAACGGCCATACAACTATAACGTATAGGACATTCAAACACTTCAGGAAAGAGTAATTTCTATTTGATCTAGAAAATACTCCTTTTAATGACGTGCTCCTGTCCTATGATCCTAATACCGTTCTCAGTATTTGGTACTCTCTTTTCCTATATGTACTTAATAAACATGCTCCTCTACGCGAGAGGAGGGTACAATCTAACACTCTTCCTCCCTGGCTTACTCCGGAAATCATGCAGGCGATGGCGCTTAGAAACGATCTACGTAGCAATAAAATGTTCACTGAATATAAGCAACAGCGTAACCGTGTTAAATACATGATCAGAGGGGCAAGAAAAAAGTTAGTTCATGACACGGTTAAAGACAGCAAAGATACCTCTACTATATGGCGCCTTCTAAACACACTTACTAGGGGGTCTCCAAGTACCGCAACTACCATTCCCACTAATCTTACTGCTGATACATTCAATGACCATTTTCTTTCGATTGCCAAATCTCTAATATCGCCAAGCCAGGATAACACTTATCACCGTTTAAATTTGCTGTATGTTTTTTGTCAACAAAGAACAATGGGCACAGCCCCCTTCAACATCCCTATGTTAGCTGTTCAGGAAGTCGGTTTACTCATAAGTAACTTTCCAAATAAAAAGTCCTCGGGGCCTGATGACATCAGCCCGAAAATACTTGAACTGTCTCTCCCATTCATTGTAGAATCCTTAACTTATATTTATAATCTCTGTATCCAGCATAACACTTTTCCTAACGAACTTAAATATGCCAAAGTAATTCCACTTCCAAAAACAAAAGATCGTTCTGACCCTAATAATTATCGGCCTATTTCTTTATTATCTGTTTTGTCCAAACCACTGGAAAGGCACATTCATAAACAGCTGCTTGCTTACCTAGAAAACCGTAAGTTCCTCCACCTTTCCAATCCGGATTTCGTCCGCAGCATTCACGCCACACAGCACTTACACGCCTTGTTGACACATGGCTCAAGGGTATGAATAAGACACAGTTAACAGGAGTAGTCTATCTGGATTTTAAGAATGCTTTTGATCTGATTAACCATACTATTCTGACTGCTAAGCTTCACACATACCTCAATAACGGAGACGCAGTTGCTTTTTTCACATCTTACCTTACTAAAAGAAAACAAAAGGTTCTTGTTTATGGCTCATACTCCTCTCTCAAAGATGTAAGCTTCGGTGTGCCCCAAGGGTCTGTACTGGGCCCTCTACTGTTTTGCTTATTTATCAATGATTTGCCTTTACATATTACTTGCCAAGATGTACAATGCGACCTTTTTGCTGACGACACCTCAGCTGATACTACTAGTAAAGATATACAGGTAATTTCCGACAACCTGCAACAAAGTCTTCATGAAGTATCAGCTTGGTGTATAAACAATTCTATGGTTGTTCATCCAGCCAAAACGAAATCGATGGTAGTCACCACGCGCCAAAAACAGCAGATAATCCCTCTATTACTTAACCTTTCACTTAAAGGTAATCAGGTAGAACAGGTAAATGAAGATCGAGTACTGGGGATTACAATTGACAGTCAGCTAAAATGGCAAGCTAATACAGATGCCTTATGCAAAATAGTAGCCAAAAATCTATTTTTGTTATTAAAACTGAAATATTATACTGATTCAGATACCCGGAAACTATTTTATAACGCTCACATACGTTCTTATATCGATTACGCGTCATCGGTATGTGATGGGTGTAGTGAGGTCCATTTAAAGAGACTCAATTCCCTACACAGACGAGATGCCAAAAAAATCTGCCCTGATCCACACCTAAGCACTGAAGAAAAGCTCTCAAAAGCAGGTCTCCTGCCACTTCAAGGTCATTTTAAATATAACAATGCAATCTTTATGTTCAAAGTGTGGAAACGCAAAACAACTGAGTACATCTCCACTTTGTTTCGTAAGTCTGAGTCCAAGCTTGGAAACATCAGAAAGCTTTTCATAGTCCCAAAACCAAGGATCGATCTATATAAAAGTAGCTTATCCTTCTCAGGGGCACTTATCTGGAATGCCCTTCCCGACCATGTAAAATCCGCCTCCTCGCTAACCTGTTTTAAAAAGGGTCTCTGCAAACATTTTGTGCATCACTCGTACGGATGACTTAACCACTTGTATTATATGTTTCTTTTTATGCTGGGTCCAACTTATTCCCAATTAAGTCTGTTATCCTTTTCATTTATCATTTGGACTACTTAGCTCTGTCTATACGTGAAGGGTGGTGGGTGGGGTGGGGGGTGTCTGTGAGTCTATGAGTATGTCTGTCTATGTGAACAGTGTTGTCATCTCTTTGCAAGTATTATGTTTACTTATATGTATGTATATTTGTAGTTAGTCTTGTAGTTGTTAGCAACGGCATGTTTGTAAAATGGCTGTGTCGATGACGATGTCAATGCCTAAACCGTTGTAAAATAAAGTTTCATTGATTCATTGATTCATTGATTCTACCCCTTCTTGGACTAGCTCTGCAGGGATGTTGTCTGCTCCTGCTGCCTTCCCTTTTTTCAGCGACTTCACTGCAGCCTCTACTTCTTCTCGGAGGATGGGATAGTTGCCATTGTTGGTCACGGGTGGGTTGACAAATATGCTTGGGTCGCCTGCAGCTTGGTGGTTGTACAAATCTGAGCAGTACTCTGTCCATCTCTTCAGTATGTCTTGGTCTTCCGTAAGACAGTTCCCTTCACTATCTTGAATGATCGAGGAGCGTCCATGTTTTACACTGATCAGGTCTTTCACCAGCTGGTATGCTTTTTTGCTATTATTTTTGTTCAGATTTTCTTCTACATGTTTACACTGATCTTCAATCCACTTATTCTTTGCCTTTTTCATGCTTTTCTTGATATCCTGGTTAATTTCCCTGTATTGTTTAGCTCCTTTTACCTCTAATTTCTTTTTCTTTAATTCTCGATGCTTGTTACATAGAACAAATATGTCAGCTGTAACCGAAGGTTTCTTTGCTTGTCGGTGTTTGCCAAGGATCTCACTGGCTGTTTGGGTTACAACAGTGTTAAATGTGTCAATCAGTGTGTCCACGTCTAATTGGTAACCCACGTAACCAAATCCGACAACAAATCCGACAACTATATATCTTGTTATTTCAGGTTCAGGGTTAGACTTAGTTGATAGTCTCTCACTTTGCTGTGGTGGTGAGGATCCTAACGGTGTTGGTCCTGATGGTCCTGACAGTGTTGGTATTGTCACTGGTCCTGAAGGTGGGTCAGTTAAATGAGCCTTTTCTGTTAATGCTTGAAACTGTAATTTGTTTTGTCTATTATATTCGGCTAATCTTTTTCCAGCCTCAACCCTTTCTGGACTTTTAGTCTTAGTCACCGTTTGAACCTGTGTCAAGACAGGACCGGGGTTCGGTTGTGGAGTCGTCTGGGTTTCGTCCATTTTCTTCTGCAGTAAAATTTATTTTCAAAAAATCAATATGGCTCCCAGTAACAAGCAAAGTTACCACAGGTGCAAGGTAATTTCCAAACTTGTAAAACATGATGCATGCTAATTTGCCAATTAAACTTGAAACAATTCGGTTGCGTTCAAGGTCATGTGATAGACTGTCCGTGTCTACAGGTAGAAAGTGACTCACTGCTTTTGTGATAGACAGACAAGAGTTCGACTCAAATCACGAGTCATTAGTGAAGCGATATGATTTTCATATTTGGAGTGTAGTTTAATTAGTTCATCAGCCGTGAGGGATTCTATATCTTCTGTCATATATTGTTTTCCGAGAAAAAGAAGTAATTTGTCTTGGTTTTATTTTATAATAAAAGATATTAATTCTTGAAACTATAATTAAACATATTAATACACATTTTAGTGTGTGCACACTAACATCATTGATACATTAATTAACTCTGGTGTTAACCCCCTGTTGATATTACTCTGCTGAGAGGTACATAAAAGAGTGATTGTTAAAATAATAATGCAGTAGCAGCCGGTATGTTAGGCAAGCCTGCTGGGGGGCATGTTTTAATGCTAACATTTGTGGAAAAAATGGGTGGCGCGATCATTACGAAGTTTGTTAACAAAAATCGTGAAATTATGGAGTAAAAAAAATTGTCAAAATTCACTCATATTCTCTCTCAATGTTGCTTTAGTCGACAATGGCATTGATTTTGGAAATCTTTATTTTACACAGAAAATAAAGGGGATATGGGAAAAATGAGCGGTGCGGTCATATGAGTGTTTTGTTAGCAAAAATCGTGAAAAAATAAAGCCCCCAAAAATTGTCGAAAAAAATCTCTCTTTTATATCTGTGTGTGTGTGTGTGTGTGTGTGTGTGTGTGTGTGTGTGTGTGTGTGTGTGTGTGTGTGTGCGTGCGTGTGTGCCTGTGTGCATGCGAGTCCTTTCATTTTTCTACACATTAACACTTTAATTTGTCCTTAGTTTCACTTTGCGTCCCGTGACGTATCACACATGTAGGTATTAACCCATTTGGCCTCGACGCAGCACCCCAGCAGTAGATGGATCAGCCATGATAATGCAAGGTCAGTAATCTGGCTCTACTCTTTAACTATCATGGTCGATCTATCTCTCTTCACCAAATCGTGTTTGAAGAATGGACTGGCATGATTTGGGAGAGGTCGTGTTTTACAACAGGTTAACCCCTTCACTGCCGAGACAAGATATAGCTCATCCATCTGCACGAGACATAGATCCTCTTGAGCCCCCACAGTTGCAGGTGTTCATGAGGATCTATGCGTCTTGCTGAACGCACTGTGTATCCACGTTCTATGGACGGAAGCGACGCAGTCTGCGCCGACAGAGAAGGGGTTACCAGCGTGTTCCTTTTACATTTGCAGCGAGCGCCGTGCGTATGGGACAGACTCAGGCCCTGGAGAGGAACCAAGCCCCCGGAGCGCCCGTCACACCACCTCGTGACTCGCGGACAATGCAGGCTGGCATCAGGCCTAGAACATCGCGCGCTGAAGGCACGTCCCAGAAAGAAAAAAGTCGGGTGCAAGATCAAGCGGAGGAACTGCGTCGTGCGAAAGACTAGTTGGAGGAACTGAGACAGGCAAAAGATCAAGTTAACGCCAAGGTTAAAGACAAAGCCAAGATGCAGTCCGATATGTCCCGACTGGAAGCTGGAATAAGAAAAATGTAAATTGAGATGACCCAGCTCCGCACGGGCCTGCAAACCCACCAGAGACAATGCCAGGAAGCTCACACACATCATGAAAGACATAGCAACACACAACTCGATTCCCATCAGAGACAATGCCAGGAGGTCCACACACATCATGAGGCCCACCAGAGACAACGCCAGACGGCCCACACACAGCACGATGCCCACCAGGGACAATGCCAGGAGGCCCACACACAGCATGAGGCCCACCAGAGACAGTGCCAGGAGCAGAATGAGGTCCATGGCCGCCTGACCAGCCGTATAGCCGCCGACACACAGATCTCTCTTGTGCGGAACACGGCAGCTGAGGTCGGCACCATGCGGGGCCAGCTTCACACAGTCAGTCAGCAGGTGCAGGCACTACAACGTCAGCTGACGCGTCTTCAGTTCTGGGGTCCTGTCCTTGAGGTCACGAACCCGTCTGACTCGGACGAGAACTAAATAACCTTGACCAGCAAAGTAAAATCAAACTCTGATTCTCGTACCTATCCACTTCAGGTCGGTCTAGAGATGAATTCCAAACCATTTTGACCCACCAGACAACGCCCGCCTGATGCCACATAGATCCAGATCTCTCCAGTCTCCAGACACACAATCTAAAACCTAACCCTAAAAACTACGTTAAGTGATTGATTTGTTAGAGGCCGGTTCCACACCTGATTGATCTTTAGACAGATCCGGAAGCGATGTTCCAAACCAAACCACACAAATCTGATGCTATTCGTGTCCTGGTCTGTAATTTTGGACATCCGCATTTCGTCCGAAGGCGGTAAGGTCGAAAATTGCAGACTAGCAAACACACAGACCCAGTTGTGGCCTGTCTCTAGACAGATCCTAAAATCTACATCACCTGCAGTACCGGACAAATGTGTTTGTGGTTACATCAAAGTACGACCGGTTGCCAGGGGAATCGTAACAAATCTACGTGGCTAGCATTACCGGACACATGTGTTTTTAGACCAGTTCCAAGTCGGGTCGATCTTAACAGGAATCGCAACCAATCCGCGTTCTAGGTCTGTATTTCCAGACACATGTGTTTTTAGGCCAGCTCCAAGTCGGGTTGGTCTTCACAGGAATCGTAACCAATCCGCGTTCTAGGTCTGCATTACCGGACACATGTGGTTTTAGGCCAGCTCCAAGTCGGCGCCTGTAGACGCCAAGCTTTTCTGGCACCACCCTTGAGCTATCATGCTCAACAACTTATTTGCGATGCCGTGCGTTTTCAGCGTGTTAATTGGTAGCCTGTATTAATACAATTTTTTTTTTTTGGGGGGGGGGCTGCTATTTTTCAGTGTACTTACGTGAACATTATGTGTTTAACACATTCCAGACGGGACACACCCGATACGAGCCAAAAGCCTGCAAAAGTCATGTGTCCGGATGAGGCGCGAATCGAATGAGTTCAATAGCACAGTGATCGTGAAAGCTGGAGAGTAGTGCTTGTAAATGATTCAAATGAAGTCGCTCCATACTGCTCGCCCTTGGTTGATTTTTCTTTGATGATCTGGTAATCTGCGTGTCTTGTGAGATGTCATCAAACCTAATGTGTGTGTTCATTGTTGGCAGAGTCTTCTCCCTTAAACCTTTTAGCTGTCGGTGGCTGCTCATTTTGGTCTCGATGATTCCTGCAAAAAAAAAAAAACTTTTCCGACAGCGAACGGGACAATAGAGGTCAACCTAGTGCTAGTTTTTTCCTTGTTTATTATGTGAAGTAGTCAGCCTTGTGTACAGTTTCTGCATCATCAAGAATCCAGAAAACTTTGCTGTCTGTTTTAAAACAAGGTGTAAACAGAAAATCGTCTTCATCATGATACTGACTCTTGTACAAAATGTGTTTTTCTTGCGATGTTGCAATTTATACACGTAAATCGAAAGTTTGCGTTCACATGTAATTACTAAGTGCCTTGTGTTTCTGACAAAGCCATCTCTAGTGTACATTTGGTCACGTATGTTATATTTTGTACACGACTCAGACGACTAATCAATGCCAATAGTGAAGGTTTTGACCTCCCACTGATCAGCCCTGAGTGCCTTCTGTTTTACTGTAGCCACGCGTCTGGTCACTTTAGTAGAGAACATTCCCAGTAACAACAATTGTCCACGTACGTTTCTGACGTGTGTGCCTTAAAATAGACACGTATCACTAACGATGCCATCAGTAAATTGTGCTTTCTTTAAACATTTAAAACTATATAATAATACGATAATCCATGCCTGTCATATTGATTGACAATAAAATCGCGTCTGCCGACGTTGGCTGGTCTGACTTATAATTGACGTTGTTCCCCATTCCGAAGTAGGTCAGAACTGCATGAGTCTCCATGACAACAGCACATTCACCCATTACGTCCTGAGCACTGACTTATATTTACTTGACCTCTGACTAAGACAATTTTCGCTTTGAGTTCCTTCGCGCATCTTAGCCGCGCACTTTTGCATTGCCCTTTCCGGTACCAATGTGAAAAGACACGTCGAAGTACGAGTGCATACGAAGTTATTTGGACTGTTTTGACTATTTCGGCACGATGTCGAAGCGACAACACGGTGGGAGTCGTTGCAGTTTTAGCAAGTGTGACACGGACAGTCTTTTTTGTCGTGGTGTGTCTTTTCACGGCTACCCGAAAGCAGGTGTGAGCGAGGAGCAAGATGCATGGAGAAACCGGTTGATCTACCTCGCAAGCAGGACCGACAAAGGTTTCAATCCGAACGCAGCGAAGATTTGTTCGCGACATTTCACTGACGATTGCTTCGAATACATGGGAAAGCGTAAGTCTTTGTGTTGTGTGTTATGTCAGTTCTCTCAGAGCCATGTGTGACTGTGTGTTTTCCAACGCGGCAATAATATATAGTGTAAACAAGCCGATCTGGATCCGGCCTCGATCGTGAACTGTAATCTACATAATATCAGATAACGTAAAAATAATATTTAAAATTAATTAATAAAATAACTCACATGCTAACACTCAAATAAAGAGAGACATGTTAACCTGTTGACTTTTTAGTACATTGAAAATGCAAATCTTTGTTACTATGTCTAATCAAAAGAAGTTAAAATAATGAGACAGCTGACTAAAAGAAGAGAAGAAATAGCTATCAAATTGAAAGAGAAGTGTATTTATTTGCATATGTGGCTTGAAGCATTCTCAGAAGATTATGAATTAAATTTTATAAAATAGTTTGCACTTTCATTGATGCTTTAAAATTTATTTTTTAATGAAGGAAATTGTAAGCAATTAGTTTAGCAGATAATATATTTTAATTTTCCATTGCACCATTTAGAAACTAATGCATGTATATTATTTTTATTACTAATACTATTAAAAAAGAATATCTTAATTTTTAAGTGGTGTAATGGAATGTTGAAATATATTATCTGCTAAAATAAATGCACGTAATTTCCTTCATTAAAAATAAAATATATTCTTTTTCAACACGCTCCATCAGATCTTAATAATAAAAAAATGCATCAAGTTAGTGCCAATTCCTGATTACAGCTGTGCGGTATGTAATGTAATCACAGTGACAGTGGTGACACACTTTCTTGAATTTTAGATCTACGAACGTTGTTTGTATCGAATAATAACATGAAGAATATCCTTTTCCATTAACAATTTTTTTGTTGACAGCCCCGGTTGTTTTTTTTTTGTGTGCAATTGGGAAACCCTCCATAATCTTCCCCTGACTGTATCTCAATAATGAATATTTTCCTGGATGGCGAATCTCCAAGGAAAATACAAAATTAAGTGTTTGTTACAGCTATTATGTCAAGACAATTTTGGGTACTTTGGTATTTGAATGTGTTTGTTTATGGGTTTTGTTAATTGTTTTCCTTTTCATTCCTAATTTAAAGCTAAGGTTAGATGATTTGGCCCCAAAAAGCTTGTTTGAGGTTATTCAACCCACCATATTTTTATTGTGGTCCCTACGCCTTTTTGTGCAGTGGGCTGGAAAGTTTTTTTCCCCTTTTTTAAGCCCACATTTTTCCAGTTTCGGAGATGTACAAACATATTATTCTAAATTTCTGACCTGTACGTTCATATTTTCCCAGATATCTGGAGATATACACATATAGCCCTCATATTTTCTTTTCAGCTCAGTGAACATTGTTTGTCTTACTATGTTCTAAGCGCTAACACTGTACCACATAAAAGAAGCTGTTTTTATTTCTCTTTCTAACTAATGGAATTTCACATGTTTTCAATACGACAATAGATTTAAATATACAATTTGTGTTGCAGAAACAAAGGAAGAATTCAGAGGCCGTCGACTGAAACGTGGGGCGGTACCAACCTTGTATCTTCCAAAGGAGTTTGCTAGCATCCCAAAGCACAGACGCACCAATGCAGTATGTACTTTTTCTTTATTTTTTAAATTTTATTATTTATGGGCAAAACAAAAAAAAAAGTTGGTTTCAGATCACCCGACCGACCCTATATTTTACCAAATTTGTTTGGTTTTTGGAGTAAGAAAAAAAACTGAAAGTTTGTCATCGTCAAGAGAAATAACTTCATCCGGCCAAACTGAACAAGAAGACATTTCGTCTTCCTAGTGCAAGCTAAGCTGAGTGCGTTGTGCTTACTGTCTTGTTTCGCAAAAACACAGAATATATATATATATATATATATATATATATATATATATATATATATATATATATATATATATATATATATATATATATATATATATTGTTCCTAACCTACCTACCCTAATTTCCCTCCTAGCACAGTTCATTGGGCCTTAATCGGTCAATTGATGGATCCTGATTGGCTGTACTGGCACAGCATTGGCTCAATAGTGGGCCATTGAAAGGGCGAATAATCTGTGCTACCTGGGATTTTTTTGTGGTCATAAATATGCAGTGGAACACTGTTAACGCAATTAGGGATAACATGTTTTTCTGCTTAACACAACCAAGAGGATTTTACTATATTGGCCATGTTGGTTAACAAGGAAATCTGGTTAACGCAGTCAAATTTGCTTATCCCCAGGAAAACGTGTTAACTGGGTATCACAATAATCGGAAACCAACTTTAAAAAAAATATATGTCACATACTGTTCACAGCAGAAATGTGAAAATTGGTATTGGGATACTTTGTAAGGCCGACGCAATACTGCGAATGCAAAGTTTCCAAAAATGCGTAATTTAAGCAACAAAAAAAAGCATTAATCGCCCTTTGGTAAAGGATTACATGTGATATATGCATGGCTGTTCTCATGTACCAAGGTTTATTTTGTTCCAGTGATAGTTTGGAGAATTAAGCATGCACAATTTATGTGCGTCTTTTGTGTATTTTGCAGTTGGACAAATGCAGAAGGGTGCAAGAAGATGCGTCTGATCCTGAAGGGGAGAAAGCTGCATCAGATTTGCCACATGCAGACAACTACACTTACAGCAGTCTAGCCAGCCTTCAGGAGGACCTTCAGCTGATACCAAAACCTTGGTGTGTGATTCTGAACAGTATCTGCACAGTTAAGCTTGCTATTGTTAGGAACGGTAATGTTGAGAGGGAGGTAGTGGTAGAAAATGATTCACAAGGGAGAGTAAAAGCATCTGTAAAGATTCTGAGCATTCCAGCTCCAAAGCTGACCACGACATTTCTTGACCAGACTCTTGTAAGGTTCCTTTCGAACCTGAGTGACATGTGGGTGTGTGGAGGAGTCACAGGTTCAGATTTTCAAGAGTTGGCAGCTCTACCGGATGCATCAAATACAAGACAGTACTTTTGACATGTGACCAATGATATTGACAAGGACTCCAACTTTTGTCAAAAATCATGTGTTAGGGCAAGAGACTGCGACCTTCTCATTCATGGTAGCTGTCTGTGTAAGCAGTGCTCTGCAACTGAAAAACTACTTCAGCAGAGATTGCAAAGAAGGGAGACCAGGACACTGCATGAAGTCCATGCCAATGACCCTCTGCATGGATTCACGCGTGAACAGCTGAAGGATGCGTTCAAGACACAAAGGGCACAAAACAAGCGACTGCAGGAAATCAAGGAAAAACTGGAAAAGAAGTCTATCAATCTCTCGCCCAAAATGCACAATGACCTGCTCCAAGACCTGGAACCATTGGCGAAGCTATTCTGGGAGGAACAGGTCAGGGCTTTCCAAAATAAACAACGGGCCACAAAATGGCACCCAATGATGATACGTCTTGCCATTCTGCTCCACAGCAAGAGCCCGTCAGCATATAAAACCCTACGCACTACGGGTGTGCTTAAACTCCCTGGGTCATCTACCCTCCAGGAATACACCGGTGCCCTGAAGCCGTCTCAGGGATTTCAGGTACTTGTGCAGGAGGAACTGCGGAAGGCCGCAAGCAAATTGGAGGAGAGCAAGCGATTTGTTTGCCTCCTTCATGATGAAATGTCCATCAAAAGTGACCTGGTGCTTGACAAACAGACCGGGGAGCTGATATGGTTTGTCCGAAGTGATGATAATGCCTGCAACTTACATGCCCTCGATAATATGCTTGCCACACAGGCTCTTGTTTTCTACGTGGTGGGCATCAACAGCGACATCAAAATGAGCCTAGGGTTCTTTGGCACCAGGTCAGCAACTGCTGACGAACTGTACCCTTTGTTTTGGGAGGCAGTTGCCTTTGTAGAAGAAGTAGGCCTGAAGGTGGTTGTGTCTACCAGTGACAAGGCCCCCCAGAACCAAAGGCTCTACCAGATGCATGGGCAGGCAGGAGAAGTCTGCTACAAGACTCTGAACATATTTGCTGAGGATGAACGGTTTATCTATTTCATCTCTGACCCCCCACACCTCATCAAGACTGTGAGGAACAACCTGGCAAGCAGCGGTTTCGGGAGAAACACAAAGCTTTTTTGGAATAATGGACAATACATGCTGTGGGAGCATATTGTCCAGCTCCACAAGAAAGATTTGGACAACGGACTTTATATGCTACCAAAGCTTAGGCGCGACCACCTGCATACTTACTTACTTACTTACGCCCATCACCCCCCCTGGGGCATAGGCCGCCGACAAGGTCCCTCCAGCCGTCTCTGTCCTGGGCGAGTCTCTCCAGCTGTAACCACCTGCATCTGACTGCACATTCGGTGATGAATGTTCGCCTGGCAGCTCAAGTGCTGAGTTACTCAGTAGGATCAGTGTTGCAACGTCATGGCGGTGCTGATGCGAGAGAAACTGCAAAATTCATACTCCTGATGGACAGATTCTTTCATTGCCTCAATTCGAGGTACTTGGGAGAGGCAGAACAGAAAAAGAAGCCAGATCTCGCACCCTACGTTGATGTAAATGATGGCAGGTTGCAGTTCCTCCAATTAGAATTTCTGCAGTACATTGAAGAGTGGAGGACAAGCACTCAAAACCGTCCAGGGGACTTTAGCAAGGCAGCAAGACAGAAAATGTTCCTGACACACCAAACATACAAGGGTCTGGTAATGACCGTCAATGCTTTTGTTGAAGTCTGCCGATATCTTCTGCAGAATGGGGTGCAGTTTGTCCTCAGCAACAAACTCTGCCAGGATCCGCTGGAGGAGCATTTTGGCCGTCACCGGTATATGGGTCGAACAGCTGACAATCCTAGCCTGCAGCAATTTGGGCATCAAGAGAAAAAGTTGAGACTGCAGAGAAGCCTGGCTCTGATGATCACCCCAAAGGGAAATGTGAAAGGAACGACAGACAAGCCGCAGCCCCAGGTCACTGTCAGTCCTCTGAAGAAAAAGAGATACTAAGTCAGTGTCGTTGAATGTGATTGGTGAATGTCATATCCAATCCTGGATTGATTTTGGTGTTGTTTTTTTTCTGTTGACAATGGCGGCATATTTGTGAGTGGAGAACTTGTTTACATTGTTTTTGGATTAGACACAAGTGCAAGGCTTACAGCAACTCTAATTGAGCTCGAGACCAAAAAGTTTATGTGACTTTCTTTCTTGAGTGGGAGTGTTTTATCTGTAATAGACGCAAGTTAGTGACTGCTGTGCTGTTTCAGTGTTCAGTTGTCTTTAGTAGTCATAGTCGACAGCCTGTGTTCGCATCCAAGCACAGTCAATTACAGTAGACTGTTCGACGCTTTGTTTTTCCATATATTTATGTGTTCAAGTGATGTCACATGTTAGGGGAAAGACAAAGCGGTCGTTGTTTGATTCTCCTTGTTCTGCAAAGAAAGACTGTAAAAGGGTGGTTTAATAGGGTGGTTGGAACGCACTCCCCACACCTGAGAAAATGTGGATGGAACGAAAATCACCAATTAACACCACACGATCGACAAGCTAGAACAAGCGACAAACTACACTGCGATCCTATTTTTCTGCTACTTTAACAAGACACGTGTGAGCCAGCTACTCAACTGAGGCCAACAATCGGCCCTGCAGCCCCCACGGCAAAACCCTCTACTGAAGTGACATCTGTCATGAATCGCTACACGCTATGGCGTCATACTGTTTGCTAAAAGACTTACCTCCCGCCAACGAGAAAGGCAAGCCACTTTATCTACAACACGGACTAAGAATAGAGGAAACGGACATTGTCTACTTCACACCGACCACAAAACTACGCAGCACCAACTTTAATCTACAACACCAGGCAACACTGGTCACAAAGAACTCGTTCTAAAGCGCACAAAAGTGAAAGGAGGACTGGAACACTCGCAACAAGCGAGGCCAACTATTATGTGAAGCACTCGAAGAATTGAAGGCCCTTCTACAACGACAAAACCCGGCACCTACCACCAAAACGGTATATAATTCAGGCGGCCCAACAAGCCAACGGCAACAACAGCAATCAACGAAACGACAGCCACACCAAAACAGCAGCAACAGCTACAACAATAAGCTGATTTTAAAGCATCAACTGTGAGATATGCACCACGGCAACACTGCGTACCACCTACACAGAGGACAATACTAGAAACACTAGTCTGTCGTATGGAAGGCAACACAGCCGCACAAACAACCGGCATCGTCTACAAACACGAATACACGGAGAATCAACAACAACAACAACGACACTCAGTCTGGGATTGATCCGTCAAAACGGACGGATTAATAAACAAAGAATATGACTCCCACGTCGATACGCGCAAACTCCGCCCAACGGTTCCTTGTGTCTTATCGCGGCTAAGCCCCGCTGAGCAGGAAATGACCTTGGAACGGACAGGCACAAGCGCCGAGGGAACAGAAGACGCAGCGATACAATCGGATCCCGACACAAGACTAGACCCTGCAAGGATTTGAAGCAATCATACTTGACATCAATAACACCGCATCAGGAATACTGCAAGGATTTGAAAGCGTTCATACTAGACATCTATAACACCGCGTCAGGAATACTGCAAGGGTTTGAAAGCGACCATACTGGACATCAATAATGCCGCGTCAGGACTACAGTTACATGCATGGACTACACGGATAACATGTCCTTATGTAAGGATTTAAACGCGACACACTGGGAGGAAGACACCAAGAAATGGACTGAGAATTGTAGGCCGGTTCCCTGATGAGTAAATCGGAGCCTGTAGTTACTAACTACGAATACCGATCGAAACGCCCCCGAGTGCTTCACATTCTTCTGCTCGGACATTTTGAGGCGTCGGGACCAGAGTGACCGGATGCATACCTGGGTGGGACCGGTCTTGCTCTTTTACCACTGTAAAAGGTCGAAACCGGAGTTATCTGCAGTGACCGGTAGTAATATGGAGAGTATTGTGGAGAATGTTGAGCATGTGCGCAGCATTGATACCTCAGCAATGCAAGAGTCAATTGTGCAGAAAGTTAATGAATTATGATGCATTATCAATTTTCAAAAATTTGGATGATTTTGTGTTCCTGAAAGAAAATTGCAAGTGGTAGGATTTCTTTTTTAGTGTTGGACAGTATACATTGTGGAAATTTCCTGCCAAATTTTAAGCTATGCACCAGAGAGAAAAGTTATTGTCCTGATTCTGATTTATAGTGACAAGTTTTGTGATGGGTTGAAGGAGAAAGTTTACAGTTATTTTGCTTACAGTTTTGTTGATGAATATCAATGCAGTGGTTTTGTTCATCCCAGTGGCTTTGTTAACATTAATTCTGATGTTATTTATCCTTGCAGGACACATTTCCTTGATATTGTCAGGCAGTATGATATTGTTAAACAGTATGATCTTTATAAAGAAGTATATGTTCCTATGTTCTTGCACCATCTTAACAGTGTTTCTGTTGCTGGGAGGTTAGTCTGTTTTTAAATTATTTAATGATGAAAGTAGCAATGTTGGTTATATTAAAACTATTAGCTTACATGTCTATAGTCGTATTAATAATATTGACAAGGTAAAAATTTTTAAATCTGATGTGAACTCAAAATTAATTAATCATGGTATTGATGGTGACTGTCAGACAGTCCACGTTACAAAGAGCCCAGCTCATGATTTTATGTTCTGTGCACAATCTTATGTTTTAGTTTCTGTTCATGGTATGTGTATAAAAGGAAATGTTCTGCCTATGCCTATGGTACCTAAAATGATCAGTTGTGGGTGTGGTGTTTTTAGTGAACTAAATCAGTAAATAGTCTAAGGTGTGTTGAGTGTATTGATATGTGAGAGTCATAACACTTCAAAAGCAGGCACTGATGGGCTAGATTATGCTAATTTTCTGCAAAGTGTGCAGTATGGTGAATGTTATCAGTTGATTCCGAACGAGAGTGAACATTCAGTTTTTGTAGGTATTGATGAAGAAATTACAAATACTACTGATATTGCTTTTTGTTTTGTGGGTGATGGTAATAGGGATGTTAACCGCTTTGATGTTTTGATATGTTGTGTCGGTGACAGTAATAATCGTTAAAAAAAAAAAAGAGGTTTCTATTATATAGCGCACTTATAAGCTCAGAGAGCTTCTCAAGGCGCTGGCCCGAAATATCCAGCAATCACAAAATAGTTTGCTGAAGTCGGGATTCGAACCCACGTCGCCCAAGATGCACTCACACAAGTCGTGCGCTCTGACCACTGAGCTACGTGTTGTGAAGATGGTGATTATAAATGCTGTGCTGATTATGATGATGACGGCGATAATAATATGGATTGTAATGGTGAGGATGTTGATTATAATTGCAAACAAGACACATGCATACTGTAATGGTAAATATATAAAATAATAGCACACCACCTAACATAGTATGCTTGAGCCTATGTTTAGTCTTTTATTTTGTTCACTATTTTCCTGTAAGCTGTAACGTGTGACACCATGACACTTTAAGCAACAACAAAAAATATCTTGATTATCTTTTTCTTACTATAATGACATAATCCACAAAAAGCCAACTCTTTTCTAAAGCAAACTTTATTGGTTTCATCCTTTTATTGTCATTGTCAACCATATTTGACTAAGTGCCAAAAGGTGGGACACGGAAGGGGTGCTGATATGATTTCCAATAAAATCATGTATATTTACATCTGAAAACTGAATTATTGTTTTATCTGTGTGAAAGAGTGAATGTGTGAATACTATAAATACTTTCAAGCAGTAATTTCGAGTATTTTGAGCAATATTGTCCTAAATGTGTGATATTCAGCCAGAAATCATGGCGCCCAAAATGGACACTTAGCAGTCTGCTTCAGATGATGGGCATGTACTCAGTCTCAGTGCAACAAAGACGCTTGAAATCTAGCAAGTAGATTAATAAGACATTATTCTACGCTCATAGGTTTGTCATATCAATCAATGTTTCTGAATCCGTGCGAATATGGTCGTTGAATTTTACCGTGTCGTACGTCAAACGTGTTGTAAGACCGTCCCCCGAAACTTTGTCTTTGTTTACCATCCGAACGAGTTGCGTTAGAGATTATCCAAAAACGCCACTGTGTAGGAAGCGATGCAAAAAAATCAATAGACACAAGCGAATGATCTGAACGATAACCTGAGTTAATTTTTGCCTTAGTAACCTCTACCAGTACCATCAAACATTCCGATACCAGGAAATAATCTAATCTGCCTTGTTGAGCAGAGTTAAAGCGACGCCATGTGTACTGTCTAGATGCTGGGTGAAGCACCCTCCATACATCCACTAGGTCATACACCTGCATACATTCAAGCACCTTTTGCATTGATCGAGGGTGGTTAATATTTCTATACCTGTACGTATCTATACTAACATCCAGTACAACATTCCAGTCACCTACTACTATTACATATTGATTATCTAACCTACCTACTTCTTCAAAGACAGTTTCAAAAAAGATGGGAGAGTCCCCATTACTAGGCCCATATAGGTTAACAATAGTCATCCGCTTACCCTGTATCATACTGTATGTCAATATCTAGTACAATATAAGCGCCATCATTACTTCTAATCACATTATGTACTTTATACTTAAAGTTGTTGTTAAACAGAATTGCATCTCCTTTGCTATTTGTATCATTACCACATAGAAAACATTCAAAGCCCCACATGGCCCTTAGCATGTGTTCATTTTTAGTCTTGAGATGTGTCTCTAGCAAAAAGTAGATAGAAGCCTTTAACTGTCTGAGGTAGTCTAGCACATCTTTCCTTTTCTGATACTGGCCAAGACCATTGGCATTAAAGGTACATATTTGTAATGGACTGTCATTGGTAATACTAGCCATACTGGAAGTGGAGTTTGTTTCCAGCCGTTACAGGCAGCAGTTTGCATATATGGTCAAACCGGCTGACTGTATCATCAGTACTGAATGTGTGGCAGGTGCACACAACGGCAATTCAAGTGAGTGGCAAAACGAACCAAGGTGACTGAACAGGTGCAGGGAACAGGAGAAAAAACACATATATTTTACACGAAATGTTCCATACTCTAATAACCCTGTCATATAACAAAGTGTGTGTTCTACGCTCAGCATATAGGAGCAAACCATGTACAAAGAAAAAACCCCAAGAAAAAACAAAACAAAAAAAGGAAAAAAAGTTTATATATATATATATATATATATATATATATATATATATATATATATATATATATATATATATATATATATATATATATATATATATATATATATATATATATGCAAGCATTACCGCTCTTCTCCTTCGGGAGGATATCCAGCAATACAGTATCCATGAGGAATGACACCATTAACAAGGTGTAGCGTTCAGGAATACCTGTAGTTCCCTCCTAGAATAGCAATTACAATATATATTTATAAGTCAGTGCTATATCTATACAAAAAAGGACACATATATATTTGGCCCCTCCAACTCCAAGTAACATGTAAAGAGAAAGGTAATTAGGGGTAAAAGTAAAGTACGAATGAACAAAGTTGTAAGTCATGCTGTACCCAACAGAGAGACAAGTGGGCTGAACTGCTGCCCTGGACTTTAATAAGGCTTGACCAGTGTCGCAGAGCCGCACGCACTCACCCGCTGGTCATCCCTGTATATTAATGTTAGCATTTGGTAGTGCTCAACAAGTAACATACCCACCACATACACATCAACATGCATGTCAATGTACACGCACATAAGGCACACATGTACACTAGTCATGGAAAAAAAAGAAAAAAAAAAGTATTGATAAAATTTGTCTGCACGTGTACACCCACCTGTGCCCGGTGGATGTGTGTAATACGCACCCACCTGGCACAAACACACACACACCAGAGCGAGTATCAGGTATGTACACATGCTCCCGGCACAAATACCCTTACATGCACACACACACACACACACACACACATGCCATACACGCGTAAATACACATGCACATGTACACACTTCTGTGCATGAGAAGAGTACATGTACCCTAATTACAAAAGTACCCATCATATGTGTTCACCCGCACAGCACACCCATGCCGGGTAGAAGCGTATGATACGCATCCACCCGGCACAAATGCACCCGCAAGCACACACACATACCAAAGCATGTATGTACAAATTATCCAGCACATCTGTACAAGCAGACATGCATACCCATGAACATGCACGTGCACATGTAAGTGTACACACATGCAAGCATGTATGCAGGCACACATGTACGCACACACACCTGCTCCAAAAAATAAACAGCATAACAACATACATAGGTACCCAGCAGAAAGTACCTGGACATACATGCACACGCCCGTACACATTATATTATTATTATTATTATATATACATAATTATACACACCTGACCTGTGACACACGCAGCATAAATAATACCCAAAACAACTTGTAGCCACATGACACACTACAATGTTTCTTCATCCATCACAACACCACTGAAAAGTATTGCAGAAAGGACGTACATTTTGAGGCATGTCACTGCTCGAGGCATGGACATTCCGGGCCGACCCGGCACACGAATTAACACACACAGAGTGACCCCTGTGAATGGGCGTTCGTATACCAAAACGATTCGGACTGCCCATGCCGAGAATAAAGTGTACGTACCGTGCCTCGCCAAGAAAGGTGTGTCCAGTCCCTCGGCGTCTCAGTCTCAAACACCAGATGCCAGTGACATAGCACATTACACCATCATGACCATACGAGCCTGGCTCACAACACACTCCAACAGAATCACCTCCTGCCTCACACTGAGGAACAGACCTCGTGCGAACTTATTGACCTATTGGCCAGAGTAGCCGCTCTTGCCCAGGTAGCGTGTCACGCGTAAGGTTACAGGTCACAGGTGAAAAAACACATGTAAACAGAGGGTGGTCACAAAGATTGCAGAGCATCCACTGCCTACATGCAGCCAGCTCCGTGATCGGGTGCACATCGAAACTTATGCAGTTTAGGCAAAGAGTCCATATACAACCGATCGCCGGGCTAGCTCAGCGCTGAAGCGTACGTCGTCTTCTCTCCCGTGGTGTTGTTGTGTCTGGGTCACTTCCAATAGGCACCTTGTCCACCAAGTCCGAGATTGAGGCTATACGTATCACCCTGGAATCAGATTTGCGCTTTACATAGACACTCCCACGTTTTGTCCACGCATCCTGCGCTGCAGGGTGGTCCCAGCACTGGGACAGCAGAGTGTAGTTGCTATGAGTTAAGTCCTCGGTTATGATGTAGGAGGTGTTCTTTAGTTTCCGTCTATGGAAAAGCACTAATTCTGCAGCCTTTCTCGACATGAATCGCACGATCACAGTCTCGGCCCTCGCTGTTGTTGCCCACTTCCCTGTGATCGCTGCTGTAGTTGACCTATGCGATGGCAGGCCTCAATATCTCAGGGCTGTATACCGGGCAGCTGTAGCTTGTCTTTGAAGATCTGAAGGACTTTCTTTTCGCACTCCTCTACGGTCTCTCTCTCTGCCTCTGGTACCCCCAGTATGCGAACGTTATTTCTTCGGGTGTAATGTTCCAAGTCGTTCGAACGCTTCTCTGCTACGGAGGCTAAAAACTTCGCCTCCGTAGCCAGACTGGTTGCCTCCTCTATCTTCTTTCTACACTGGTCCAATTCAACTTTCAGTGTCTGATTTTCCACTCTTAGCTCATGCATCTCGCCTCTCAACTCCTCGAATTGCTCATTCACTTTGTCTAGCTTTGCAGACATTTTGCGAAGCAGTCTCATTAGATCAGCATTAGAAGGGTCACTGACCTGTACGTCGTCACCAGTGGATACGAAGACCGTGGCAGACGAGGCAGACGCGGTAGCAGACGACGCATTCTTGTCCGCAGTCTCCGCCATGCTGTTTCGCCGCGTAGTTTGGAAGTGACACTTGATCGTTGCCCTGCTGTCCGATGCTGGCTCCGCCTTGCTTTTCTTCTTCCTGGCTTTCTTTAGAAGTGCCGCTTTTCTCTGTCTGGCCGCATGGCTGGGTGTAGACTGATCAAAACTTGAGTCAGTTGTAGTAGATTCAGCCTTCCGTTTAGGCCTGGCCCAGCGGCATACCTGTAGAGTTCACTAGGGCCGACCATCAGCATTTTCAGTGTCAGAGATTTACGGTCCAAGATGTCACATTTCAGAGGTAAAAATGATATCCTCCGGATGGTTGAAAAGGCAGGGAAACGATTAGCACATCCTCCTTGTTGTAATTGCTTCGGGGAAGAAGTAATTAACCCATATATGCCTGGCGTCCCATTTTTGGGACCCTACAATTTCAACCCCTTCAGACCTAAACATGAAGACTACTGTCATCAATGCATGCTACAATAGATAAAGGGACACTACCGCATTCCATTCAACCTGAAATGAGGATCATCTCCCTTGATTACCACGTACAGCAGCCATTTGTAATCACAGGTTGACTGCTTTTGAGGTTCAGCATGGCATCAAGAATAAGGTGAGTGAATAATTTTTCCTGTGATCAACTTTTTGATGAGGTCACTGAAGATAAAATGGTCCTCTACATGTAATCTGAAAATGTGTCTCTCAGTTTTTAATAGAAGTTCGAAATATTTATATTAGAAGGTGCTGAAGTGGTGTCCCAAAAATGGGACGCTAGGACTGAGAGGGTAGGGTTTTTTTCACATGAAGAATTTATTGTTATTGATATTTTTCAGGACTTACACTGTCCATGATGTGATCAGCATGTTAGAGGAAGACGGGACTCTTGAGACAGCCAATATTTACATCGATCCTCCCCCACTTGATGAATTGACGGATGAAGATAGTGCCGAGGAGGACGATGGAGGGACGGTTGACAATCTAAATGGCCGCCAGCTCTCTGCTGCAGCAGAAGTCACGGTTTTGAGACAAGGGATTCGGACGCACTATGCTGCAGAGCTCAACACACAGGAGAATGTAAGTTCTGATCTACAGGTGGTCTAAACTGAATCAAATGTGACATTCATTCATCGCCTTTACGCACCCCCATCCTCCTCCCCATCACTTAGCACAGATGATGAGAAGCAACAGTGTTCAAAGTAGGCAAACATTACATCAAAATGCTCTCTTCTTTTGCGTTGTCATACTGATTTGAAATTACATTGAGATTTTGACCATTCTTTTTCCCAGGCGTTATTACCATTCAGTTTGCCATTCTGTTATCTCAGGTTCATTCCCCCGCTGGAGATGCCCATGCTGTTGCTGAAGACCAGGAACCTGGGACTTCTCAGCCTTCAGCACCAACTCCATCTACTTCAGATGGCAGGACTGGGAAGAGGAAAACCCCACCCACAGCTGCCTCAGCATCCAGCAAGACCAGCAGAACGGCTACTGGATCAAAGGCAAAGCAGAAGACTGTTCGTGAATGGAGAAGAGTGGACCTCAGTGGCAGGATGAAGGATCGTTTCAAGTGGAATAGTCAACCTTATGATGCTGCTCTCTTACGAAGTGATCCACATGAACTGTTTGAACTCTTTTTTGATGACGACGTTGTTGAAATGATTGTCCAGTTCAGTATCACTTATGCGAGGTCAAAAGGAAATCATTCATTCTCGGTCAATTCTGGGGAGATGAGGACATTTTTGGCCATCCTTCTGCTTTCAGGGTACAACACTGTGCCTCGGCGCAGAATGTATTGGTCTCAGGATGATAATGTCAGGAATGTAGCTGTTGTGTCAGCAATGACCCGAGACCGATTTGATGACATAATGCGCTGCCTGCACCTCTCCGACAATGCCCGCCTGGATGCAGAAGACAAGATGGCAAAAGTTCGCCCTCTGATGTCCATGCTGAATGAGAGGTTCCTCAAATACTTCATCAAGACTCAAAACTTGAGCATTGATGAGAGCATGGTGCCCTACTATGGGAGACATGGTTCTAAACAATTCATTCGTGGCAAACCCATCCGCTTTGGTTTCAAAGTCTGGGTCCTCACAACCCCACTGGGATATGCGCTCCAGTTTGACCCCTACCAGGGAGCAAGAGGGAGACAGACAGAGGTACCACGTCTTGGAATGGGGGGTTCCGTTGTCGTTGACCTGATCAGTGAACTTCAACAAGACGACTCATATCACCTAACGTTTGACAACCTCTTCACGTCTCTGCCCCTTGTCGACTATCTTACAAAGAAAGGTATCGGTTGTACCGGAACCATCCGCGCGAATCGCACCGAAGACTGCCCTCTCATGCCAGTGAATGAGATGGGGATGACTATATGCAGGATACCAGAAATGGTCTTGTCGTGGTCAGATGGAACGACAACAGTGTTGTGAATACTGTGTCCAACATGGTTGGCGTGGAGCCTGTTCAAACAGCCAAACGCTGGTCAAGAGCTGAGAGGAAGAGGATCGAGATAGTCCAGCCCTTTGTGATCAAGCACTACAACAGCACTATGGGCGGAGTTGATCGAATGGGTCAAAATGTCGACAAGTACAGAACCAGCACCAGGTCAAAGAAGTGGTGGTGGGCCCTGTTCGCATACTGCCTCGACCTCTGCGTGCAACAGGCCTGGCACCTGTACAGGGCGACGCCTACAGGCAATGAAGCACCACTGGACCTCTTGGGCATCCGTCGGGCCATAGTCCGTACTTATTTGGCCAAACCCCCAAGACCAAGGGAGCTGGACGACCCTGCGGCAGGACTCCCACCCTGGGCAAGCGGGTTTCCCCTGCTGTGAGGTTTGATGGAAAGGACCACATGGTTCAGCCGTGGCCGACCCAGCTGCGCTGTGCCTCATGTGGGAAGAAGACGATGAGACGGTGCTCCAAGTGCCACCTGGGTGTCCATGACCGGTGTTTTGTGGCCTTCCACAGCCAGTAACATTCGCCTGTAGCTCTGCTATGGCTTAAAGTGCTGAGATTATTGATATCGCTACCAGCAACTTGGCTTCACTGACTGCCTTTTTTCCCCAGTCAAAATGCATGTCCGGGATTTGTAACTGTGCTGAATATGACCAATATGTGTTAGTCAGTATACATGTCAAGGATTTAGAAGTCACTTACTTTAACCATTATTCTATTTTCCCCCTTTCTTTCACCACTTCTTATTTTCATGTTTACGAGTTTATTTCAGTTTCTGAAATGTTTGGCTACTCAATGTTTTTGTCCAATTTATGGAACTTCATTGATTGTGACCATTATGTTGCTAGTCTTTGTGCTGTTAAGGTTTAAAACTTAAAACTAATATTTTATCAATTAATGTTCATGTCCAGATTTTTGTTTTGTTGTTTGAAACACTTTGTTGCCAAGTAAAGTTACAAAGAGAACGCTTCTTGTCATGCTATCTTCATGAAAGTGCAAACCCCTACCCTATCAGTCCTAGCGTCCCATTATTGGGACGGTACTATGTGCAAAAACCCCTACCCTCTCAGTCCTAGCGTCCCATTATTGGGACGGTACTATGTCATGTCCTACATATAAAAATCGGACAGCTAGCAAACAATCTCTGCTGGATATGCTCAAAATGCACCAAAAACAACATTGTTACACTACTTTCTCACAAAATAAAAATTCAGGCTTATATGGGTTAAAGAGAATCTGCATAAATCAGGAGCCCCTGAAAAAATTCAACCTGCCTGTGGCCTGAGCAGTGCTCACCTCCCCTATTGCAGAATCTTGCTTGGTATTGAAAGATATCTGATGGTAAAAAAGACAACTCTGTGAGACAAACTTGAATTATTTACCCCTTTGTCCCAAATCAGGAGACCACCTTTTGGCACTTAGTCATTTGCATTTTCATTGCATTTCTTTAAGCCCCCTTCTAAAAGCTCTGCTCTGCTTCGAGCTGGCCTCTCGACTTCAAAGTTGCTCCATGTAGAGTTTACACTCATGGTGAATCCTCACCCTAAAGTAGTGGCTAACAATGGCTGAAAACAACCTTTCTTTCAAATTGTCTTTGCTGTCCACACCTTGCAAACACTCCTCAAACTTCAACGTTATTTCTTTATCACTGGAGCATAACTGCTGAAAGTCTGTGCTACTAAAGGACTGCGCAACTTGGCCAGTATAGTCACGGAACTTCACCTCCAGCATCTCAAACAGTTCTTTCGACATCTGATGTAAATGGGTGAGTCCACCCCTGTCCAGTGTTGTTGTGAGTGAATGGCTACTTTCCTCCTCACACTGGAAAGCATCAAGACATTCTAGAAATGCTGGGGGAAGTCGCTCTTTCTGTTTCCGCAGAATACATCCACCAATGTATGGGACAACCTTACTGTCAAGCTCAGTTAACTCCGTGTGCTGTCTCTGCACAGAAAGCTCACTCGTTCTCGGATATGCCAGACTTATCAAGCATTCAAAGAGTTTTAAGCACAGAAATGCAGCGTTGGCAGCAGTGGTGTCAATGGCTTTCATGACATCAAGGCGATGTTTGAGGAATTCCTGGTGGTACCGCATCCATGCTTTCTCTCTTGTGGCGCTGTGAAATTTTCCAGCAGGCATCAGGCATGCAGTCATGAAACCCACTGCTGGCAGGACTGCTTCAGCTGTAAAAACACACATAAGCAAAACATCCCAATCACAAATAAGCCCACCAAAAAATATATAAAATTGGGTAATCTGTCCAATCCTATATTTCACTATTCTAAGTACATCTGACCCTAATTTTTTGTGGATCTAATCACATGATTATACACTTGAAAAACAAAGAAGCAAAATAACCAACAACAAATATAAATTTCATAACTGGCAAGAACTGAAGTTCATCTAAACTAACGCAATGTTCAGACTTGGCAACCCAACGAGATCAGGTTGTGCCATATATTCCATCTCCACCTGTAGGCTCTGCTTAAAGATCCCTCTATAAGTCTATTTAGTGACCTCAGATTTTTGGATGAAGGTTATATGTCATACCAAACTGGACTTAAAATGAAGCAAGAAATGGAGCAACATACCTTGAATGCTTTCAAAGAAGGATCTGCGAGCAGTTGATAAGTTGTCGTCTACAGCATGCTCTGAACAAATTGAAGCCACAAGGTCGCTAGTGATCTGAAATTTAATGCAGATGAAAAGACAGATGATCACTACAACCCAGATAGCAGTTCATGGATGGGCATGGAATTGCCCAAGGCCAAAAATTACTTTAAAGAAGACCCTGTGCTATGTAACGCTTGAAAAGTTTCAAGCTAGAAAACCTCTCCAAATTTGTAAACTGAAGGCTAAAAAACCTGTACATTAGAAATGTCATCTTTAAGAATAAAATAGTAAGCTTCAACGTAAAAATAAGAAAAAAAAACATATTTGTCTTGGTGAAACAAACTTTGGGGTTTATTTGAATTTTTATTACTGCAGCTAATCTCCAAATTGCTGATAATGTATTGAAATTCTGCACCTATGGAAAAGTTTAGAAGGTACTGGGTAGGTAAAGAGTTTGTTACGAATGAAATAAACCTGAATCCCACTGCAGATAGCTATTAAAATCTATTCTAAGATTTTTGTTAGTAATAAATAAGTGGTGGAGTTGGAGGGGGGGGGGTGCATTGTGAGGGGTAAGAGAACAAAACTTTCCTAGTGGGTTTGCTCGTCCCTGAATAATAATAATAATAATATATAAAAATAACACTATATTTGAAGTTGAACATTTACACTCACAACTCAAAAATGATTGGCATAACATATGACATTATTTTGTATTATAACTAAAAGCACAATTCACCTTTTAATTGTTTTACAAAAGGTAACTGTAAACATAAGCTAACAAATTAATAATTTAATAATATTTTAGGCTTTGTACCTGAATTCTGTTTTCCACCGTAGAAGCATATTGGATCGGACCATCAGAAGCTGAACTATCCTCAATTGTCACTTGTCCAACATCAACTGATGTCTCCTGTAAGAAAACAAATCAGCTCATGATTATAAATTTCTTATCAGTATCAGTAGTACAAAGAAGCATCTACCATTCACAGTTTTGTCTTGGTGACAATCTAGCTGAACTTGCAAAAGATGTAGCCGAATAATATGCATTTCAGCAAGTTGGTCATTGTACAGACATAAATAATTTAATACTCATAAACATGTATGACTAAGCTGAACACCTCTGAATTTTAGCGTTTCTGAAAGACCACTGTTATCTTCTGCCTTTGACCTCATAGGGACTATTGTCAGGAGTCTAATGATAAAAACTATTTACAGTAGTTACTTTATCAGTAAATCTGACCAAGGACTGGAGTACATTTATTCAAATTTCACTCCACGTCTACAAAACAAACAAACATTGACTTGGTGAGTCGGTCACTCCGTCAATCATCGAATGATCAATCAATCAACTATGACCATTTCACTCAACGACTTCTCTTTTATCCTAAAAGTTTTTCGATATGAAAACTCTGTTAGATGTCAAACAAGTTCATTTAGCGTTGATGTAAAAGAAAACCGAAGACCTTACCTCGACGATTGAATCAAAAATGTCCGTTTCAAACGGGATACACGCATTCCTTTCTCTGTCTTCCATGATAGTCGAAATGCAACCGGAAAAACCTAAGCAAAATCGCAAGCCAGCGCATGCGCACAAACCCGAAGCGAACTTCGCAATAGGCTTTGAGAAGGTACATGCGCTCAGTCAGACATCCAGTAAATGTAGTATCCATGGTCCTGAGGCTGATTTAAAACAGAAAGTGTATTGTCCTATGGAGGCTGCAGTACAGAAAGTTTATTGTCCTTTGGAGGCTGCAGGACAGAAAGCTTATTGTCCTATGGAGGCTGCAGTACAGAAAGCTTATTGTCCTATGGAGGCTGCAGTACAGAAAGCTTATTGTCATATGGAGGCTGCAGTAAAGAAAGTTTATTGTCCTATGGAGGCTGCAGTACAGAAAGTTTATTGTCCTATGGAGGCTGCATTACAGAAGGCTTATTGTCCTATGGAGGCTGCAGTACAGAAAGTTTATTGTCCTATAGAGGCTGCAGTACAGAAAGCGTATTGTCAAATGGAGGGTACAGTACAGAAAGCTTATTGACCTATGGAGGCTGCAGTACAGAAAGCTTATTGTCCTATGGTGGCTGCAGTACAGAAAGTTTATTGTCATATTGAGGCTGCAGTACAGAAAGCTTATTGTCCTATGGAGGCTGCAGTACAGAAAGTTTATTGTCCTATGAGGCTGCAGTACAGAAAGCTTATTGTCCTATGGAGGCTGCATTACAGAAAGCTTATTGTTCTATGGAGGCTGCAGTACATAAAGTTTATTGTCCTATGGAGGCTGCGGTACAGAAAGTTTATTGTCCTATGGAGGCTGCAGTACAAAAAGCGTATTGTCCTGTGGAGGCTGCAGTACAGAAAGCTTATTGTCCTATGGAGGCTGCAGTACAGAAAGCTTATTGTCCTATGGAGGCTGCAGTACAGAAAGTTTATTGTCCTAAGGAGGCTGCAGTACAGAACTTTTATCGTCCTATGGAGGCTGCAGTACAAAAAGCTTATTGTCCTATGGAGGCTGCAGTACAGAAAGTTTATTGTCCTGTGGAGGCTGCAGTACAGAAAGTTTATTGTCCTATGGAGGCTACAGTACAGAAAGCTTATTGTCCTATGGAGGCTGCAGTACAGACAGTTTATTGTCCTATGAAAGCTGCAGTACAGAAAGTTTATTGTCCTATGGAGGCTGCAGTACAGAAAGCTTATTGTCCTATGGAGGATGCAGTGCAGAAAGTTTATTGTCCTATGGAGGCTGCAGTACAGAAAGTTTATTGTCCTATGGAGGCTGCAGTACAGAAAGTTTTTTGTCCTATGGAGGCTGAAGTACAGAAAGCTTATTGTCCTATGAAGGCTGCAGTGCAGAAAGCTTATTGTCCTATGGAGGCTGCAGTACAGAAAGTTTATTGTCCTATGGAGGCTACAGTAGAGAAAGATTATTGTCCTATGGAGGCTGCAGTACAGAAATCTTATTGGCCTCTGGAGGCTGCAGTACAGAAAGTTTATTGTCCTATGAAGGCTGCAGTACAGAAAGCTTATTGTCCTATGGAGGCTGCAGTACAGAAAGTTTATTGTCCTATGGAGGCTGCAGTACAGAAAGTGTATTGTCGTATCGAGGCTGCAGTACGGAAAGCTTATTGTCCTATGGAGGCTGCAGTACAGAAAATTTTTTGTCCTATGGAGGCTGCAGTACAGAAAGTTTATTGTCCTATGGAGGCTGCAGTACAGAAAGTTTATTGTCCTGTGGAGGCTGCAGTACAGAATGTTTATTGTCCTATGAAGGCTGCAGTACAGAAAGCTTATTGTCCTATGGAGGCTGCAGTACAGAAAGTTTATTGTCCTATGGAGGCTACAGTACAGAAAGATTATTGTCCTATGGAGGCTGCAGTACAGAAAGTTTATTGTCCTCTGGAGGCTGCAGTACAGAAAGTTTATTGTCCTATGAAGGCTGCAGTACAGAAAGCTTATTGTCCTATGGAGGCTGCAGTACAGAAAGTTTATTGTCCTATGGAGGCTGCAGTACAGAAAGTGTATTGTCGTATCGAGGCTGCAGTACAGAAAGCTTATTGTCCTATGGAGGCTGCAGTACAGAAAATTTATTGTCCTATGGAGGCTGCAGTACAGAATGTTTATTGTCCTATGGAGGCTGCAGTACATAAAGTTTTTTGTCCTGTGGAGGCTGCAGTACAGAATGTTTATTGTCCTATGAAGGCTGCAGTAAAGAAAGCTTATTGTCCTATGGAGGCTGCAGTACAGAAAGCTTATTGTCCTATGGAGGCTGCAGTACAAAAAGCTTATTGTCATATGGAGGCTGCAGTACAGAAAGCTTATTGTCCTATGGAGGCTGCAGTACAGAAAGTTTATTGACCTATGGAGGCTGCAGTACAGAAAGCTTATTGTCCTATGGAGGCTGCAGAACAGAAAGTTTATTGTCCTATGCAGGCTGCAGTACAGAAAGCTTATAGTCTTATGGAGGCTGCAGTACAGTATGCTTGTTGTCCTATGGAGGCTGCAGTACAGGAAGCTTATTGTCCTCTGAAGTCTGCCGTACAGAAAGCTTATTGTCCTATGGAGACTGCAGTACAGAAAGCGTATTGTCCTATGGAGGCTGCAGTACAGAAACGTAATTGTCCTATGGAGGCTGCAGTACAGAAAGTTTATTGTCCTATGGAGGTTGCAGTACAGAAAGCTTATTGTCCTATGGAGGCTGCAGTACAGAAAGTTTATTGTCCTATGGAGGCTGCAGTACAGAAAGTCTATTGTCTTATTGAGGCTGCAGTACAGAAAGCTTATAGTCCTATGGAGGCTGCATTACAGAAAGCTTATTGTCCTATGGAGGCTGCAGTACAGAATGCTTATTGTCCTATGGAGGCTGCAGTACAGAAAGCTTATTGTCCTATGAAGGCTGCAGTACAGCCTGAGGCTGATTTAAAACAGAAAGCTTATTGTCCTATGGAGGCTGCATTACAGAAAGCTTATTGTCCTATGGAGGCTGCAGTACAGAAACGTTATTGTCCTATGGAGGCTGCAGTACAGAAAGTTTATTGTCCTATGGAGGTTGCAGTACAGAAAGCTTATTGTCCTATGGAGGCTGCAGTACAGAAAGCTTATTGTCCCATGGAGGCTGCAGTACAGAAAGTCTATTGTCTTATTGAGGCTGCAGTACAGAAAGCTTATAGTCCTATGGAGGCTGCATTACAGAAAGCTTATTGTCCTATGGAGGCTGCAGTACAGAATGCTTATTGTCCTATGGAGGCTGCAGTACAGAAAGCTTATTGTCCTATGAAGGCTGCAGTACAGCCTGAGGTTGATTTAAAACAGAAAGCTTATTGTCATATGGAGGCTGCATTACAGAAAGCTTATTGTCCTATGGAGGCTGCAGTACAGAAAGCTTATTTTCCTATGGAGGCTGCAGTACAGATTAGCAGATAGATCAACAGTTTTAGTTCAAGGGTGGTGCCAGAATAGCTTGGCTCTTCAGGCGCCAAGCTGTTCTGGCACCACCTTTGAACTATCATAGTCAAATTAATGTCAAGTGATCAGGATGAAAAGGGCAAAACGCCCGGCGAAAAGTGCGATATCGCACGATTGTCCTAGCTGTTAGTCCATTGTTTTGATGCCAAGACACGTGCAGTTTTGGCCAACTTGTGATTTGCAAACATGGTCTGACAGGCGTCCTGCTAGTTGTGTCGTCTGGATTGTCTGTCAGCAAGCGCGTGTGTGTGCGTGTGTACGAGCACGCGACATGTGTATGTGTTTGTGTGGGGTACATGTGCGTATCTCTGCACACGCACGCACAAAGGCATGCACGCACGCACGCAACGCCACAAATATGATCCAGGTGTTGACATGTACAGTCAGTGTGACATCAGAGCGCCCAACGTGTTTCCTTAATATCTCCGCAAAGAGCCGCTTTTCTGTACCACGTTAAGAACATTATCATTTAGTGCCAATTGACCTAATGTGGGCTATTTTTACTTCAGTCCTAGGATGTGTTGATTTTGCTGTGTACCACGTTAAGAACATTATCATTTAGTGCCAATTGACCTAATGTGGGCTATTTTTACTTCAGTCCTAGGATGTGTTGATTTTGCTGTGTACCACGTTAAGAACATTATCATTTAGTGCCAACTGACCTAATGTGGGCTAATTTTACTTCAGTCCAAGGATGTGTTGATTTTGCTGTGTACCACGTTAAGAACATTATCATTTAGTGCCAACTGACCTAATGTGGGCTAATTTTACTTCAGTCCTAGGATGTGTTGATTTTGCTGTGCAGTCGTAAACATATCTGTGAAAAGACCAGAACAAGCCATGTTTAATAACCTATTGGATCCCCGGCGTGACAAGACCAGAACAAGTCGTGTTTAATACCCTATTGGATCCCCAGCGTGACAAGACCAGAACAAGCCATGTTTAATACCCTATTGGATCCCCGGCGTGACAAGTCCAGAACAAGCCATGTTTAATACCCTATTGGATCCCCGGCGTGACAAGACCAGAACAAGCCATGTTTAATACCCTATTGGATCCCCGGCGTGACAAGACCAGAACAAGTCGTGTTTAATACCCTATTGGATCCCCTGCGTGACTAGACCAGAACAAGCCATGTTTAATACCCTATTGGATCCCCGGCATGACAAGACCAGAAGAAGCCATGTTTAATACCCTATTGGATCCCCGGCGTGACAAGACCAGAACAAGCCGTTTTTAATCCCCTATTGGATCCCCGTCGTGACAAGACCAGAACAAGCCGTGTTTAATACCCTATTGGATCCCCGGCGTGGCAAGACCAGAACAAGCCATGTTTAATACCCTATTGGATCCCCGGCGTGACAAGACCAGAACAAGCCATGTTTAATACCCTATTGAATCCCAGCGTGACAAGACCAGAACAAGCCGTGTTTAATACCCTATTGGATCCCCGGCGTGACAAGACCAGAACAAGCCATGTTTAATACCCTATTGGATCCCCGGCGTGAAAAGACCAGAACAAGCCATGTTTAATACCCTATTGGATCCCCGGCGTGACAAGACCAGAACAAGCCATGTTTAATTCCCTATTGGATCCCCGGCGTGACAAGACCAGAACAAGCCATGTTTAATACCCTATTGGATCCCCGGCGTGACAAGACCAGAACAAACCATGTTTAATACCCTATTGGATCCCCGGCGTGACAAGACCAGAACAAGTCATGTTTAATACCCTATTGGATCCCCGTCGTGACAAGACCAGAACAAGCCATGTTTAATACCCTACTGGATCCCCGGCGTGACAAGACCAGAACAAGTCATGTTTAATCCCCTATTAGATCCCCGGTGTGACAAGACCAGAACAAGCCACGTTTAATACCCTATTGGATCCCCGGCGTGACAAGACCAGAACAAGCCATGTTTAATACCCTATTGGATCCCCGGCGGGAAACGACCAGATTTCAATATCGAGGTCAAGCATGCAGACTTTATGTATGATTGCGGTCTTTCTGGTTTGGAAAGTTGGTCGACTTACTCATTCACGTGAAAATGAATCTTTCGCTTCCGGGCTGAATATATCTGGGGCACATTTAGGGATATGAAACCAGTCTTTTCATGAAAATGTTCTGATTTCTTACGACTGTACAGCGCCACTGACACATTGTTCACAGGTCAACTGACTCATTGTTCACAGGTCAACTGACACATTGTTCACATGTCAACTGACACATTGTTCCAGTTTCTTGAAAGTAAATCGTCACAGGTCAACTGACACATTGTTCCAGTTTCTTGAAAGTAAATCGTCACAGGACAACTGACACTGAATGCCATTTGTTCTAAGACTGGTGTGGAAAAGTGGTTTTTGCGAAGATATTTGCGGATAACGTTGTGCGCTCCGATGCCAAACGACCTACACCACGCCGCTTGAAAAGTCGATTGGAAGCAACCCAGTCCATACAACACATTCATGGGAATCAATTATCTCCCCTTCAGATAAAAACAAAAACAAACAAACAACGGGTTGATACGAATGGCGTCTGACTTGACACGTGACATAATAAACAGCAGGCTGGAGGTGTTGATACGAATGGCGTCTGACCTGACACGTGACATAATAAACAGCAGGCTGGAGGTGTTGATACGAATGGCGTCTGACCTGGCGCATAATAAACAGCAGGCTGGAGGTGTTGATATGAATGGCGTCTGACCTGGCACGTGACATAATAAACAGCAGGCTGGAGGTGTTGCTACGAATGGCGTGTGACCTGACACGTGACATAATAAACAGCAGGCTGGAGGTGTTTATACGAATGGCGTCTGACCTGGCGCATAATAAACAGCGGGCTGGAGGTTTTGATACGAATGGCGTGTGACCTGGCGCATAATAAACAGCAGGCTGGAGGTGTTGATACGAATGGCGTGTGACCTGGCGCATAATAAACAGCAGGCTGGAGGTGTGATTGCAATCCAGCTTTTTGTGAATCAGAGCCCGCGCCCTGAGATGATTTTGTTGGCAGCATTGCTGAGTGGACGGGCTTTGACTCAGCAGACAGGCAGTCCGGCAGACAGGACAGGTTTGTTTTCTGGCAGGAACATTGAAATGTCCTCTGTCAACAGGAGCACAAGCATTGCAATCCAGCTTTTGTTGCACACAACCCACTGTTGCAAGCAATGTTAGCGGTGTTTAAGGGTAGTGCCAGATTAGCTTGGCGCCTGAAGACGCCAAGCTAATCTGGCGCTACCCTTGAACTGTCAAGGTCGATCCATCTTCTGACATAGTTGAATGGTTTTAAACCGTTGTCGAATGAAAAGTATTTAGATAGTTGATATCGCCAAAGGGTTGATTGATAGTTTATGCCTGATGGCGCCAAGCTAATCTTGCACTACCCTTGAATTTTATGATCGTTCCGTCTCCAGCAACTGGTACTTAGGCGTTAGGCAGTGACGCCTTCAACATTTGGGAAAGCGGCATTGGGGGTCAATAGGTCAATCTATATGTTATAGTGATAAAACCCACTAGCAGGCTAAGGGAGACGGATCGACCGTGATGGCTCCAGGATGGTTGCTGTAGCCGATTTGGTGGGCCTGTCCTCCATGACCAGACTACGTGTTGTTTACGGATTGAGATGATAGACGAATTGTTTACCGTTCTTTTGTTTTGCTCAACCATGACCTTGCACACACGTATGCACCACGCGAAGACTAGGAGAGGCGAGTCGGCCATGGTAGCTTAGAGATGTTGCTACGGGGTGGTCGTATTTTATTTGTCTCCCGTGGACTTAATGCACACTCTTGCATAGAGGTCGCTGCTTTGTACTTTGACAGGCAACTCATACAGGTGGTGGAAGACGGATCAACCATACTGAAACGGGGCGCTCCCACGAGCTGAATGCACACTTTCGCACAATGGTTGCTGCTTTATATTTAGTTATCTTGGACATGCACTTTAACTGGCAGTGGGAGTTGGATCGACCATGGAAGCTCGGGAGTGTTTACGCCGGGGCAGTCATGTTTTACCTTTCTCCCACGGAACTGACGGGGCCGATGTGTATTTATGCGCACTAGATTTACTGAGTGTTTTCCCCTTACGACTGTTTTTCGTCTTCGTTGTGTGTATGCCCTCGGAGGCGGATCGACTGGGCTAGCTCGGGGTTGTGCTGATATGACCTACCTTCCGAGGACCTATTACGAATGGCACACGTGCTGTTATCATTTTGTGTCCTGACCTGTCAAGGTTTGAACTGGTGAAACGCACGGGCCGGGCGGGTCCGGTCGACCACCGGGTTGTGTTCCAGGTCGGTCGTGTTTGGTTCGTCTCGCGCGGGCTGGTGCATAGTGATTTTTACACCTACTGCACACAGACCGTGGAGGTTGGTCTGATCGGGACAGCTTAGGGGTATTATGGGTATAGTCGTGCTTGACCTGCCTCCCTTGGACTGGTCGCATACTGTCTCACGCGGAAGAGGGATCAACCTTGTCGGCACTAGGTTCTTTCTAGTGCCGTCATGGTTGACTTGTCTTCGGTGACCGGATTATATATAGTCTGCTGTATTTTATTTTGAGTAGCCACGGTCTTGCAAATCAGCTACATTATGGCATCGGGAGATGGATCGACCATGATGGCTGAGGGGTTTTGCCCCATAGCGGTCATGCTCGTTCCGTCTTCCAAAGCACGTTGTGTATACCATGGTTATCGCTTACGTTTGATTTAACAAGAGCTGTTTTCTCGTTTTTTCGTTTCTGTGTTTTCTTTTCTTTCTCGTTTTCTCTTATACGGTTACACAGTGGTTGATCACGCACCATATACATGTTATACTGTTACACAGTGGTTGTACAAGCACCATATATATGCTATACTGTTACACAGTGGTTGTCGTTTGGTTGTTTGCTTGGTTGTTTGTCTTCAACAGGCACCACACACAGGCCGTTTGGGACGAGTTGACCACGATAGCTCGGGACAGTTGTCCTAGGGCAGTCTTGTTCGACCTGTCTCTCATGGCCTGCTTGCTTGCACAGTGAAATTTTTTTGTCCTCGCTTTCTTTCTAGTTACTACTAATTTCCCCCCATTCTGTTGCTCATTATTATTCACTGGAACAGTAAGCTTGTGCCATGCACGAGAGTAACCAATTGAAGTGGAACGCGATCCTTTCACGATGTCTCTTTCTTGCAGAATACATGTTTAATTTGACATTATTCACTGATTTGTAACATTTAATACTCCGTATTTCAGTAGTTTCTGCGGAGAAACACATCGTCATTATAACTATATGACATTTTTGTTCCTTTTTCTCTTAATTGATTTCTTTTTGCCTCGTCCTTTCTCACTATTTTCTCTACTGGTCAAAATGCGTAGCAAAGTTAAGCTACATTATGACATGTCGCCCGTTCTGGTTCAATTAGAGTTTTGTTACCGTTGTGAAGAAGTAACCTAATGCCCGATAGTGTGCAAAACCATAGAACCAGATACGGCGGATTTTATAGTCAGATTATCCACACAAAAACTTTACTTTATTAAAGTTAACAACGTTGAACCGTTCTTTATTCTCATCATTTTCGGCAACGCAGAGCTTGCCCTTGCCCTCATGGTTACCCTTCTTAAAACAACTCGTTCAGTTAATGATTTACGTCCCTCTTCCACCCCTCGAATAAAACATCAGTTATTGTGTTGCAAGATGAAGTTTTTCATTAAAGGAAAATACGCCAATTCTTCTTTCCTATTTACAGCCTCTTTCACGTGCATCGTTATATTTTTTCAGGTGATTGGATTACTTCTTTTTATTTCCAATGACATACACCCCAACCCAGGCCCATCCCAGACTTCATCCTCAAAAGATCTCTCAATTATCCATGTTAATGTGAGATGTCTTAGACATAAACTTGACATTTTAAAATGCGAAATTAAAGACTATGATATTGTTACTATGTCAGAAACTTGGCTTTCTGATAATATAAATAGTGATAGTATAAGTATTGATGGATTCCATCCCCCTGTTCGAGTAGATAGACCAGATCAGTATGGTGGCGTTGCCATTTATGTTAAAGATAATCTTGAGTGTAAGCCTAGACCTGACCTTACTGTACCATCTCTCGAGGCTGTGTGGGTCGAAACTAGACTGACCCAGCAAATTATCCTTGAAGGTTCCTTTTATCGCCCACCTAACTCCTCTGTTGACTACTGGCGTCTTATTGACCAGTCAATTATAAATGTAATCTCTACTCCGCACAAATTTATCTATTGGGAGATTTCAATTCTCATACACTTCGGAACCCCTCGCCATATCTTACTGATATCTTGGTTAAGAACAACCTTATGCAATTAGTTGCCTCTCCTACCCGCATAACATCTGCAACCGCATTTTAGTTCCTTGCAGGGAATTAGTCTCATGTGTTGATGTTCTACCTCCCATGTGTAGTGACCATTCTGTCCCTATTATCAAGCTTAAAGGCCATATGTATCCAAATGTACGATTTAAACGAACAATATTCAATTATGCCAAGCTTGACAGGGAAACATTTGCTCGAGAACTCGCTAGAAATGACTGGATAGCCACAGCAACTATTCCGTCTATTGAATCTGCTGCCAAGACATTTGGTGACACACTCCTAGATACTGCCAAGAAATATATGCCAGTCACAACTATAATAGTCTAACAACGAGATACTCCACGGCACAACGAGCAGTTAGCTAAAATTAAAAAAATAAGGATAACCTCCATAGGACGGCCAAAAATACTAACTCAGAAGCTGACTGGAAACTCTTTCGTCATGCTCGAAATACTTACACAGATGCAATACGCAAAAGACAGAAAGAGTACATGTTAGAGTTAGACCATCGTATCTCTTGTAATAGAAACTTTGGAAGTAAGAACTGGTGGAAACTAGTCAAATCGTTTATGTAAAAAAATGTATTCACGATAGAGGATATATCCCCTATCGAGGAAAGCGGTAAAATTTATTACTCTAACGAGGAGAAGGCAACGGCGTTTAATAATCACTTTGCAAGCCAATCTACGGTAGAGGGTAACAACGATCCAGTACCTGACATGCAATATGTACTTACATCAAGAAATAAAGGAAATAAACAAAATCTAAAGACCAGTTGAGACAACCCTCCCTCCTTCTCTCTCTCTCTCTCTCTCTCTCTCTCTCTCTCTCTCTCTCTCTCTCTCTCTCTCTCTCTCCACTATAATAATTGAAATGTTTTCCTCTATTTTCATTTTTTATGTATACATATGTATTGATATATATTGACTTACTTACCTATATTGTATTTAAAATCGACATACCACCGTCATGCAAATTTAACAAATAGTATAACTGATTGTCCAGATCATCCTATTAGCCTGTGGCTTGTTTTGATCTGATGATAAGTGATGTATATTCTTTTATGTATTTTGCAAAGTAATAAACTATTTAAACCAATAGGTCAATCTACTGTGTGTAACCTGCACGCAGGCCGGTGAACGCCGTGCCCTTGTTTGCCGCCTGACGCTACTCTCTGTTTTATCTGGACACAGAAAATAATCATTTCCACTTAAGTAAACCTGAGGACCTGCCCGGCACTCACGGCTCACAACAGGCATAGATTGTCATGTGCCCCTGCGGACGCACCGGTACAGTACTGGGGACGCAGAGGCTTATGGGAATCTATGGCCTCTTGCAGCCATCCGCAAGGCTCATGAGGATCTATGCCTCTTGCAGAGACCAATATGTGACCTCAATAACGCCGCCTGTGCCACTCGGCTGATCAAGTCTCAGGCTGCACACTGACGATTACAGTCCCACACAATAGCGCGCAGTGTCTTTTCACACTTTACATTGTTCGCAAATCGGCCTTCGAACCCAATGAGCAAAGGTCCTACGGCCGACACGGGTCCACTGCAGCCGGCGTCGGCCCAAGACTCAGTCTGGAAAAGGAGCAAAGCGGCCACATGACATGAACATAACGCAGCTGTTTTGTCCATTTAGCAAAGCGGTCATATGGGTGTAGGGGGCTCTGGATAGAGGTAGCACCTTTGCTGTTCGGCAGCTGCGTCCTACATAGGACGGACGGGCATCACTGGTCCTCATCTATCTCCTTAATCTCTCACGTGCTGGCTCCAAGCGCCACACCCTGGCAAACCACCTCAGCTGGTGGGCTAAACCACGTGAGGGGGTGGTGTTCACATTGCACCACTAGGCGGATGAGCTGTTTCTGACAGCCAACGGCTAGAGGGCGGAGGAGATCAGGTTGGATCCAACGGCCAAATGTGGGGGAGTAAACCCTTCAAATCAGGAGTGGAGCCCCGAAGGCAGACAGCTGCCTGTATTCACGCACTGTTCTGGCAGCTCCTGCAGCCAAACTGGTGCCAAACGTACTGCTTTGCATTCCTTTGGATACATCAGCGAGGCCGAGAGGGGGATCTTGACGACTGGGCACCCCAGGATCTCCATACACTTCGCCCAGGCTTGCGCCCTGGAGAGGCCACTCAGTGACTTACCCAGCAAGCGCATATACTCCATTGTCTTCCGAGACAGGATGCCATATGACACGAACATAACGCAGTTGTTTTGTCCATTTAGCAATGCGTGTTTTGTTTTGTTTTTCCAGTTTGATGGCAGATTGCTTTATGACAATTGTAACGCCGTGAGTGTGAAGAACGTTCGAGTGCGTCAATAACGTACGCACTGTGCTGTCTAATCAGTTTTGTTATTATTGACAAAACACTTTCTCGAAATACAACGCAGATTATAACTTAACTCATTTACCCCAAGACCCAAATCACCGAATTTTGAAGTCGTCCTCTGAAGACTGCTTTGCAGTGCAGGACACAGATCGACCATGATAGTTCAAGGTTAGTGCCAGAATAGCTTGGCGCCCATAGGCGCCAAGCTATTGTGGCATCACCCTTGAACTATCATGGTTGATCTTTATCTTGCTGTGGTGTGTCTGGGGTAGAATGAGTTAAAGGATCACTACACATGTCTGACTGTCAGTATTTTCACAAGCTCAGGTACGCAGTCACAGTGATGAACATTCTTAGCCAATTCATGTTATATTGCCATTATCTTTATAGGTCATTCCACCATTAACCAATATCATTGTGTACATTTTCCATTGAGTGCCGTCTTCAGTCGTCGACAGGATTGTGTGGGCTTTTGGCCGCTAAATGGAAAATATAAAATACATGTATTCTCCACTCTAGCGCCAAACAAACAATTCCGCTTGATCACTGTGTGCCACTATGTGCTGTGTTAGCCGTCCAGTAAACAGTGTGTTGTTTGTTGATGCAATGGAAAATAAGCTACATTCTCCACGGTGACGGAAAACATTAAACAACTACGACCATTGGTTTGTATCGCTGTGCGCCAATTCCACTGAACTATTGTGATTAGCCGTCGAGAGTTTTCTATCACTACGTAATATACACGACCGTGTCATCGCGCAATACTGTGCGGTGCGGGGCACAAAAACTATATTTAGGTGCCACTGTCAGTCTGAGTGTTAAGTTCTTCATGTATGTAACACGAGTTCGTGAACACATACATTACCACCATTTTCAGCAGTTTAAATGGCATGGATACTCTAATATCTGGATATTTAAGAATAACCTTTGATTGTCATTGCTGTATCGTGGACACTGTGTGTGACGTTTTGTGCACAGTACATAATTATCTCAGCCACGATAGTCCTGTAGTGATAATTTTAATAACTATTATTTGCTTTTTTCTTCTTCATTTTTATGTGATCTAACTTCTCTGTCGTTAGTTATGACGCCCCTCCCCCCCCCCGCACCCCTCCTCCCCAAAATAAATAAATAAATAAACGGTCACCTTGTTAAAAAGATGGTATATGTTTCAGTGCCCATTTTAAAGGTTACTGTTTTATTGCGTACGCCTCATTTATTATTATTATTTTATTTTATCTTATTTTACTTTTTTATTTATTTACTTATTTATTTATTTATTTTTTTGTTTATTTATTTAGAGAGAGAGAGAGAGTATTCTCTCTCTCTCTCTCTCTCTCTCTCTCTCTCTCTCTCTCTCTCTCTCTCTCTCTCTCTCTCTCTCTCTCCCTCTTTCTCTCTCTCTCTCTCCCCCCCCTCTCTCTCTCTCTCTCTCTCTCACTCCCTCCGCACGCACGCACAAACGCTCACACATGCATACACACACATACATACACGCGCACATACACATGATAGTTAGAACATACACGTACATTCGTGTGTCTACGTATAACTAGATATTGTTATTTGAGTGATGTCAGATATCTATAAAGTCTTGTCTTGAAACGAGATAATGTCGGAGTGACTTTAACACTACGACTAACTAAGTACAAAATATACATAAACTGAAAAGGGACATCAAAGCACAGTGATACAAAATATACATTTTACTACCTGGTCAGACTGGGCATTCCGTTTACATCCATAACGCAATCCAACACTTAGTTAAAAGGCGTTAGGACCTTGAAACTTCAGACGTTGAGTGCATTTGGCTAGAATTTAAGTGTCCTAAAGCTTTACCATTTTTTTTTTATATAGGCTTCTGCTATCGTAACCCCTCAGCCAGTTTCGTCTGGTATGACGAGTTCTTGCATGTAATAGAAAATGTTGGCTTAGCTAACAGCGACGTCTTGCTACTGGCTGATTTTAACATATCCAGGCCTGTTGGGTGGGGCTGGTGGCTCTGTTTGTTTGCCTCCCCCCCCCCTCCCTTTTTGTTTTCTCTCTCTCTCTCTCTCTCTCTCTCTCTCTCTCTCTCTCTCTCTCTCTCTCTCTCTCTCTCTCTCTCTCTCTCTCTCTCTCTCTCCTTCCTCCTCCAGCCGCCGGCGGGGTAAGACGTGTAAGTCTTAGCTCCGTCGTGCAGCCAACCGTGACGCTTTGGATTGCTTGATATACTGTGTACTATGTGTTTTTCTATGTAAGCTGTGGACTTTCTTATACTTTTTAAACATTATTCCAGTGGACGTGCATACTAACTATCATCACACGGATATCATAATGCTTGTGTTGTGAGTGTGAGAAGTGTGCAGGACAAAGCACACTATTTTCCCCGGATGATATCATATTGTGTACGTGTGATGCGAGTTGTGCCCAGACTGAAGCCAGTCTTTGTCCGTCGTGCAAGGTAAATCCGATCATACGAACTATCACTTTACGATATTCTTCTCGTAATTTTGAACGCATCGTCATCCACTTTGTTTTCTGGAACTCATTGAATATAGTAGAACTTACGCCTGCCATTGTCTATATTTTTCGTTCAATTATATATTTCATCCCTTGCACTGTCAGTAACTGTGAGGAGTTAGACTGTGACTAGAGCAGTCTATTGCTGAACTTCAGATCTAAGCAGCCAATGTTTGCTTTTCGGCTTACTGACTCTGTGACACGATGCTGTATCGTCTCCACCAGACTCCACTCCTGTCAGCCCTGCAGACACGCTGGCACTTCCTGAGGGGTGTCACAATGTTTGCTGATCCCACCACCCTCCACACCTACCCTTGTTTCTAACTTTCTAAAGTTGGCGCTGAGTGCCCGGTTACAGCATACCACCAAGTCCGAGTCGCGATGGCATCTTCATCCCTCTCTCTAAGTGTCGTGACGCAAGACCCCACCCTCGCCAATCCCTTTAAGAGAGAAAACCCGGTGCTAAAGGACACTGCGTGCGGCCAGCAAACGCGTTTCTACAGCAACGGCCCCAATGGCGTCATCACCCTCAAGCGCTGGCGAACTGCCCTCTACCACCGCTACGTCAACCTGCTCCAGGCAAGAGGCGGTTACACTGTAGTCTGGAGGGACACAGACGCCAGAAATGAACCTGTAGAGTGTGGTGACTCCTACCTGGATTGTTCCAATCCTGACATTCCCGATGACTTGGGAAAAACATTCATACAAATCAGGGGGAGAGCAAAACCAAAAATCACCATCACCCTCTACTTCCACGTGCGTCGCAAGACTGGCGGCACCTGTCTCATTCAGGGACACAACAAGGACACGTGGGTCCTAAGGGAATATGACTCTTTGTGTACATTCGTACAACAGCTGAAAGACGGCTGCGCAGACCCTGCTGACAATGTCCCTGTTGACATGCCGCGTGACCAGTCATGCGATCCCACCATCTCCCCGATAGTATCATTCCCAGACACCCCTCCTCGGGCAATTTTGGACTCATCCCTCCCCTTAATCGGATTGGAGGCTGACGACTCTACCTCCCTATCGCCGATTGTTCAGTCCTGTAACCCTCGGAACAGCTCCGCTAATCTTGTCCCCGAGCCTCTGACCGTGACCACCGTCAGCGCTGTGAGTGACATGACCAGTGACGGCCCGCCTACCCCGCCCTCCATCCCACACCCCTCCTCCAGCGGGCCACATCTACAGGATGATCTCCACTCCACCCTCTCTGATCACTCTGATGTTCCTGCCAGTCAGTCCCTTGCCACTACCCCCTCCACACCCGAACCTGCCCCCTCCACACCAAGTCCTGTCAGCCATATTGTTACCCAAGTGGCGTCTACGGGTGACGTCACCACCGAGGACTTGACCTCGCCCGGGTTACCCGTCTCGTGCACTCAGGTGGATTCTGATTATAGCGAGCTGGTGGTGTCCGGTGTCCGAGACGAAAAGCCGCTTATCATCCTAAAGCTGCAGACCCAACTCTGCAACAGCCAGGCCGCCGTCGAGGCTCTCCATCAAGAGTTGTGTCAGCTGAGAACTGTCACTATGCTAAATATTAAGCAGATTGACAGTAAGGTGTGCGAGTCCGCGGTGAAGATGGCAAATGACCTCCGGATGTTAGAGTCTTGTATGTGTGGCAAGATGTCCCACTTACATTATCAAATGACAAACATGGCAGAATTTCACTGTCTCGTCGACGACACTCTGCAAAGACTGAACTCTGAACAAGGGCTACCTCTGGCCTCTGGCCAAACCCCCCAACTACTAGTGTCAACAACGCCTGAAGGCTCTATGCCCGTAAACAGTGATACAATCATTAGTATGAAGCCTGTGTCCACTACAGCTGGTGATGTGATCCCAGTAAGGATTACCGTTCCTAAGAACACTCCGAGTAGCCAGAAAGAGCAAGCCCCAGGGAGTGCGGTTATTACGGTCAACGTTGCCTCCCCTATCGCAGACAGCCACCGTGAGGGGAGCGGGCCGTCTCAGCCTGGCCAGCGGCAAGGGGGCGGTAATCGGATTGCCGGGAGCCAGCAGCAGCGCAAGGACTTTATTCCGTGCGAGCGGGTCTTTGATCACAACGTAGAGGTAGACACAACCACGCTCGTCATCGGGGACTCCGTCGTGCGAAACTTCAAGGGAGAGAAGATGACCATGTACCAGGGCGAAAAGGTACAGGTCATCTCAATATCCGGCCTGCAAATCTCCCACTTGACTGACTGGCTCAAGCAGCAGCCGCAGTCACCCCGCGTCCAACTGGTCACCTTCCACGTAGGGGTGAACGATTGCAAGACGCATGAAATCACCAGTCAGCAGTGGGAGAGACTGGTCACTTCTTGCAAAGGCGTGTTCCCCAAAGCAAGCATCCAGGCCTCATCCATCTTGCCTGCTGCCCAGGGGAAAAACTCTCGCCTTAACCAACGTATTTCCCCCTCCAACGCAAATCTGTGCCACGTGGCAAAGAAGATGCGCGCTATCTTTGTTGACAATGCGGGCGTGTTCCTAGCCCCAAGCGGTCTTCCCCGGAAGGCGCTGTACCGTGTGGACAACAAAGGCCGACTTGACCCCATTCATCCATCCCACGTGGGAACCCGGAGGCTTGCCGGCAATATCAAGTACGGTGGTCCAGCTGTCAACCAGGCTGATGCAATTACTCACCAGCACAGAAGCTCTCAGGCGACCACTAAAACGAAACTCTACTCAGAGGCCTTAGCTGGTGGTAGCTTGAATGTACAGAGTGGCACTTCCACTTCTGACACTATTGTATCCGGTTCTGCTGGTCCCACATCACCAGTACAACTACCTCTACGCCAGGAGCCTCAACCACAGGACCATGAACAACTTCAACAGCAGGAGCAGCTGCAGCTACAACAGGCGCAGCAACAACACTTACAACAGGAGCAGCAACATCTACAACAGATGCCCTTCATGCCGGTTCCTGACTGGCAGCAACTCCAGTACCATCATCTGCTGCAAATACATACCAACTCTTCAACTGCAGCACCCTGGCAACAACCACAGTACCCGGATGGTTGCCATGGTGTGTGGTCGAATCATCGCCCAGCAACCAGTGTATCTGCTTATCCGGTTAATAGTCTGCCACCGTACCACCAGTTATGCCAGGTGCCCACAGCGAATGGTGCCAATGGATACGTCAGCTACTTACGCGGTTGGTAATTCAGTGTCGTGTGATCAGTGATCCTTCACCGTTCTGCTTCGCAGATTTCACCGTGGGTGTGTGAGGCAGTTCATTATTACGTCAGTGTTACGTGTGCTTCTTTATATACGGTTCTTCTGCGTTCGCTTGTGATTTATTCCAAAGCAGTGATTGACTGTGTGCCTCAAATTCTGTGATTTTATCGCCTGGTTTGATTACCAAAGCTCCGCTAAGTTTTCATTGTGACAGTACGGTTTCAAGTGTTCAGCCTACGATACTTCACATCGCAGGCTACACCATTTGTTCATTTATTTAGACAGCTTGCGCAGCATTAATACGTGGATACACTATTAATCAAAAGCGATCTTCATTTGATAACGCTGTGTTGGACACCATTTGTGACGTTTTGATACGAGGTGCTATAACTTCAGCCGCGCTTTACTGCATTGAAACTTTATTCCCTATTCCCTCTGTTTATATATTTTTTGTATTGTGTTGCACTTCATTTGGGAAAGTTAAAATTCAACATGACCCATAATGCTCAGACACACGGAAGCCTTCAAACTGGTCACTTGAACATCTACCATCTTTTTAACAAGGTGGCCGATTTGAATGTTTTTCTAAACTCGTCTGAACCATTCCACCTGTTTGGTCTTAGTGAGACGCGACTTAACTCCGACATAAGCGATGAAGCCGTTCACATACCTAACTTTAGCATCACTCGACGTGACCCTCGTGTACTTGGTCAGACTGGGCTTGCCGTTTACATCCATAACTCAGTCCAACATTTAGTAAAAAGGCGTGAGGACATAGAAACTCCGGAAGTTGAGTGCATTTGGTTGGAATTTAGGGCTCCAAAAACTAAACCCGTCTTCATCGGCTTTTGTTATCGTAACCCATCAGCCAAGTTTGAATGGTACGACGATTTCTTGCATGCAGTAGAAAAAGTTGGCCTACCTAACTGTGATGCGTTGCTACTAGGCGACTTTAACATAGATATGTTAAAGCCCCATACCGCGTGGGATTGCATCACCACACAAACCGGCTTAGAACAATTAGTTTCGGCCCCTACTAGGATCACAAAAACAACCGCAACACTCATTGATCACATTTACACCAACCGTCCCCTTAGTGTGTTCAATGTTAGTGTTCCTGACCTCAGCATCAGTGATCACTTTCCTACTGTGTGTTCCTGGTCAACAAAACTGCCAGTGCATCGTAAGAACGGGCACACAACTATAACGTACCGCTTATTTAAACAGTTTAATCAGTCTGCTTTTCTAGCAGACCTTGATCAAACACCATTTAATGTCGTTAATAACGAAACTGACCCTGAAAAGGCTCTGACTATTTGGTATCGACTCTTTACAAGAGTACTTAACAAACACGCCCCTTTACGGCAAAAGCGGGTAAAAAACCACACGTTACCGCCTTGGCTAACGCAAGGAATAATTGATGCTATGAAATTGAGAAATGACTTAAGAAGACACAAGCTATTTAACGAATACAAAAAACAACGTAACCGTGTCAAGTCTATGGTACGCAGGGCTCAAAAGTCTCTCTTTGAACGAATGATTAAAGAAGACAGAGATACTGCCGCACTCTGGCGCGCAGTTAATCTCATCACCCGAGGTAACAGCAAGAAATCGTCAGCCATTCCTTCTAGTATTACTGCAGACATCTTTAACAAACATTTTTTGTCTGTTGCCGAGTCAATCATACCCTCAAGCGGAAAAACGTCTTACACATGCCCGGAGTCCCTGCTTAACTTCTGTAAGCAGAAGACTAAGGACAAACCCCCCTTCTCTATACCGCCTCTAGCTGTGTATGAAGTAGGAAAACTGATCGGGTCAATGAAAAACAAAAAATCATCGGGACCTGACGAGATCAGTCCGAAAATCCTGAAACTGTCCCTTCCCTATACAGTAGAATCGTTAACGTATATTTATAACTTATGCATCCAACAAAATATATTTCCATCAGAACTGAAGCAAGCCAAGGTTATCCCTTTGCCTAAATCAAAAGATCTGTCTGATGTTAATAACTATAGACCCATCTCAATATTATCCAGCCTTTCCAAACCTCTTGAAAGACACGTGCACAAACACCTTTATCAATATTTGGAGAGTCGTAGTCTATTGCACGTATTTCAGTCCGGCTTTCGCCCCAAGCATTCTTGCCACACGGCACTAACAAGACTTATTGATGCGTGGCTAGCATCCATAAATAACTCCCAAATAACTGGGTCGATCTTTATTGATTTTAAGAAAGCTTTTGACCTTGTAAATCATAACATTCTTTTGTCAAAACTTCAAGCATATCTTTGCAATGCAGGTGCTGTCTCATTGTTCACTTCATATTTAAGCGGAAGGAAGCAAAGAGTACTGTTAAATGGATCCTACTCCTCGTATGGTCACGTCAAAAGCGGCGTGCCTCAGGGCTCTGTCCTCGGGCCATTGCTGTTCTGCATATTTATCAATGACCTTCCACTACATATTAGTTGCCGCGATATTTCTTGTGACATGTTTGCTGATGACTGCACACTACACACTCCTCACAAAAATGTAGCTGCAATTAACACGCGTCTGCAGGAAAGCCTGCGCGAGGTCACCGACTGGTGTCATTCCAACTCCATGTCCCTGAATCCGTCAAAAACAGAATGCATGGTTATAACCACACGTCAAAAGCACCAGCTATGCCCGCTCTCTCTTAGTCTGTCTATAAACGGCAGCGCAATTGAGCAAGTATCACACCACCGCCTCTTGGGGGTCACTATAGATGATCAGCTTAAATGGCAACTGCATATTAATAATGTGTGCAACAGGGTTTCCAGAAGCCTGTATATGTTGTCAAAATTGAAAACAATTACTGACACAGATACGCGTCTTCTTTTCTACAATGCTCATGTCAAGTCGCACATAGACTATGCATCAACAGTGTGGGATGGTTCTAGTGATGTACATTTGAAGAGGCTGAACTCCCTACATAGGAGAGCTGCTAAGCTTATATTTCCCGATCCCGAACTCTCAACTGACGAAAAGCTTAAAACTTTAAAAATTCTCCCTCTATCCCAGCACTTTCAGTTCAATAAAGGTGTATTGATGTACAAGCTGTACAAGCAATCATGTCCACTGTACTTGAGTTATTTTTTCTCAGAACGGACATCTGTAGCTTCTAGACATGGACAACAATTCAAAGTACCCCTGCCGCGTATTGATTTATTCAAAACCAGCTTGTCATTCTCGGGAAGTTCATTCTGGAATTCTATTCCTGCAGAAATTAGAAACGCAAAGACGCTCACCTCATATAGGGACAGCCTCTTCAAACACCTAGAATCTCTGACGTAATCAAATCATTACAGTATTGGGATAACTTACACGTGTGTTCAGATGTGTACATGTGCGTGCTTGTGTGTGTGTGTGTGTATGTATGTGTGTGTGTATGTGTGTGTATGTGTGCGAGAGAGAGAGAGAGAGAGAGAGAGAGAGAGAGAGAGAGAGAGAGAGAGAGAGTCCCTTTTTCCCATAGCCGTACCATAATATTTGAATGCCAAAGAGTACCTTTGAATACTGCATGTACTGTGTATAATGTTTTTGCCTTCATATGTGTGTGCTCGATATGTTGGGCGCGCGCTCGCGTATGTGTGTGTGTGTGTGTGTGTGTGTGTGTGTACTGTATGTGTGACTCTGTGTGTGTGTGTGTGTGTGCGCGTGCGTGCATGCTGTGTGTGTGTGTATGTGTGTGTGTGTGTCGGCGTGAGAGAGAGAGAGAGAGAGAGGGGGGGGGAGAGATAGCACCTGCATTCATATTTGCCCTTGCTGTATGAACTTTAATGTACTTAATGATTCTTTGTTTATTGCTTTACTTTGTATTTTTACTCATTTTATACTTTTGTGCGTACGCGTATGCGGGTAGGTATGTCTGGAGTGCGTGTCCGAGAGCGTGTGTTTGTTTTTGTGCGTATGTGCCTGAGTGAGTGCGTGTGTAAGTGTGTGTGTGTGTGTGTGTGTGAGTGTTCGTGCGTGTGTGCATGCGTACTGAATTGCGGTGTACATGTGTGTGTGTGTGTGTGTGTGTGTGTGTGTGTGTGTGTGTGCGTGCGTGCATGCGCGGGTTGCGATGTGCATGCGTGCGTACCTGAGTGCGTGTGTGGGTATGTGTGTGTGTATGTGCGTGGTGCGTGCGTGCGTGAGCGAATGTAGCAGTGCATGCAGCAGTGTGTGGTATGTGTATGTTTACATGTCTATGTCACTTATGTAGTAGATGTAGCAACGGCAAGTTTGAAAACTGGTCCTGTTACCAATAACTTCTACCGTTGGAAAATAAAGGTTCATTGTTCATTGTTCATTGTTCTCTCTCTCTCTCTCTCTCTCTCTCTCTCTCTCTCTCTCTCTCTCTCTCTCTCTCTTTCTCTCTTCCCCCTTTCTCTCTCTCTTCCCTTTCCCCCTCCCCTTCCCCCGCCCCTTTTGTCTTTCTCTCCCCCCACACCCGTTTTTTTTTTTTTTTTTTTTTTTTTTTTTTTTGAGTTACCCTTGAAGATGGTTTCACAACTACCTACTCTCCTCTTATACCATTATTCTCTTACTGAATTTGATTATTTGCTTTGTTTCATCGATATTCCTTGTTGTGTACCATGCTAAATGCTGGGTTTTTTATCCCGGGGACCTCCCGTTTTTTCCCGAGGTAGTCCTCAACTCGATGGTGATATAAGGTTTGCCTTCGGGTTGGTGTTTAGCTGGCTTTGTGTATTAGACACTCAGCCTACTTCGTGCCCAAGGGTACTCCCCGTTCGTTCTCTCTCTCTCTCTCTCTCTCTCTCTCTCTCTCTCTCTCTCTCTCTCTCTCTCTCTCTCTCTCTCTCTTTCTCTCTCTCTCTCTCTCTCTCTCTCTTTCTCTCTCCCTCTCTCTCTCTCTCTCTCTCTCTCTCTCTCTCTCTCTCTTTCGCTGTCTCTCTTCTCTCTCTCTCTCCCCCCCGGCCTCACACACGCGCATTTACTTTTGCTCGCTCCTGCGCGCGCTTACACACACTCTTGTCTCTCGTGTTTAGTTTCTCTCGGAGTCTTTCTCTTACGATTTTTTTCTTTGACGTCATTTTTACTTTTGTTCTTCCTTTCCTTTTCTTTTCTTTTTCTTTTTACGTCACCTTCAGTTGCCACATTCCTTCTGCATCTGAAGATAAGTAGCAAATAATGTCTCTGTTTGTTTGTCTATTTTGACAAAGGGTATTTACCCGAAATATTAATAAATTGTGTTGTACCGTTTTTCTAAGCGTGTTTCTTTCTCCGTTGGGTACTTCTTTGATTTTAACATAGATCTGCTGAAGACCCTGACATACTCCATGGGATTGCATCACCACGCAACCTGGCTTAGAACAGTTAGTCTCGTCCCCTTCCAGGATCACAAAAACAACAGCAACACTCATTGATCACATTTACACCAACTGCCCCTTTGGTGTATCCAATGTTAGTGGTACTGATCTCACCATCAGCGATCACCACCAACCTGTGCCACGTGGCTAAGAAACTGGGCGCCACGTTTATAGTGTGACAATATTGGCCTGTTTAACACTTCAAAAGGTCTGCCCCGCAAAGCACTATACCGTACCTACAGCAACGGCAGGCTTCATCCCATTCACCCGTCCCGCAGGCCACAGTACACAGTGGGCCTCAACACAACTGAAACTGCCAGCGCATCCTAAACACGGAATGTGCTTAAAAGCTGTTGATAGGTACAGAATCATGTTGACAGCCAGGAAATGAGATGGCTGATGTGGTTATTATTATTATTATTATTATTATTATTATTATTATTATTATTATTATTATTATTATTATTATTATTATTATTATTATTATTATTATTATTTTGTTGTTGTTGATTCTGTGCATGACAAATGTGCAGCAAGTGGGCGGTAGTGTTGTTTAGGGGATTGAAAAATTAGGTGATGACTGGGACAGACTAAAGGCCCCGCCACACGAGCCGGTTGTGCCCCGATTTTGAAGCCGATTCCGACCCGATTGCGATCGGATGACGTCAATTATCCGGTCCGGTCCCAATCGGCTGGGAATCGGGTGTCTAGAACCTGCTCTATTTTTCCGGTCCGAATCGGCCCCGGTTGTAAGCTTCAACCAGTCAGAGCGCGTCTCGCAAAGCATGTCGTAGTTTGCAAATGGCGGAACACGCCTGTTGTGATCAGTACCGGCCACCGCCGTTGCTGATGTTTCGCACGCCTCTTTCCGAATATGATGCAAAACTGATGATAATGCAAGCACATCATCATCACTGTCAAAACTAGCAGCCATTTTGCAGAACAGGTACGACTTTGATCTTCGATTCAAACCGGTCGGCAAAACAAGTCGGGAAATGTGTGGCAGTGCACGCGTTTTTATAGTCCGGCCCGATCACCCCTCGATTCGAAACTGATCGGGAATCGGCCTCAAAACCTGGGATGTGTAGCGGGGCCTTAAGACTACGAAAGCATTTTAACATTTTATTATCAGTGTTGTCTTTGAATAACTCCAGCCTTCCGTGTTCATGATGTATTTGTGGTGTACACAGTCTTTATGTCTTCATGTCATTAAAAAAAAAAAAATTCCCCCAAAAGTATTAAAAAATAAATAAATGAAGACAATCTGCGTTCACTAGCAGTGAACAGTTGATACGTTGTAGCTCATACGTCATGGGTTGTTTTTTTTTTTTGTCTCATATACAGTATATACACTCTGTGACAATGCAACAATTGTCACAAAACTCGCAATATCAGAATAATAATAATAATAATAATAATAATAATAATAATAATAATAATAATAATAATAATAATAATAATAAAATAATAATAATAATAATAATAATAATAATAATAAAATAATAATAATAATAATAATAATAATAATAAAATAGCTACTGCATCTTCTGTTAGCATAGGTGTTTTATCCAATAGTATGTATCGGTTAAAACGGCCGCGAACTGAACCCAACACGCACGCTCACGCATTCACTCTGAAGACAAACACAGTAAAGTACAAACACAGGACATTCACGCGGTGTGAAGGATGTTGCACTATGGACACGTAAAACAACTGAAGTCCAGTGATGGTTTTCTCTCGTCTTTATTTCAATCTAAAGAGCATCGTCTGGGGTTGGGCAAGACCAACCACAGACTACAATTCGGTCGTTCTCTCACTAGTCGCTCGCTCTTCTACTTTCGTCCATCTCTCTCACTCTCCTTCACTCTCCGTCTCTCTCTCGTTCTGTCTCTCGTTGTGTGTCCTTTCCGTCTCTCGTTGTGTCCCCCAGTATGTATATACCTTGCCTTTATCAATCACAATCATTACGAGAAGGCCTTCGACAGCGTCAACAGAGCTACCTTGTGGAAGTTGCTGAGACACTATGGAGTACCTGAAAAGCTCACGAACATCATCAGGAACTCCTACGAGGGACTGACCTGCAGAGTGATCTGTGGAAACCAGCTCACCCACGCCTTCCAAGTCCGGACAGGGGTGAGACAGGGGTGTTTGCTGTCACCGTTCCTGTTCCTGCTGGCCATCGACTGGGTAATGACGACATCCACAGCACAGAAGCGAAATGGCATCCAATGGACACTTTGGACCCAACTGGACGACCTGTACTTTGCAGATGACCTAGCCCTGCTCTCGCACACCCAACAACAGATGCAAGAAAAGACAAACGCAGTGGCAGTGAACTCCGCAAGGCTAGGCCTGAACATCCACCGTGGAAAGAGCAAGGTGCTGAAAGTCAACGCTGCCAGTGGAACGCCCATCACACTGGAAGGCGAGGCGCTAGAAGAGGTGGAGAGCTTCACCTACCTCGGCAGCATAGTCGACAAGAAGGGTGGGACGGATGCTGACGTGAAGATCAGGATAGGCAAGGCCAGGGCAGCATTTCTCCAGCTAAAGAACGTCTGGACTTCAAGAGACCTGTCAGTCAACACCAAGATCCGACTGTTCAACACCAACGTGAAACCAGTACTCCTCTATGGAGCAGAGACCTGGAGGACCACAGTGTCGACCACCAAGAAAATACAGACGTTCATCAACAACAGTCTAAGAAGGCTCCTCGGGATACGCTGGCCGGACAAAATCAGCAACGAGGAATTGTGGCAGCGGACAAAGCAGAAGCCTGCAGAAGTGGAGCTTCAACAACGCCGCTGGAGATGGATAGGTCACACACTACGCAAGCCAGCAACCAACACCACAAAGCAAGCCCTAAGATGGAACCCTCATTTTAAAAGGAAAAGAGGTGGGCCACGAAACACCTGGCGACGTGACCTGGAGACAGATGCCAAGAATATGGGCCACACCTGGGGACAGCTGGAGAGACTCGCCCAGGACAGAGACGGCTGGAGGGACCTTGTCGGCGGCCTATGCCCCAGAGGGGGGGGGGGGGGTGATGGGCGTAAGTAAGTAAGTGACTTCTTGAGACAGTCTTTGTATCTCTTCTTTGGTGCCCCTCTGTCATGGTGTCCAGTAGCAAGCTCGCCGAACAGGGTGATCTTTGGTAGGCGATGATCCTCCATCCTGGAGACATGCCCCGCCCAGCGGAGCTGTGTCCGCAGCAGCAAAGCCTCGATGCTCACAGTTTCAGCCTGTTCAAGGACCTCGACGTTGGTGACATAGTCACTCCAGTGAATGCCCAGGATGGTACGCAGGCAGCGCTGGTGGAAGCGTTCGAGGAGTCGTAGTTGGCTGCGGTAGAGGGCCCAGGACTCGAAACCATACAGCAGGGTGGTGAGGACCACAGCTCTGTACACGCTGATCTTGGTGCCTGTTTTCAGCTGTTGATTGTGCCACACCCGCTTGAAAAGTCGCCCGAAAGAGCTGTTCGCTTTTGCCAGCCTGCTGTCAAGCTCCTTGTCCAGCTTGGCGTCCGACGTAATAATGCAGCCAAGGTAAGTAAACTGGTGCACTGACTTTAGTTCAGACTCGCCAATGGTGATGTGAGGAGGGCGATACACTGTCTTGGGTGCCGGCTGATGGAGGACCTCTGTCTTTTTCAGACTGACCTCGAGTCCAAAGAGCTGGGCAGCATCTGCGAAGCAAGACGTGATGCGCTGCATGGCTCTCTCTGTGTGTGCAACGAGGGCAGCATCATCAGCAAAAATCAGCTCACGAATAAGTTGGTCTAGGGTTTTCATGTGGGCCTTCAGGCTGCCATCGAGACGATACCTGATGTACACTGCATCGTCATCATCGAGGTCCACTGTGGCCTGCTTCAACATCATGCTAAAAAAGATGGTGAAGAGGGTTGGTGCCAGCACGCAGCCCTGCTTTACGCCGTTGAGAATGGGGAATGGTTCTGAGAGGTCATTGTTGAGTCTGACCTGGCCTTGCTGGTCCTCGTGTAGCTGGACAATCATGCTGAGGAACTTTGGGGGACAGCCAAGTCGCTCCAGGATCTGCCATATGCCTTGCCTGCTCACAGTGTCGAACGCTTTTGTTAGGTCGACAAATGTTGCATACAGCCCTTTGTTCTGCTCGCGGCACTTCTCCTGTAGCTGTCTCAGCACAAAGACCATATCGGTGGTGCTCCTGTTTGCTCTGTAGCCACACTGGCCCTCTGGGAGTTGGTCTTCAGCGATGGCAGGTACCAGCCGATTCAGGAGCAGCCTTGCAAGAATTTTCCCAGCAATGGACAGCAGGGTAATTTCCCGATAGTTGGAACAGTCAGACTTCTCCCCTTTGTTCTTGTACATGGTGATAACGACTGCATCACGGAGATCTTTTGGTAGTGTTCCTTCCTCCCAGCAGCAGAGAAAGAGGTCATGGAGCTTGTTGTGCAGTGCTGTGCCTCCATGTTTCCAGATCTCTGGCGGTATTCCATCAATGCCTGCTGCTTTGCCACTCTTGAGCTGGTGGATGGCTGTGAGGGTCTCTTCAGCGATGGGCGGTTCGTCCAATTCAACCTTTACTGAGAGGTGTGGGATTTGTAGGACGACTGCTTCTTGAACAGTGCGCACAGCGCTGAAGAGGCTCTGAAAGTATTCCGACCAGCGGTTCAAGATGGAGGTATTATCTGTGAGGAGTGCCTGGCCATTCGCGCTTCGCAGGGGACTTTGTACCAGGTGCCTGGGGCCATACACTGCTTTCAGTGCTTTGTAGAAGCCCCTGTAGTCACCATTGTCAGCGCAAAGCTGGGTCCTCTGTGCAAGTCTGGTCCACCACTCATTCTGGAGATCTCTGAGCTTGCGCTGGAGACTGCTGCAGACGAGGCGGAAGGCAGACTTCTTCACAGGGCAGGAAGGCTGGGCTAGGTGGGCCTGATGGGCGGCTCTTTTTTTTTTGCTAGGTGTTCCTAGATCTCTACATCGTTTTCGTCAAACCAGTCTTTGTTCTTCTTTCTGACGAAACCCAAGACTTCTGCAGAGGATTTTGCAATAGCAGTTTTCAGTTGTTCCCAAAGTGTTCCAGGGGAGGAGTCTACTGGGTCCGCTGTGTCTTTGAGCCTGCGCTGTAAATCTGTCTGAAAGGCAGCTTTCACATCGTCACGCTGAAGGCTGGCAACATCAAGCTTTTTCTTCGTGGGCCCCCATTTCTTGGGTTTTGGCTTGAAATGGAGCCTGAGTTTGCAGCGGACAAGGCGGTGGTCAGTGTGGCACTCTGCGCTGGGCATCACTCTGGTAAGGAGGACGTCACTGCGGTCCCTCTGACGCACTAGGATATAGTCGATAAGGTGCCAGTGTTTGGAGCGAGGATGCATCCAGGTGGTCTTTCGACTGTCCTTTTGCTGAAAAGTAGTGTTGGTGATGACCAGTTGCTACTCCGCACAGAACTCCAACAGTAGGCGGCCATTGTCATTGCAGTTCCCCACGCCATGCTTGCCGAGGACTCCTTTCCAGGCTTCAGAGTCCTGGCCCGCTCTGGCGTTGAAGTCGCCAAGGATGATGACTTTGTCGTCTGCAGGGGTACTCTGTAGGAGGCTGCGCAGGTCAGTGAAAAACTTGTCCTTTTCAGCAGGCTCTGCTAGGAGGGTTGGGGAGTACACACTGAGAAGGGTGACGTGTTGCTGGTGTCTCAGTGGGAGGCGCATGGACATGATGCGGTCTGAGTGGCCCGTTGGTAGGTTTTCTAGCTTAGTCGCAATGGATGTCTTGACCATGAACCCCACGCCTGAGAGCCGTCTTTCTGATGCAGGCCTGCCTGACCAGTAGAGGGTGTACCCAGCACCAAGTTCTTGGAGGCTGCCTTCGTCCGGAAGGCGTACTTCGCTGAGCGCGGCGATGTCGATGTTTAACCTCCGCAATTCATGGGCAATGAGGGCGGAGCGACGTTCAGGGCGTCCGCTGTCTGCTTTGTCGAGCATGGTTCGGACGTTCCAGCATGCTACGTTGAGTCCGGTCGTGGTCGTCATGAGAGTGGATCCGTTATTCTTTCTTGTTTTTTGACCGCAGGAGAAGATGCCCGTTGACCGCGGCTAGCCAACTGGGGTTGCGAGGGGACGAGTTTTGGTTAGGCCACCTTTTCTAGGCCCCTCTCCGTGTGGAGCAAGCAGTGCTGTCCCTAGAGAAGGCTGCTTGGTCGTTCAGGGTGTGCCGAGTGATGTCATCCCCAGGTCAACATCAGGCGATCAATATCCTGAACCGCCTGCATGCAGGTTTGAGACTGCGGCTTCCAGTGACATCTTTCACCTGCCGTTTTGCCCCTCGCTCGTCGCTACAGGACTTGGAATGGTCAGTGTCATGGTCCGTGGACGTTTCCTAAAGCCTGCGCGGTGGAGCTTTTTGGTGGAGTGCAGTGTGCGCAGTACTGGCCCCACCCTTTAAACCCTTGGTTCATCTGCCATGGCCTAGCAAGCTGGGACGATGGCATCGAGGTCCTCGGGTCGTAGGTTTTATATCAGACTGTCCTTGTCCTAGTCTCTGGCTCAAAAGCCTTCCCCGGAGACACGGGGTCTTTGATGTCAGGGGTTTCCTCCCTTAGCCTTTCCGCAGCCAAGCGGCCAGGCCTGCAAGGCAGCAGGCGACTCGTGGAGGGCGGGGTCGTCTATGTCCCGTGCAGATGTGAACATCTGCCCACTGCCCACTGCCCACTGTGTATGTACTCCCTTGCCAAAAACACACAATGTGTAGGTACGAATTTTTTTTTTTTACACGAAAACAACACACCACTACTTACTGTTATCTACTGTTATCATACAAACGGCTTCCATATAAACCGAATGAATCCACTCCCCCTCCCCCCCCCCCTACACACACACACAAACTCTGGCTGAAAGCGAGAACGAAAAACATATATTGTTCCACTATTAAGAAGATTCCACTTGTTTTGGACATTTTTTTTTCACCCAAGACACGGAGCGCCCGGAGAAGCAGATAGAATTCAGATCAGCATGAACTGATAAGATTGCTGACTGAAGGGAAGTTACCGCCATGTTTTAGTGATACATTGACAGTGACGCCATACAGCTTGTTGCTCTTGTTTCATGGCGATGTTTTAGTGTCTGGGTGTGACGTGAAATACAAGCTAACCTCGCTATAGCTGGCCTCATTTGGCTGAAGCCAGTATGGCCGGTGTTGAGAACAGCCAGATTTTCATTGTGGGACATGGCCAGAGTGACTTTTGCCTAATGCGGGGCGATAACCTGGTAGCAGGGGACCATCAGTCTAGAGCACGTTATTATAGTGCTGAAGTATGCAGTAGGTCTTCGGGCAGACGTAGGCGTTATTTGGCACGCGCACTGCCGTGTGATATCCAGCTAAGGATGACGTCGGCCTGAGGGACTTTTGCTCACCACTTGGGAGACATAGAGTGTTATGAAAGGTCGTACACTGACACTGTGGTGTCACAGTTCACTGTGACACCACTCCTGCGATGAAGGTTGTTACGCCACGCCACAACAAGCCGCGAGCCCGTGACACACACACCGTATGGCCAGACGCGATCTCCGTCCCTGTGCTGACCACCCTGCACCAGTCTCCGACACTGTCTGCCGTCACCAGACATCACCAACACACACTTACTACCCGGACAGGCAATATACAGATTATTGTTATGATCACTAGCGACCTGGCATGGACGCTTCATGTACGTGTGCTCCAGTGTGGCTACAAGTCGGCCTGTGACGATATCGATACAGAACACTTTGTCAGATTCAGAGTCAGAGACAAAGATATCACCATCTGAATGACACAGGAAGTTCGGATCACGGAGTTGGGTTATTGTGTTGGTGTCGGTGATAGTTCTAATGACGTCACCGGTTAAAGTGATAATGTCTACACTGGCCGGAGAAGTTGCTGCGCCCTTGCCTATTCTAAACCCTGTTGTAAACCAGCTGGCACTATTCTTTTTTTTGACAGTCCCTCCACTGCTAACAATAAGAGTGTCTGGTGTTGTCCCTGCATTCACCCCAAAGTACCGCCTGGTGGTCTGTACCCGCGACACGACGGACGGGTGGCCGCTAACGTTAATCAGGTAAAGAGACTTACTGTCTGACGTGACGGCTACCAGACCGTCGTGAAGCAGGGCCAGTGCCCATGGTACATCGTTCAGTCGGACAACAGTGATATGCTGACTGTTGTTTACATCAGCGATCTTTATCATCCTGTTGCCCCAGTCTGCCAAAACCAGGCGGCCGTCCAGTGTAGCAATGACGGACCAGATCAAAGGACCATCACTGCGAGTGTCGTCAGTATGTCGCGGCATAAAGCTGCTAATACAGCGAGGGGTGGAAGTCATGGCGTTAAACATCCCTCCACCTGTAACACACGGACAGGAGGGGCATCACTACAGGTCAGCCTCAGTATAGAATCGCGATACCTGGCAGCCAGAAATCACACCGCGTTACCCTCTTCCCCGCCACTGTACCTGCAGTATTGTTTCTAAAATATTGGTGCATTCAACAACCAAAAGTCAACACTGTCCAAGAAACATGGGTACAAATTGTTCTCGGCAAGAGGCATAGATCCTCATGAGCCCCCGCATTCGCGGGGGCTCATGAGAATCTATGTCTCTTGCAGTTGGATTGTGTTCGCTTTTTTATCGGCAGTCAACCGGTTAATATCAATGGCGTTTACGTGCTGGTGCACTTCTATAGGCTGGTGCACAGAAAAAAAAAAACGCAGAGTAAGCTAAAATTACTCTGGCCGACTTCAGCCTTAGCTAGCCCGCAAACATTGTGTACAACAAAGGCTAAAGTCTGCCCATCAGGTGCCACAGAGAGAGAGAGAGAGAGAGAGAGAGAGAGAGAGAGAGAGAGAGAGAGAGAGAGAGAGAGAGAGAGAGAGAGAGAGAGAGAGAGAGACTGACCGACTGGGGAAGCCACTGCTGCGGGTCCTCTACCGCCATTCCCGTGCCCCCGCCGCCATGTCTGTCAACAAATTGTTGTTTTCAAACTTATGTATCTCACTGAGAACACATACAGCACGAAGACAATCCACAAAATATATATGTGAAAGATAAAATATAATAATATCCAGGTAAAATAAAGCCAAGACCAGGTCAAATATAAGACAGGCAATTGTGTATTACATTACTGAGCAGAAGCAGCAGTAGACATGCATGTCAGATTCACCATATGTAGTTCAGCACATTAACACCTTCACTGCCGAGGGAAAAAAACGCAAGCCAGCTGCAAGAGGCATAGATCCTCATGAGCCTCCGCAGTTGCGGAGCTCATGAGGATATATGTCTCTTGATGACACCATTTTGTATCCATTGTTTGTGAACGCTTGGGACACTCGCGGTGTGTTAACTAAGATTATAGAAACATAATCTGCGTTGATTGACAGTGATGGGGTTACACAGAGAGAGAGAGAGAGAGAGAGAGAGAGAGAGAGAGAGAGAGAGGGAGAGAGAGGGAGAGAGAGAGAGAGAGAGAGAGAGAGAGAGAGAGAGAGAGAGAGAGAGAGAGAGAGAGAGAGAGAGAGAGAAATGAAATGAAATGAAATGAAATGAAACTTTATTTCTCAACGGATAAAGTAATTAGCACGTGTGCCATTTTTCATACTTGCCGTTGCTACTCTACAAACACAGGATAATAATTGTAATACTAATAGTACCAAATTACACAAAGAAAAATTAGAAACATTAAACATGAAGAGACATTAAACAAAATTAATTCATTCATTCGGTCATACAAAAAACAAACGAAAAATAGAAAGTACACGCAGCGCGCGCACACTGACACATACACGCTCGCGCGCACACACAGACACGCGCTAATGATAACTTGACCTATATAAGAAGCAAATCATTTGGATCATAGTGAAATATCACTTCAGACAGCAAAATTATTTGGATTATAATAGAAAGTTGAATTATGTAATTAGGCGATTTTTATTAGTATGCACAAACCATACGGCAGCATGCACTGATTATACGATAAGCGCATGTTTGATACGAATACTTGTGGTAGATTATGTATCAGCAGACAAGTACTTGAGGAGGCATTCCTTGAAAGAGGAGAGGGAGCTAGCGTGTGTTATACATGTTGGCAGTGTGTTCCAGAAAGATGCGCCTGAGAAAGATACACTGGTTTTAAATAGATCTATCCTGGGGCGAGGTGTAATAAAGTTTCGTCTTGAAGTAGAATAACCTGAACTTGCCTTGGTAAAGAGCTTACAAAGATATTTTGGGTGAATCTCATTCCAGATTTTATACATAACCACACCCTTGTTTAAGAGGTGATGCTTGCTAAGAGGTAGCATTTTCAGTTTTTCAAGTCTTTCATCAGTTGTTAGGGCTGAATCAGGCAGGATATGTTTCGCTGCTCTCCGATGCAGGGAGTTAAGCCTCTTCAAGTGTATGTCACCGCTGCCATCCCATATCGTGGACGCATAATCGATGTGGGATTTGACATGCGCATTGTAAAATAACTTGCGGGCATCAACATCGATAAAGTACTTCAACTTTGAAAGCATAAAAACATTTCTAGCAACAGTTTTACATACAGCATTTATGTGTGATTGCCACTTCATCTGGTCATCAACAATTACACCAAGTAATCGGTGTTCCGTGACCTGATTAACGATGTCATTATGGATAGTCAGGCTGAGTGTAAGTGGCTTGAGCTGGTGCTTCTGACGGGTTGCTATCGTCATGCATTCCGTTTTGGAAGGATTTAAAATCATTTCATTGTTTGCGCACCAAATGGAAATTTCGCTCAAACCCTGCTGCAAACGGCCATTTAAAGAATCAATACTCTTGTCCGGGGTGTGAATTGTGGCGTCATCAGCGAACAAATCACATGAAATTTTGTCGCTAGTCAAATGTAGCGGTAGGTCATTTATAAAGAGGCAAAACAGAAGAGGCCCTAGGACTGAACCCTGGGGAACTCCCCGTGTTACTAATCCGCTTGAGGAGTATGATCCATTGACCATGACGCGCTGCTGTCTGTCGCTAAGATATGAGGCAAAAAGTGGAGTTGTGCCATGGTGGTAAAGAGATTTCTGGCTGTAGTTAATTGAGGAAGAAATGCATTTATTGCCAAACGAACTACCGAAGTACACATTTAGCTTGGAAAGTAGAATTTTATGGTCCACAAGATCAAAGGCTTTTCGTAAGTCAATAAATACAGCGCCGGTAAATTCGCCCTGATTTATTGAGCGTAGCCACACATCAGTTAGACGTGCTAGGGCCGTGTGACAGCTGTGCTTTGGTCTGAATCCCGACTGAAGGGGGTGGATTAATGTATGATTTTCTAAATATTCCAAGAGATGTTTATGGGTATGCCGTTCAAGTGGTTTACTAAGGATGGACAATAGTGAGATGGGGCGATAGTTATTAACATCAGTCATATCTCTTGTTTTCGGGAGGGGTATAACCTTGGCTTTTTTAAGTTCCTTTTGGAAAATATTCGTTTGAATGCACAAATTATAAATATAGGTTATTGTTTCAATCATATAAGGAATAGCTAATTTAAGTATTTTGGGGCTGATTTCATCTGTCCTACCGACTTCGTGCACTGCCAGTGGTGGAATCACGAAAGGATCAGATCCTGCAGTTCGCGTTCTACAAAAGTCAACTAGTCTGTCTGAGCAAGAGTAGGGCTGAGAACTTGCTTCTGAAGGGACAACAGACTCGGCAACTGAGAGGAATTGGTCGTTAAACATGTCTGCAGTCAGATCAGGAGGGATTAAAGTAGATTTATTACACTTGCCTCCAGTCACTACGGCCATAGCGCGCCAAAGCGTGGACATGTCTTTGTCTTGTTTAATCAAGCGATCAATGAAAGATTTTTTAGCCTGTCGCACAAGAGATTTTACGCGATTGCGCTCACGCTTAAATTCAGTGAAGCACTTCTGCTGTCTCAGATCATCTCTCACCCTGATGGCTTGAATGATGTCTTGAGTAAGCCACGGCGGGAGTGATGCGTGTTTGACGCGTCTCCTCCGCAGGGCCGCATGTTTATTTAAGATCTTAAGAAAGATGGTATACCAAACAGACAGAGCGCTGTAAGGGTCAGATGTACTAAATACTTCATCAAAAGGTGCGCTGTTAAGATCAAACAGAAACTCGCTTTCATTAAAACTTTTAAAGGAGCGATAGGTGATATACGTATGGCATCCTTTCTTTGCTTTAGGGAGTTTAGTAGACCACGTACAGCGGATGGGAAAATGGTCGCTGATACTAAGGTTACCGACAGATACATTATGAACAGACTCTGGCTTGGTTGTGTATATATGATCTATGAGTGTGGATGTTGTTTGTGTGATCCGTGTGGGTGAAGTGATTAACTGTTGCAGACCCAACAACGTTAACGTAGAGTCCCACGCATGGTGAGGCTTTAGCATGTCTATGTTAAAGTCTCCCATGAGGATGACATTGGAGTTGGGATTACAAGCTTTATCACACATACTAAGGAAATCATCATACCACTCAATGTTCGCAGCAGGGTTGCGGTACAGAAGGCCAATAAGAAATGATGGAGATTGGGGGGCCTTCAGTTCAAGCCACATACACTCAGTATCTTTGGTTTCTAAATCATGTCGTCTACGTATAAAATCTTGAATAGACGAGTGAACATAAGCAGCTAATCCTGTCCGTCCATGGACCGTAGGATCACGTCTCATGACAGTAAATCCAGGAACTTGGATGGATATATCTGATACATTTGAATTGAGACGTGTTTCAGACAGTCCAAAAATATGAAACGGGTCTGCTCCATTTAGATAAACACATATGTCTGGCAACTTATTGCAAAGATGGTAAATATTGAAATGACCAATGCGGAGATCTTTCGTCTTGAGTTTTACGCCACTCATTTCACGCAAAGTCAATGTGTTTGTGGAAAAACAAAAAAGAAGAAAATCAACAGAATATATCCGTAACACGTGCCAAATAGAAAATAATAATAATGATACAAATAGAAAGTATAAAATCACTAACTAAACTATTCTAAGTGCAATAAACACAATAAACAAAGACTAGAGGCGTAATCACTGTACGCAGGGGAATAGGCCTTCAGAAGGCTTACACACGTCCGTGGGGTCTAAAATATCCCAGGTACTCTTCAATGTCTCACACCCCGAATCAACAAAAGATTAAAATCCGGAGAAAATTAGAAAAGAAGTACCCAACGGAGAAAGAAACACGCTTAGAAAAAACGGTACAACACAATTTATTAATATTTCGGGTAATACCCTTTGTCAAAATAGACAAACAAACAGAGACATTATTTGCTACTTATCTTCAGATGCAGAAGGAATGTGGCAATTCCTTCTGCATCTGAAGATAAGTAGCAAATAATGTCTCTGTTTGTTTGTCTATTTTGACAAAGGGTATTTACCCGAAATATTAATAAATTGTGTTGTACCGTTTTTTCTAAGCGCGTTTCTTTCTCCGTTGGGTACTTCTTTGCATTTCACACGCTTGGCAGTCACCTTTTTGGTCTGGATTGATCGGAGAAAATTAGTTTTCAGCAATTGTCATAAGTAACAGTGAGAGTCTGTGTGGCTGCGATTCGTGCAACTAATGAATATTAACACAGACAGACAGTAGCATTGAAAACTATAGTCCACACTTTTGACGGAAATATCGTCAATGAGACTGCAGAGCTCGCTAGAGAAAGTCATTCAAGCGACTCCGTATACAGTGTAATTAATCTTTCTGGTGAAGAACAACACTGGACGTCGTCTCTTGGCTTGACTTCGCGAACGAAGATTTTATAGGAGTTGCCCACGACGTCTGCAGGCTTGTTCGTGGCTGCGGAGGCCAATCCGAGACAGGCAGGTTCGACCGCAGTGGCTGCAGGGGAAGGTATGGCCAGGGTTCTGAGCTGCGGCATCTCTGTTTTTTTCTCCTGAGCCGCTTGTCCTTAAGACTAGCTCTGTGAGAGTCCTCAAAGGAGACAGCTGCCTTGTAAATGGTGGAGCGCCAGGTGTCACTGTCCGCAGCAAGCGAAGACCACTGGTGGTGGTCGATTTGACAGGCACTAAGTGACTTCTTGAGACAGTCTTTGTATCTCTTCTTTGGTGCCCCTCTGTCACGGTGTCCAGTAGCAAGCTCGCCGAACAGGGTGATCTTTGGTAGGCGATGATCCTCCATTCTGGAGACATGCCCCGCCCAGCGAAGCTGTGTCCGCAGCAGCAAAGCCTCGATGCTCACAGTTTCAGCCTGTTCAAGGACCTCGACGTTGGTGACATAGTCACTCCAGTGAATGCCCAGGATGGTACGCAGGCAGCGCTGGTGGAAGCGTTCGAGGAGTCGTAGTTGGCTGCGGTAGAGGGCCCAGGACTCAGAACCATACAGCAGGGTGGTGAGGACCACAGCTCTGTACACGCTGATCTTGGTGCCTGTTTTCAGCTGTTGATTGTGCCACACCCGCTTGAAAAGTCGCCCGAAAGCGCTGTTCGCTTTTGCCAGCCTGCTGTCAAGCTCCTTGTCCAGCTTGGCGTCCGACGTGATAATGCAGCCAAGGTAAGTAAACTGGTGCACTGACTTTAGTTCAGACTCGCCAATGGTGATGTGAGGAGGGCGATACACTGTCTTGGGTGCCGGCTGATGGAGGACCTCTGTCTTTTTCAGACTGACCTCGAGTCCAAAGAGCTGGGCAGCATCTGCGAAGCAAGGCGTGATGCGCTGCAGGGCTCTCTCTGTGTGTGCAACGAGGGCAGCATCATCAGCAAAAAGCAGCTCACGAATCAGTTGGTCTAGGGTTTTCGTGTGGGCCTCCAGTCGTCTGAGGTTGAACAGGCTGCCATCGAGACGATACCTGATGTACACTGCATCGTCATCATCGAGGTCCACTGGACGTCGTAAGCACTCGCTCTAAACACACGATGTTAGGCCTGTAATGTTTGGTTGTTGTTTTTTCTCATCAACAATGAAGGTCAAGTCACTGACGTCTTTGTGTCACGAAAGAAAATGACACATAATCTTATTATTCCCTGGTAGAGAATGCAAATGAGAAAAATAGCACACAACCTAAAAAAAAAGAAAAATTCAAATGACGCAGAAACTCTGTCCACCCGAGCAGTCACGAACGCTGTTTCAAACGACAGTTTTATATATTCATATATATGTGAACGGCACTTGGCACTGAATTCACAAGTGTCCACGTTCAGCTTGCAGTGTCCTACAACGCGAACCAACAAAATGATGCAGTCTGCGCTACAACAAACAAACATCCCTAACTTCCCTAATTACACCGGGGGAGGGGGGTAGGGGCGGAAAGGGGGGAGGGCGGAGGGGGGCGTGCGGCGAGGTGGAGGGTAATGGGGTGGGGTGGGGGTTACTGCTGTGAGTAGAATTGCAATATGGCTTGTGCAATGCTAACACTTAGCGCCTGAACTTGATGTGAATCAAGAGGGAAGGCAGTGAGGGCTAATCCCCTCTTTTCCCATCCTTTGGTATTAGGCGCTGAAAGATGGCTCGCTGTCATAGTAGATGGTAAGGGAGGGTATTCCGTAGCAGCGGACAGTTGTAGCGGCCGACTATGCCTCTGTTCCTGACACAGAGGGGTGGTGGTGTGTGCCCGAGACCTGCGAGAAGCCTCCAGGCCACTGCTGTTGGTCGCAGAAGTCTCACGCCTATCAGCGGCCTGACCAGGGGCTGCCTCAAGAGCGGCGGGGGCAGGCCCGGGCTGCTGGTGGTGTTGCGTAATACGCTTGTCCTCACCAGTGTACTGTGACCCGGGGAGAGGACGCGAATCGGATGAGTGGCCACTAGGACCCAACAGCTATGGACGGCTGACTGACTCAGCGCGCACGCGTTGTGCCACTAACAGAGTCTACCGAAGCCTGACCGAAGCGATTGACCGCTGTAGTTACTTCCGGTACGTCTGCTACCGCCGGGACGCTACAGTTGAGCGAATTCTCATGGCAAGTAAAACAGTAAACTTTTCAAACAGTTATGATTTATTCCATCAAGTGAGAACTTAAGTACATTTGCAGGTATCCGGCCAGACACAGCATTAACAAAAAAAAAAAATATTCATTCCACTTCAGACAGAAAACGAAGCACTGTGGTCAGGCTATCTGGACACGTGGGAATTCGCCAATGTTATGAAAACTTGTTTGGCTTTGATGTTGATAGGGCAATTTTTTATTTTGTGTAAACAAATTGCTGCTGTATGTTGCAATCTAATCAGCAATAACTGAATAATTCATAATTATATAAAGTTCGGCAATATCCCGAATTATCCCCGTCGCGTTGGACCGTGTACTGTTCTTCTATGTGAGTGGGTGACCTTCCCGTGTTTGCTTGCTGTGTTGATGCTATTAACCTTGCATTGTTGATGCTATTCACCTTGCTGTTTTGATGCTTTTGCTGTGTTATTTGCTTCTGTGTTATCTGCTCTTATTGTGTTGATGGTATTTGCTTTTTCTGTGTTTTGATGCTTTTATGTTATTTGCTGTGTTGATGCATTTGCTGTGTTGATGCTTTTGCTATGTTATGCTGTGTTGATGCATTTGCTCTGTTGATGTATTTGCTGTGTTGATGTGTTTGCTGTGTTGATGTATTTGCTGTGTTGATGCATTAGCAGTGTCGATCTTTCGATCTTTCGCCACCACGACGTGCCAGAGTGCACAACTGAAACATATCAGTACCTACACCGCCTGTTGGCCCACCCACCAGCAGTCTTCAAAGGACAATTAAAAGGGAAAACACTCCGCATCGCAAGAGACTGCTATAACGCGGTTGAAAGAATTTGTATAAACGAAAGTTGAACCTCACAAACACTAGGATACAACTCTATGCGAGCACCCTTTCGAAAGTGAGCCAACGACCTACTAACTCAAGTTAGTAGAAAAGCCCTAGAGCTTTCAATCCTAATCCCCAGCCAATACGGGGGATAGGATTAAACGGAGATCGAGATACGTGCAGCAGAACGCTACACTAAATTCTCTTCTCCACGGTTTGTTCCGCTGACGATGAGGAGTACCGGCAATTTAAAGCAAAACTTCCTCGAAACACACATGAACTAGACATAAAAATTCAGACTGACTTGTGTCGCTCGAGTGTGTACGGCCGGCCGATAAAAAAACAGGCCATTTCATCGGATAGTGTGCGATGTGATACACTTTTTTACAAACAGAAATGGCTGACAAAAAATCTAAACACAGGGTTATAAACTCGACTGATTTTCCTATCGACGTATGCGTATACAAAAATTCAGATTGCTAAATAAAGACACAAAAATCGTGATTTTCAAACGACGCGTAACACTAGCAAAGACATCGGTCATTGAAACGTTAGCAACCGGAAGTGAAAACAGATTGCAGCTGAAAACGAGGCTGTCGGTGAACTTATTTAGCGCGCTGAGTCAGTCAGCCGTACATAGCTGTTGGGTCCTAGGTGGCCACTGCTTGGCTGTGCGGCCCGTCTGTCCTCACCCGGGGACGTCGGCGGCAGGTCAGCGCGTCGTATGTTCCGGGCCAGTGCACTAACACTGTGGTCGCTGGGGTGGAGCTTATCATAATACATGACCTGCTTGGGTGCACCTCTGCTTGACAGGAAAGTTGATGTGTGGTCGATAAAAGTGACCTTTTCCTGTTTGCACACAGTTTTGAGGGCTTTGTTTGAGTCGTGTGCAGGTCGGTGTAGGGGATGATGGCTGCCACGTGTCGGGAGGAGGGAAGACATTTGTAGTCTGGCTTTGGGGAATTTTGCTGACAGCAGGCCACAAAGTTTGAGCCACGTCTGTTGGCTGACAGCCCCATCCCAGCAGCTGTTGATGCCGACGTGGATGGTGACAGTCCGTATATTAGGGTTTAGGGGTTGTGCACTCAGCCACTGACCCAGGTGATCCACCCTGAGGCCTGACACTGATAGATTCTGCACCATAGAGTCAGCAGTCGTCATTCTCTTCTCATCGATGAATTTGGTGACAGAATCTCCAATGAGAAGAGTGTTTACCTCAGGGCGGATTTTCATTCTGCGGAGTCTGTCCAGTGGTGTCATATTGCTGTCCTGCTGCTTGTATGTTTGCTGTCCCTTTTTTACCCCGGTATTTTGGGGCTGGAGGACAGCAGACTGATTATCATCCTGGCCCAACCCCTGGAACCTGTTTGATGTTGACACGTTGGCTAGGAATTCAACGCTGACGTCAGCATGATTGTGCTGGAAGGAGGGTGCAGTAGTGGAGGGTGCTGGGGAAGGTTGTCGAGCATGAGGGTTTTTTTTATCTCAATGGACTGGCTAACGAAAGTGTCAAGGCGTTTGTTGATTTCGTCTAGCTTTCCTGCGTGACAGTCTCTGGAGGAAACGAGGCTGCTCATCTTTTTGGTGAGTATAGCGTAGTCGTTTTTCATCTCTGCTGTAGTTGTGTTCATCAACTCTCGCAGCCCTGTATCAGTAGCCTTGATTTCCTTTTTGGCCTTTACCTCGCTGTCGAGGACAAGGGATGCCAAGTTGTCGTGCCCCTGTCTGAGGTCAGCACACTCCTTCCTAACACCCTGCAGCTCGGCACGGCACTGACGCAGCTCTGACTGGAGAGTGGTGATGGCGGCTGTAGACTCGGCCAGTTGATGTTGCAGGGCGATGATGAGTCTCAGTGCCGTACTCTCAGTCAGAGGAACCAGGGCGCATGGTGTTAAAGGGGCTGCGTTGATCTTGTCCGGGATATCGGGGATTTCATTAGCCACGGGTGTACCCGTTGGTGGGCGGAGCTGTGGGTGATTATTTGCGTTTAAGACTGGATGGCCGGGCTGAGATGCGAGTGGAGACTGGGAGGGTGAAGTTGAGGAGTCAGATGAGGGGGGTTCAATGGCAGGTATTGACGGGGTAATCAGGGGGTGTGCGGACGAGGATTTAGATATCGGGGGTTCAATGGCAGGGGTAGTTGTCTCGTCAGACATTGTGCTCACTATTGTTTTCATCTTGTCAAATTCCTCATCCACCCACTGTCGGCATGCGGTCCCTTGCACAAGCACAGTGCCTGTAGTATGGTAGAGGGTGATAGTGATGAGCTTGCTCGATTCGAGGTAGAGTTGGAGAAATGTCTTGTAGAGATTAGGAGGGGAAGGGTTGCACATTGGAGTGGGGAGGGTGATAATCCTGAGCTGATTTCTGGTTTGCTCGTAGTCGAACCAGTCGGCGGTAATGGCGGCTGGACACCCGGCGACGTACCGTGTGTGGAGTATGAATCTCCATAGCGGAAGTTTATCGCTAGTGAAAGTCTTTTGAATAGGATCCATTGTATGGCGAATTTTCTCAATGGAAGTGTCCATGGCGTGCTTGGCATTTGCAGATCGGGTGATAGGGCCCATGGTGGTGGTGGAGGGATAGGGGAGGGGGCGGCGGTGGTAGAGGGAAGGGGTGGTGGTATGCTACACATGAAGTGCCAGCATAAAGCTAGCAGCCCATGGTGAAATTTAAGGTGGTGGACTGATGGGAGGGTGTGGTGGTGGAGGGAAGATGGTGGGATAGGGGAGGGTGTGGTGGTGGAGGGAAATTGGTGGGATAGTTAATTATCTGACATGGTTGGCGCGGGTGGAGGGTCCCATGGAGGAGGGTGGGTGTGGTTGGCAGATTACACAGCTGGTGCCAGCCTCATGGTCATGCCGATTGCCATGATAGCTCATTGCTGCGCTCAAGAGTGACGCGGCAGCGACTGTCAAGCACTGGGGCTAGCGTCACTTTTTACACACATCTGGAATAGAAGAGAATTCTAACGGCTCAGACACCGAAATGCCTTACTAATCATCAGTTGATAAGCTGGAATGTGAGCTCGCACTAGCAGAGCGGTCTGTTTACACACATCTGGAATAGAAGAGAATTCTAACGGCTCAGACTCCGAAGTGCCTTACTCATCATCAGTTGATAAGCTGGAATGTGAGCTGGCACTAGCAGAGCGCGGTCTGTTTATCATCCCTGTCAACACGTCTAATACTCGATGGAAACAGTCACTGAATCTACTCGCGCAGCCAGGATTCTCATGCGCTTTCGCATCTGCGGGCACCATAAGGATCTCTGTATAGGTTCACAGCAGACTCGGATCTGGAGACTGACAGCTTAATACGACTGTACTAGGCACGCCGGCC